>JAJKFI010000142.1:1375085-1484014 GCA_029204185.1 Lerista edwardsae
AGAGAGAGAGAGAGAGAGAGAGAGAGAGAGAGAGAGAGAGAGAGAGAGAGAGAGAGAGAGAGAGAGAGTTGGTGGCCCAGAACTTGGGGCTGGGAGACCATTCTGTGTCTGTGCCGTCACCACAACTCACCAGGCTCTTTGCTCCGGTCCCGCTCTTCGGTCATGCTGGCCACTTTGCGCACAGTCTCGAGGACTCCTTGCCGCTCGCGCTCTCGACTTCGGTCGTCCATCTCCTTACTGAAGCTGCGCTTGGTGACCGGAGTGCTGCGGTTTCGGTCTGACCGTTCTGGCCTCTCGGACCGTTCAAGGCGCTCACCTCTCTCTGGCCGCTCGCGTTCCAAGCGGTCTCCTCGCTCACCCCCCTTTTCGGAACGGTCACGGCTGGTGCTGCTCCTGTAGAGAGAACCCACAGCTACAGCCCCACTGGAATTCAGGCTGCAGAAGGTTTGTGCATAACCAGGGGCGAGGGTGGGCAGTAGTGTCAGCCCGCCAGAAAGGAAGCCAGAGAGGCATTCTTTCCACCACCCTGTTAAAATATACTTCTGGACAAACTGCAGAGAAGCAGGAATGCAAGAGGAAGACTCCATCAAGAAAGACGAGCTACAGCAAACTGCCCCGTGCTGAGCATCGGTCCAGTTTTTCCTACTCTGGGCCTCAAGCAGAACCTTTGCCTGACTCTGCTAACTGAAGATGTTAGAATAGCAGTCCCCATACTTTGGGTTGGGACCCACCAGTGGTTTGCGAGCCAATTTCAGGTGGGTCGTGAAGCACCTAGAACAGCTGTATTGAAAATATAGGAAGATGGGATGCTGGAAAGGGGGAGGGCTGTGTGGTTGTAAATAGGCTTTTTCCTTTCTGATTCACTTTGCTGTTGAAAGAACCCGACTTACTGCTGCATTATTAGGAAAGCAGCAGGCTCTGGTGTCACGGTGATATGACTTCCAGGTTAATGACATCACTTCAGGTGGGTCCCAGACAGACGGTCATTTAAAAAGTGGGCCCTAATGCTAAAACGTTTGAGAACCACCGTGTTAGAATGTTAGATTTTAGGTGGAACTTGCTACATGCAAAGAATCTGCCCTTCCCTTAAGGATGCCTGTTTCTCTGGGAACCAAGGGAATGAGAAGAGCAGAAGGGACAGTGAGCAGAGTGGCCATATCCAGGATCTCAACCTGCTCAAACCCAGGTCTTAAAAAAGAAAGCAGACAGTGCAGTTTTTAAAGCTACTCAATATAAGCACAGAGGCTGGAAATTTGCACCTAAAAGCGAGCACACAACTTCTCAGAATCCAGAATTTTAAGCTTAGGATATACACAGGGAACATTATTGCCTAACTCTTTCACTTCACTCCCACAAATTAGATGAAAGGGGGACAAGACACACTTCAAATTTATACAGCCAGAATTAAGTACACAAATCAAACTATGCCTATTTATTGGCACACTTACACCAATCACAAAATGGACTTCCATGCAAGTATTTCTTGAATTCCTTGCCAACATCTACCTGCATGCAGTCCATGCCTGCTCAGGGAAGTACAAGAGGCCCACGTGCGGCAGAACTACCCCCTCCCCCCCCCAAAAAAAGATCCACCAGCCTCCATTTGCATCAGGTGAGTCAATGCAAAGACCACCAGTGCTGTGGGGTGCGAAGAAGAGCCAGCCAGACCCCCAACAGCACTTCTCGTGGCCAGCCTGAGAACCAAAGAGTTCCTGTCCCAAGGAAGAGTAGGGAGGGGGCTGACCTTTGCACCACACGCCGAACATCTTGGCTCTCTGCAGGAGCCGACTGCTGTAAGGCTGAGAAGCGATTCAAGGTGCTGGTGGCAGGTCGGTTCGCATCTGAAGCTAACCAGAGAAAAGGCAGGAGGTTAGAGGGCCAAATGCCCACACAAGAGCCACCCTCCCCGCAGACCCTTCATTGCACCAGCTGCCCTACCTGATTCAGCAGGCTTGGAACCTGACCCACCACTGCTGCCCTTCCCCCAGCTCAGCCGCCCACCGGGAGCAAAGAGCTGGTTGTTGGTGTCGATGGAACCAGGCTGTGGAAGAGGGAACATTTTGTCTTTTACACACACACCATTTGCTGCAAATTCTGCTACCTCACAGATACGGGATCCGTCGTCATGAAAATTTTACCATTATGAGAATTCTGGAGCTCATAAATTAACGTAAGAACGTAAGAAAAGCCCCACTGGGTCAGGCCAAAGGCCCATCGAGTCCAGCTTCCTGTATCCCACCAGATGTCTCAAATTCGGACAACGGTTTAGGACATGGCTGTCCAACTTTGGGCAGCCAGAGGGGGGCACATGACCCTTGCGTGACCCCAGCTGTGCCGGCCTAGAAGTAATTGGCAGTGACATGATGATGTCACCGCCAATTACTTCTGAGCCTGCCGAAGTTATTGGCTACCAGGCTGTTCCACCTTCTCCTTCTCCAAAGGAACAGTGAGAATGACATGGCAAAGAGACCGAAAAGCTTCTGAAGCGGGTGGCAACGCGTGGGGCCAGGCTTTCGAAAAGGGCCTTGGGGTCGCATGCAGCCCTTGGGCCGTGTGTTGGACCACCATGGTTTAGAACACTGATCTCCAACCTTTTTCATGCCATAATCCCAATAAATAAACATTTAAGTAAAGTATGAGACTGGGGGCCCACCATCAATCCTGCTCCCCTCCTGAGACTACCCCACCCCATTGCTGCCCACTCCCCACCTATTATGTCCCCCCCCAGCACTGCACTCAAATATTCTTGCTGGAAAGAGCAAAAAGGTTACCATGAAGTCTGGCACTAGCGAAAGGTATTTAAGCCCGATTGTTAAGAACCTGAGCAGGACTGGGACACCATCTCCTGGTACCTGAAGGGGTACACACCGAATGCCTCCCCCTTTACCTGGCAATGCTCTAGTCTAGTGGTCTTCAATCTGTTTCACCCCTATAAGTTGCCGCAACCCCACAACTGAGGCTTCACAACCCCACTGGGGTCTCAGCCCCAAGGCTGAAGAACGCTGGTTTAGAAGCATGCAAGCAACCAAGTGTCAGACGAGAAGGGATGGAAGGTTTCACTGTGCAGCAACAAGCCATATTTTGCCAAGCACTGGAATATGTAAGGAATAACTCGGCGTAACTAAAAACAAAACAAAGGGGGCAGGATACTGGGTTTCTGGGTGTAGGATTAATGCTCTACCTGTCCCCAGATCCTCCTCTGAAAGCTTCTTGCTCCATCTTTACCATGGTCAAACCCATCAGCCATCTGTGTGTGGCGCTGTCTTCCCTCAACGCCTGCCTTTCCAGGCTGTGCTATATTATCTTCAACGTGCAAATTTGGGAAGCAGAATCATGCCCGGTCAGGTCAGACAGGCTTGCTTCCACCCCTAGGCACAGAGCCAATTGAAATCTCAATACAATGTCAGGCAAGCACAAAGGGATAAACACCGGTCCCCAGCGAACCAGGCAGGCAGGGGAACCTTCCGTCAAGGGTGTTCGAGACATCGCTTTCCCCATTGGAACAGAAAGAAGCGAGAGTTTTAACCAGTAGTGTCATTCACAAACGAGCCACCGGAACGCGAGGCGGGACTTATGGCTTGATTGACAGGCAGTCCGTGACGCGTTGCTGCCTGCCTGCCCACCACGGGGGCTCCCTCCGGGTGGTGCGCCCCTCCGCAGCTTGCCTAGGCACCCAGTGCGCCCCCCAGGCAAGCAGGCACCCCCTCCAAAGCCAGGGGTGCCCGCGCAGCGGTCGGGCAGGCAGCGACGCGTCACAAACGGCCAGCCAATCAGGCGGTAAGTCCCGCCTCGCGTTCCGGCGGCTCATTTGTGAATGACACTACTGGTTTTAACCAAGGGCCGAGGGGACAACTAAACCCGCAAAGGCTGCAGCCTCCAAACCAAGCCCCCTCCCTCCTCCAGCCCAGAGCCTCACCTTGGTGATCTTGGTTATCCTGCTGGTGTCTATCGGCCGATTGCCCTTGCTGATGGGAACAGTGTTCCAGCCGTCATCCGAAACGAGGCTTCCTCGCCCACCTGGAGAGGCAGACAAGTCAAGGCCCCGTCCTAGCCACAGCCTGAGAACCTAAGCCAACCACGCGCATGGCTCTGTGTGGGGGTAGGGAGGTGGCCAGTAACCCCACTGGTGCACGGAACGCTATGAAGCTCTGAACAACGGATTGAGAAGCCCAAAAGAAGATTATCCTCTCCCAGCTCACCTGCGGATGATGGCCCTGGAGGTCCTCTCCTCTTGTCTTGCTTGGACATCAGCTGCTGCACTTTGATGTGCTCGCGGTGCTCCTCCATCTCAGCTTCCTTGTGGATCTGGTCAATAGTCTTGGGGCCCTGGTCCCCTCTCCTTGGAACCCAGCTGTTCTGTAAGAGGCATAGCAGAACGCAGGGAATGGTTACAGCATACAGAGAAGCTGGCCTGGGGGAGGGAGATACAGCTTCACCCTCTCCAACGATCTGACTGGGACCAATTGCGCCTCTGGGCTCCTCTCAGCAGAGACTCCACCATCAGTGGCGAGTTGTGGTGTGGGCACCTCTTGCTCTCCCCCTGCTGCCCCTTAATCCCTTTGGACATTCCTCTTACAGGCAATGACCGCCTCTTTCCATACAATCCTGCCCGTACCCTGAGATCATCTGGGGGGGGGCCCTTTTGACAGTGCCGCCACCAGGAGAGGTGAGAGGGATGGCGGCCAGGACTAGGGCCTTCTTGGCGGTGGCCTTCCAACTTTGGAACACCCTCCCCTTAGAGTTGAGAACTGCTCCCTCTTTGGCAGCATTTCGGCAGAGGCTGAAGACCTTTTTGTTTCAGCAGGCTTTTAGTTGTTGATGGGCTGGCTGGTTTTTGCATCCTCTTTTTACACTCTTGTATATTTTATGATCCATGGGGTTGGCTGTTTTAAATTTTAATTGTTTTAATTTTGTTTTAACTATTGTTTTTTAACTATTATACACAATGATTTTATTGTATTTTAATTGTAAGCTGCCTTGGGTGCCTTCGGGCAGAAAGGCGGGGTATAAATTAAATTAAAATAAATAAATAAATAAGCAAGCCATTCTGATAAGAGCTTGTCTTTGTATGTTTAGTATAGTGTTAAAATAATATTTGTTGATGAAAATATTAATGGCTATAATCTTTAAACAATTCATTAACTGATTTTTAAAAGGCGTTCACAATTGTGTCAACTCTTTGGCCATGAAGTTAAATATTTTTAAGATAAAAAATGCAAATGGTAACTATCACTTAGGAAGCGTTCCCCCTTTAAAAAGAAAGGACTAGATCTTCCCATGATTGCTCCTGCAGCAATACAGACATCTGTCACCTGAAAACTAAGCATGCTTTTTATCTCCAAGACAATGTTTTGGTTATATACGAATGCAGACAGATTTGAGAAATCAACTTTCTTTACTCAAATGTCAGTGGTAGTAAGAGCCCTGCGGAGGAGATCCAGTGCACCAACTGATGGGACCAACCCCTTTCTCCCCCACAACCAGGCACCAGTTTGCCTTGGCTCAACCTCTGGCCATTGTATAGCAACAAGCCTTGCAGGATGTCCAGCAGGACTCTCTGTTATTCACATGCCAGCTATGAAACAGTTGTTTCCTCTAAGCAATGCTACACAATGCTTCTGGAACCCAAGTACAGTGAATGGGGACAGCCTACAACTTGCCTCCAAAGGCACTCCCTCCTGGGCTGTGGCTAAAGGTGTAGCAGCCTTTGGCACAGAGAGGGTCAGCACTGGGAGCCCTCCTGCATTAAATACAGCTGTTCGTAGTACTATTAGCCCACTGCCTAAGCCGCACGAGCCAAGGGCTACAGGCTAGCACGCTGTCTAAGGGGCTAGTAAAATGGGAAGAGGGAGTCTTGGCTTGCGTTGCCCCCAGCCAATGGGATGGGGGGAGGCAGGTCTTACACCTTACCCGGAGCCCGGCTGACTATCCCAAGAAGGGAGCAGGACTCCCATCTAGCCCAGAGGCTACAAGGGGAAAAGAGTCTGCACCTTACCCGTCTGAGGTCAATCACATCCTGCAGCATGAAGCGGATGCGCGAAGATGTTTTCTTCTCTTTGATGATCTTCTCCATCTGGTTGAAGTATTGATCCATTCGAGGCTGGGTGAGGGGAGAGGAGGAGGAGGAAGTGAAAACGTCCAAAGAGAGCCCTGAAGCCCCAGGGGAGGGCACTATGCACTACAAACTGTCAGGGCCAAGGAGAAGCAGGGCAAGTGCCTTGAGGATCTGCACAAGGACAAGCCTCATAGAAAAGGTGGGATTCAAGAAAAGGAATAAGTGGCCACTATATCGCTCTTAAACAGCTGTTCTCTAAAGCAGGGTAGTCCAGTTTCTTTAACTGGGATGGGGGGGGCAGAGAGAGAAGATTCTCCTTGGTGACGGAATCCCTCTCAACCATGACGTAATTTCCCCCCCCCCCTTCCTCACAGAGCTTGGCTGGGGAGTCTGTTCCCTCAAGGCTCAAGCGATTTTCTCAGCCAAAGGAAAAATCAACCCACCCCTTTATTATGCTTACTGAACCAATCATTTAACTGGGGAAGTTAGAGGAACGTGTAATTGCCCATGCTACAAACGTTTTACTTTTGAGCAGAGGCCACCTGATGCCTCCCAAGTTCCGGGGAATTTTCCTTTCCCCCCCCCCCTCGTGTGACAGGAAGTACCTTGGCCTTCTCAAAGTCCAGGTCCTTGCCAATGGTGGTGAGCAGCCGACACAGGCACTCCAGAGACTCCTCGTCGTGGTTCTTGAGCAGTTTCACCACACAGTCGTGCATGATGGCTTCCGTCAGCATCTTCAGCTTAAAGAGCTCCCCAATGAACTTGATGTTGCCCAGGGAGCGCCTCCGGGCCTTGTCCCGAGCCTCGTCCAGCTCCTCCTTCAGACGAGCTCTCTCCTCAGGCTACAGGCAGAGCAGGGGCAAAGGTCAGCACATTGACTTCCAGTTCACAGTTGCTAATCCCATTAAGCTTTATCTCAGGAGAGGGCAACAGGAAGAGCACTTGCTTTGCAGACCAGCCAGCTCTAGGGAGACTACACTGAACCTACTCTCAGGTTCAAACACCACCACCACCACCACCCAAGTTCTCTTGCACAGGATTCCATTTCCTGGTGAGTGGAGGAAGGATGATTCACCTCTATCCATGTCTGGAAGGAGATCAGTAAGGAGAATGGGTCAATTCAGAGCCCCCCTTTTTGGAATCTTGCATCTGCAGCATCTCTTCCGGACCCAAAACTAGCACCCCCAAGGAACAAGCTCACTTCTACATTGTTCATGACAAACTGATCAAGTCTGCTGAATTTATGATACTTTGGGGGGTTCGTTTTAGACAATCTAAATCCAAAGAAGCCTCGCACCCGAGGACCAAATTAAATGATACAATGCAGACAAACTGGCATTGCCAGACCATCTGGGACCCAAACTAGCCTCCAACAAAACTGTTTCAAGGAACAAATGTAAAACTTTCTCTACTGAACACCCACATCACAGCTCAGCTGGTTCTGAGCAAGTGTTCCTATATCTGTCCTCCCTGCATAGGACAAAGGACTGACGTAGGATAGGCCTTCCACTGAACAATGCAGCCAACCAACATTCAGCCAACTCAACCGCTCTTAAGAGGCTGAAAGTCTCAGGGTACAATCAGTGGTGGGATTCAAATAAATTAAGAACTGGTTCTATGTCCTTCAGGGCAGCCTTCAGGGCCATCCACGGCCTTTCTTCCCTCTCCCAACCTGAAATTAGCAACCGGTTCTGCAGAATAGGTGAGAACTGGCTGAATTTCACCACTGGGCGCAATCCAAGGGTGCCCTAGGGCTGACACAAGCTACTGGCATCGGCTCTGCGGTGTCATGAACATGCCGTAAAGCATGCTTGCGCGAGGGCAAGGCACACTGCACCAATTCAGGCAGCTGCACTGGCACAGGGGCGCCAAGGAGCCGTGTGGTTAAGTCTCCCCTGTGAGAGTTCAGCAACACAGGGGCTTTTCTGGGCTGGGGGAAGACGGGAGGGGGTGGAACAGGGGAGGGGTGTTCTAGTGAGCGTCCCCTTGCCCCATGCCAAGCTGCCGCCGTCTCTTAACTTGGTTAGGATGCAGTGCAGGTCAGCCAGTCTGCCTGCACCTGCCAAGCTAGGACTGGGCTGTTTGCTTTTCTTCCTCACGCTGGCAGACTGAATTCAGAAATAATGGCCCCTCAGAGGTGAGATGTAGGACATTATGTTCAATATACCCAGACTCAAGAGCAATGGCCCAGGGGCCAAGGACCACAGGCCCCCACAGTCAAGCACCACTCACTCCAGCTGTGTCGTCCATCTCCTTTTGCTTCTTCTCAAAAATCTCATCATCGTCTTTGTCCTTCTCAAACTCTTTCTGGCACCGGTTTAGGAGTACCTTGCGGAAGTTGACCATCACGGTTGGTTTGTCAGTTGTGGGGACTTTCAGCTAGAGAAGGGACAGGTGTGAGTCACACGAAGATGGTAACCGTGTACCCCCATTTGCTCACCACTCTGAACAGCATGCACTGACCAGAATTTCTAATTATCTCCAAAACATGAATTGGTTTCAAATTCCTATTCCACTTTTCATTTTCAAGAAATGCCAAAGGCAGCTTATAAAAGAAAAAGTATCTAAAAACAGAAGCATGGCACTGATAAAAGGCAGCAGCATGCAATATATACAGAAGAACCATTTTTTAACCCTGTCTGTGCACTTATCTAGGATACAAAAGTGCTGCATGATGATCTAGGACAGGATGATGATGCCAGCCCTTGGGCAAAACTAACCACTTGAGGCAACTCCTGGCCATATTAGATTTTAAGTACCGGAAGAAGTTGAACCACAATTTCATTCAACAGGAAAAGACAAAAAGGTGATTCAAAGGAGTAAGAGCCAGTTATTTTAGATGTTCAGCCTCTTCCTTCTTTATTCTGTAACATGTAGACGTATGCATTTCTACACGATTTCTGTGCCTGAGCACACATGCGCCATAAATAGCGAGTCCAAACTGGCAGATGGCATTAGCCTTTCCTAGCCAATTCAGTGTGAGAGGTGCTTCCTGACTGAGGAATGGTGTCATGTTCCCGAACGCCATCCCTGCGCATGGAGATGGGATTTGCCTTGTAGAGGAAGTTCAGTGGTCTAGTTCTGGTCAGTGTCTGAATGCGTGACCAGATGCAGGTTACACATACACACAGCCTTGACACTCCATGATGAAAGAGCGGCAGAAATTAAATATACGAAATGCATGCTACAAATGAGCCATGGAACCAAGCTAATGGCTTCTCAGCACCTCTTCTTTTGGAAGGAGTCCACAGACCTCTTAAAGGCCAAGTGAGAAAGCTTCAGCTCACAGCCTGGAACACTCACCCCCATAAGGCAACGGCACATGTTGGCATAGGCAACAGAGAAGTTTGGCTCGGAGATGGCCTTCTCAAAGATGAGGTCGATGACGCCCTTGAGGCGCTCCTCTGTGTCAATGGACAGCTCTGTGACCTGCTTCATCAGCTGCTGGAACATCTGTGGCGTCAGCTTGTTCAGAATGCTACGTACCCGCCGGAACAGATCCTGTGGACAGGAGACAGCAGGACATTGTGAGCAAAAAGAGTACAGAGCACAGACCCATTGCACCCTGGATGCACATGAAAAAGAGCATTTAAGGCATAAACGTGTCCTCTGCGACACCCTAGCAGAGGCTCTCAACCCACAAGCGTCAGCAGCACCAGGTGGTCACCACCATCCCTTCCTACCTGAGTTTTTACGTTTTCAGGCTCCTCAGCTTCACTGGACCGCTTGCTGCTGGGTTTCCAGGCCTTCTCAGCCTTGTTGAGCTTGATGTCTTCATTCAGGGAGGCCACGGCAATGATCTTCCGGGGCTCCTTCCGCAGGCTCTGCTGGGAACGACGCTGTCCTGGCCCAGCAGGCTGTGGAACCACCGAGGGAGAAGAGAAGCAACGTGAGCACTTCTGAGGCCGCCAGCCCATCCCAGCAGCAAGCGCAGTTATGAGCGCAGCGGCAGGGCCACAAACCCCAGGCTGGCCGGCCACCAAGAAGGCTCAGCTCCAGCTGACGAGCCGAGGGAACGCTCGCCTGCCTGTCAGATCCTCAGTTCCATCACAGAGCATCAGTGGCCCAGACACGATGGCACTAACTAGGAGTTCATCATGCAGACAAACGTGGCAGAAAGCCACCGTCAGGAGAGCTTAGCGGTACGTACTGGTCCACGGTTGGGTGGGGCTGGCCGACCCAAATTGGCGAAGGATGGCGTGAAGTCCGGTCCACAATTCATGGTGCTCAGACGCACAGGGTCCAGGGCTCGCAGAGGCATTTTATTTGCCTGTTAAGTGGAGGAAAAGAGGGGACAGATGCTGTTAGTTCAGGGCTGAGCAGCTGCAGTCTTCACCTGGGCAGGCTGCCTCTGGACACACCTGAGTGCCGTGTCCCGGGGGCCTCCACAATCCCTTGCTTATTACTGGGATACCAATGCCAACTGGGCTGTACGTTTTCCTCTCCGTTCTCTGGGACCGGCATCCTTCCCACACTCCCACACAATGCCAGGCCAGAGGTCCAGAGATCACCACCAGGGTTCGTTCTCTGGCCAAAGCATACAAGAAACCCCAAAGGAGGCTTCTGCTAGACACTTGGTGCCCAACTAGATACGAAGCACCACTGACCTTCTCCAGCACTACGTCACTGATGTGGGGCAACCCCTCGGGCTTCTGCATGCTAGCAAAGATGAACTGGAAGCCCAGAAGGAACTCCCGGTCGTACCTCTTCTTCTCCTCGGGATTCAGGGGTTTCCACTGCTCTGTGAAGGGGAGATGGAAAGCACCAAATTGAAAGCAAGGCCCTTTCCATCACATCACATTTCCACCACATCTGAACATGCTAAATACAGGGAGGGACTCGCAGGGACTGCAGCTCCCTTCTGGGGCAGATGGCTGAGTTGGAGATGAGTTGCTGCTCCTTCTTGGCTGACAGGTCCCATACCAGCAGGGGGTGTCTCTGGCATCTTGGCCAATGGTGTGTGGGATGCCACAGGGATTATCCCCCTTATCCCCCTTGCTTTTTAATGCCTACACAAAACTGCTAGGAGAAATCATCTGTGATTTGGAGTGTGGCGTCACCAATATGTCAATGATACCCAGATTCATCTCTCTTCCACCTGACAACTGTTGAGGTCTTGGAGTGTTTTCTGAAGGTGGTCAGGAACTTGATGGGTATTAACACGTTGAAATTACACTCTGACACAACGGAGGTCTTCTCGGTCCAAAAATCCCACAATGCAGTTGCTGGACTTCCAGCCTATTCTGAACGGGGTTGTACACCCTCTGCAAGAACAGGTGCACAGCTGGAAAGTCCTCCTAGATTCATTGCTGCTCCTGCATCACACCAAGTGGAGACTGTGACTAGGTGGCTTTTGCTACGTTGGAGCTGGTGTGCCAGCTATGGCCATACATGAGTTGGCAGGACCTAACCAGTGGTCCATGCCTTGGTGACAGCTTACTTAGGCTACTGTAATGTACTTTACATGCAGCTGCCTTTGAAAGTGGTCTGGAAACTGCAAATTTAGAGCAGGATGCGATAGGCTGCATGGTTACAATGGTTCAACTTCACTGGACCACTGTTGCAGCAGCTGAACTGACAATTTCTGAGCCCAATTATTTAAGATATTGGCTATGATTTTTAAAGCCCTTTATCTGGATCAGAGTACCTGAGGGACAGCCTTCTCTCAAATAAAAGGAGATAAAAGGGGACTTGGGAGACTGCAGAAAAATTAAATGAATTCTTTGCGTTTGTCTTCACAGCAGAAGACCTTCGGCAGATACCGCTGCCCAAACAGCCTCTCATAACTAAGGAATTAAGTCAGATAATGGTTAACAAAGAAGATATTTTAGATCAAATTGATAAATCAAATATAAATAAGTCACCAGGCCCAGATGGCATCCACCCAAGAGTTATCAAGGAATTAAAGAATGAAGTTGCCGACCTCTTAACTAGAGTATGCAACTTGCCCCTTCAAACAGCCGCAGTGCCAGAGGATTGGAGGTTGACCAATGTCACACCAATCTTTAAAAAAGGGAGAAAGGGGGACCCTGGAAACTACAGGCCGGTCAGCCTAATGTCTGTAAGATGGTGGAAAGCCTCATCAAAGATAAAATCCTAAAACACGTAGAGGAACAAGTGTTGCTGAAAGGAAGCCAGCATGGCTTCTGTAAGGGCAAGTCTTGCCTCACGAACCTTTTAGAATTCTCTGAAAAGGTCAACAGGCACGTGGATGTGGGTGAGCCTGTGGATATCATATACCTGGATTTTCAGAAGGCGTTTGACACAGTCCCCCCACCAAAGGCTGCTTCACAGTCTGCTTCACAGTCTGCTTCACAGAGGAAACTTCACAGTCAGGGAATAAGAGGGCAGATCGTCTTGTGGCTTCAGAATTGGGTGAGGACCAGGAAACAGAGAGTGGAATCAATGGGCAATTTTTCACAATGGAGAGAGGTGAAAAGAGGAGTGCCCCAGGGATCTGTCTTGGGGCCCGTGCTTTTCAACTTGTTCATAAATGACCTGGAGACAGGGATAAGCAGCGAGGTGGCCACATTTGCGGATGACACAAAATTTTCCGGGTGGTGAAAACCAGAAGGGATTGTGAAGAGCTCCAGAAGGATCTCTCCAAGTTGGGGAAATGGGCAGCAAAATGGCAGATGCGTTTCAGCGTAGACAAGTGTAAAGTGATGCACACTGGGGCAAAAAATCAAAACTTCACATTTAGGCTAATGGGGTCTGAGCAGTCTGTGAAAGCTCAGGAGAGATTTTGGAGTGTTGGTGGACAACTCGATGAAGGTGTCGACCCAGTGTGCGGCAGAGGTGAAGAAGGCCAATTCCATGCTTGGGGTAATTAAAAAAGGGGTTGAGAATAAAACAGCCAATATTATCATGTCATTGTACAAATCAATGGTAAGGCCACACCTGGAATATTGCGTACAATTCTGTCGGCGCACCTCAAAAAGGACATAGTGGAGATGGAAAAGGTGCAGAAGAGAGTGACAAAAATGATTACGGGGCTGGGGCACCTCCCTTATGAAGACAGACTGCAGCGTTTGGGGCTCTTCAGTCTGGAAAAAAGGCGCCTGAGGGGGGACATGACTGAGACATAAAATTATGCATGGGAGGGATAGAGTCAATAGAGGGATGTTCTTTTCCCTCTCACAATATCTGAACCAGGGGACATCCACTGAAATTGAGTGTTGGCAGAGTTAAAACAGATAAAAGGAAGTACTTTTTTACCCAGTGAATAATTAACCAATGGAACTCCTTGCCGCAGGAGGTGGTAATGGCATCTGGCTTAGATGCCTTTAAAAAGGGATTGGACAGATTTCTGGAGGAAAAGTCCATTGTGGTCCATAGGCCATGATGGGATGTGCAACCTCCTTACGTTAATAGTAGGCTACCTCATAATGCCAGGTGCAAGGGAATGGCAACAGGATGAAGCATCTTGTTGTCTCGTGTGCTCCCTGAGGCACCTGGTGGGCCGCTGTGAGATACAGGAAGCTGGACTAGATGGGCCTTTGGCCTGATCCAGCGGGGCTCTTCTTATGTCCGTATATAGCCTGACTCATCCCGAGATCCTCTGGGGAGGCCCTTTTGTGCATGCGACTCCTGATGGAGATCATGGGCAGCAGGGAGTAGTAGGGCTGGGCAGGATAATAGCCAGGACTCCGTTCTGATAAGGCAGCACCGTGACTGGATTGCATCCATGGCCTCTTTTGCGCAGGCTTTGACAGGTTACTGGGACAACCCAATGAGGCTAGTGCCAGTTGGTGCTGACCCTCAATGCCACATGGCGGACTGGCCACGGCAGCACCATTCCCCGCTAAGTGCTAAGGAGGGGGTGGAGGCAGGGAGCGGGTGGGGAGGATTGGGCCCGTGCAGGGGGTGGGGACGGCGGCAGTCTCTGTTGTAGTAGGGCCTTCTCTGTGGTGGCACCACAGTTATGGAGCTCCCTCCCATACGATCTAATAGTGACTCCCTCCCTTGAAGTATTCCAGGAAGAGTTGAAGACTTATGTTTCATTTAGTATTTAAGATCTGGGTGGGGTCTGAGGCTGTGGCCTTGCTGCTGTTTCCTGTTTTATTGTTTATATTTCTAAATGCTGCTTTTATTGTCATTTTACGATCCTTTATGTGGACATCCGAAATCCAGATTATTCCAAAATCCAGATACTCTTGTCCAAGACTTTTTTTTTTTTACACTTTCTGTAGTGTGAACACTAAAAGGTCTTGCGCTCGTTCCCATGTACAGGTTAAGTTCTATTTTCTGCTCTGTGGTGTGGGACTATACAGATATTGTTGAAAAAGAGGACACCCAAATGGGCAACAGTGGAAAAGAGTGAAGCATTTCTCATATTTATGCAATTATTCTGAAATCCAGACAAATCCAAAATCCAGCCACCTTCCTGTTCCAAGCAGTCCGGATAAGTGATGCTTATCACTGACTGCTTATTGTTTTGGCTTCATTGTGCTCTGCTGCTCTGCTTTCTGTCTTGATTTTTACTGCTGCTCTCAGTTTCAGAATACATCTTTTTGTGAGCTGCCACGGGCACTCACAGAAGTAGGGAAAGGTGGGATAAGAACCAGCCATCGGATCAGAGGAGGGCAATTCCTGCAAAGCCTCTGCGTCAGCCCAAGGAAAGCGAGGCTTTCCCCACAGCTCAAGGGATAACCGGCCTGCTCAGATCCTCAGTTCCATCACAGTGTGTCAGTGGCCCAGACACGATGGCTCAAAGCGGATGTCATCACAGAAGGCCCAAGAGGACGGCAGCCGTCCCTGAAGCCAAGCTCACCTTCCTTGTAGCGGTACTTCTGATCCGCCTGCTTGAGCTTCTCAGGGTCTAGCTTGTCCTCCTTCTCTTCCCATGTCTCTTCCGTCTCCTCCTGGGAGCGAGCTGGGGCAGGCTCCTCAGGCTCCGGGACCGGAACAGGGGGCTTGTTCTCTGCTTCAGAGCCACTCTCACTGACCTGTAGAGGGAAAGCAGAGAAAACCCATCAAGAACAGGAACCAACAAGTATACCTCAACAGGTGGGGTTCAGCAGCCAAACGTCACATGGTTGTCCCCATGCAGTTAGAAACTGTAGCTCCCCCCCCCCCCAGCCACAGGATCCCATCTGCCTCCACCAACTGTGGCCCCCTGACCCATCCGAGAATCACTCGTAGCAGCACGAGCATAGGGCTCATTTGAATTACTGAATGCAAGCAGATTCCTACCAGTAGAACCGCCAGGGCTTCTCCCAAGGAACACTGGAGCTGTAGTTTTACAAGGGTGCCAAGCATTTAGCCACAAGGGCCCTGCCACACCAAGGTGGCCCAGCCGGGGCAGACAACACATTCCTGGCAGCTACTCTCCGGCTTTAGAAATTCCACCCTGCAAAGCTCCGTGGCTTCCAGCAACAACACCTTTTTATCCAATCAAGGCTTTGGTGGTCAAGGGCGAAATAACTCTTTTTCACAATGAGTTTTGTGACTGGCCAATGTTTTAAACGCACATTTCCTGACAATTATCGTTTTAATTATCAATGGTTCATAATCTGCTCTTTGACACTAAGGTATTTGCCTTATTTTCATGATGGAACAGCAAAGCCACAATCAATAATTCTGTCCTTGTCTAGCAGGAATCATCTTTGTGGGGAGTTGGGGCAGGCTGCATTTCACTGTGAATGGCTACAGTGGGGCTGCAGGAGTTCACCCTTACAGAAAGGGGTGTGGCTATCATGATAAAATACAAACTGAAGACACTGATGCATTTGTTAAATGGCAACCAGAAGAAATGCAGTTGCCAAGGAAAGACTATGTCCAGTCTGAGATTAGCTGGTCACTCATCATGAGGGCCGGGTAGGAAATTTTTTCTGTCACCCAAATTGGCCATGGATGGCAGGGTTTTTTTTTTTTTGCATATCCCAGACTGGCAAGGGAGGGATGGTGTGTTCAGTAGGTTTCATGACTTAAAAACTGGCCACTTGTGCTTAATAAAGTTAAACCCCAACCTCAGTCTGGTGTCTTCCTAGGAGCAAGGGTAATAGGGTTATGCCAGATGCAGGGGAGTGGCAGCGAGATACAAGCATCTGGTTGTCTTAGTGTGCTCCCTGAGGCCTCTGGTGGGCCACTGGGAGATACGGGAAGCTAGACTAGAAGGGTTTTTGGCCTGATCCAGCAAGGCTTTTATGTTCTTAAGCGATCACAACAGTCAAACAAGTTGTGTAGTGTACGCACAGGCAGCAATGACCTCCCCAACACACACACCCCTCTGCTCGGTCCAGTGAGGTCATCCGGCTCTGGCTCCCACCTTCTAGAAAGGGGCCACTCACCTCCTTGAACGCATCCAGCAGGTCTCCAACAGTTTCCTTCTTGTTCAGGTCCTTCATCTTTCGCTTCTTCTTTGGCACTGACATGGCTACTAGATAGTCAGAAGGAGAGAAAGAAGGTGAACCACTTGCTACACACCCACAGCAGAGTAGCCCCCGTTCCAAAATGACACACACACACCCCACTGGCAGGAGAGGGAGGATGTAGGCACAAAACAGCTCGACACAAACCAAAGATGCCATGGTATAGTCGGTCGGGTACTGGATTAGGACCAAAGAGACCTGCATTCATATTCCCATTCAGCCATCAAGCTCACTGGGTGACCTTGGGTCAGTCAAGCTCTCTCATAGCCCAATCCTATGCAGATCTACTCAGAAGTAAGTCCCATTCTAGTCAATGGGGTTTACTCCCAGGTAAGCGTGGATAGGATTGCAGCCTCGGTCTAAGGCAACTCTTAGGGTTGTTGTGAGGATGAAACGGGAAGGAAAGCACATACACTACCCTGAGTCCTTTGGAGGCAGGGTAGGATAAAAATGCAATAAATAAATAACAGCATAAATTACTCTTATACAGTTCACCGACTACATAAGTTACACATATTTATTATCACTTCCCAAAGAAATGCTGTGCAGCTTTCTTGCCACGCTCACACGCTTTATTGCTAGTAAAAACCTTAAGAATTTCAGAATAAAAGAACTGGAAAAAACTA
This sequence comes from Lerista edwardsae, assembly GCA_029204185.1. Lineage (NCBI taxonomy): Eukaryota > Metazoa > Chordata > Lepidosauria > Squamata > Scincidae > Lerista > Lerista edwardsae. The sequence continues at coordinate 1,392,140 of JAJKFI010000142.1, forward strand.
GGAAAGGTAGAATTGAAATTTGTTGGCAGTAACAGCTTCCCGACACATACGACAGTATCCTACTGCAAAGCTGCCCATCAGATCAACCAAGCATACCGGAACTGTAACCAACAAGCCTTTTCTGTGACCCACCAAGACAGTGTACCCAACTGGAGAAGGGCATTCTGGGAAAGATTATGGTTACCTTTCAAGATCCTGAAAGGAACATGGGTACCACCGCCTAGGAAAATGAGCAACGTTCAAGAGGAACGGAACTCTCCCATCCAGCCAACAAGGCCGTGGCTTTTTCCTCTCCTCAAATCTTTTAATATTCGAAGTGTGTAGAAAATCCTTCGCGCACAAACCCACTGTTGGTGTGTCAACAGATTTTGGTGGGAAATGACAGAACCAAACAGCATCATGGAGGACGCAAAGAGAAAGAATTGCTACGGAGAGCTGATTTTTCTGTTCTAGAAAGGTGAGTTCGATTCTTAAGAAATCCTAAAGAAAGCGGTACTGAAGTGCTACAACAAGCACCAAGGGACCCCAGTATACAGACTTCTTCCGAGTCCGCTCTGCTGCACTGCCGCTTCTGGCCCAGCCCCCGCTTGTCTGCACTCACCTTGCGTGGTCACCTCCGTGCTCTCCAAGGGCTCGGCTGGTGGCTGAACACTTTGCTCTTCCTTCTCCACCGGCTCCTGGCTGTCTTCCTCCTCTGGCTCTGGCTCCTCCTCCTCCTCAGCGGGAGGTGTGGCCACTGGGGCCGCAGCAGCCACGGGGGCCACCACCTCCGCCTTCACCTCCTCAGGCTCGGAGATGGGGCTGACGTCCGACTCAGGCTCCTCCTCGGGCTCTTCAGCCTCCTGCTTCCCCAGGACCTCCGACCCAAAGGACACTGCCAGCTCCTCCGGCTGAGCAATGGGGGACTCCAGGGCTGGTTCTGTCTGGCACGGCTGGACCTCAGGCACGGGCTCTGCCGTTTCCTCCTCTAACACTCCGTTTGACTCTACGGTCTCCTTGGAGACCTCCTCCAGGGAAGGAGAGGGAGTAGGGGAAGCACCCGGCAGAGTAAGAGGAAGCTCCTCCAGCTGAGGAGCCTCCGCTTGGGTAGTCACTGGCTCTACCGGTAGCACCTCTTCATCCATCGGCATTTGCGTCAGGACTGGCTGGGGAGGAGGCTCCAAAATGGGGCTAGCAACTGCCTCCTTCTCAGATTCGGGGTCCAAGACAGGTGCTTCCTGGGGCAGCACGGGGCCCCCTGGCACTGTAGTGGTGGCGCTAATGGGCTCGAGGATGTCCGCAGGGTCCTCCGGTGGCTCCTCTGTAGTGTCCACTGCAATGGGGCTCTCTGCGTGCACCAGCGTCACGGTGGCCGGCAGCCCAGACTCTGCCTCTGCTATGAGAGGGGGCGGGGGAGACGGAGAGGCCGACTTACTCGGCTCCGAGGAAACAGGTTTACTTATTACTGGGCCGGCCTTGGGACGATCGTCTGCAACAAGAAGGAAAGGGAACGTTTAAGAGGTGAAGCAAAAGAAAAGGATGGTTTTCGATGGCCGAGCCTGAAGAGCAGAAACAGAAGAAGTGGAAACCTTTAAGCCAGGCCTACTAATAACCATTTGTATGGTTGCTTATAGGGAGTGAAAACTGCTCCCTAGTGCCCAAAGATGATGGTTTCAGGTCGTCAGGGACCAACCCAGAATAGCAACCTTTCCAAACGTCTAACCCTAACCTTAAACATGAAAGTGGATGGGCAGCTGAGCTCTGTGGGCAGAAGGCATCATGAACAGTGTTCCAGGAAAACCTAACATTGACCTGCAAATGGGTCAAACTACCACAGGTTCCCCAGTGAGAAGCTGTGAGCCAGACCTCCCCATCTCAACAAGTAGCCTTCCTACAGTCTCCCTAAGGGTGCCAGCTAATTCATACTTTTTTAAAACTATATGTTTGATTATTTCCATGCTGTCAGTCACTTGGGTTCCCTGGTGGAATAAAAGCAAGGAAAAAATTAACACAGAGAAGGCTTGTTTGAAAGGTTGAAACCAACCAGCAAACCAAACACCTGGCCTCTGTCAGGAGGTGGTATCCTGTGCCAGGATGGCAATGCCTCTTACAACCTGGCACACCCTCTCTTTGAAAGACAGCCTCCTAGTGGCCAGAGCAGATACCAATCCATGTCCAAGACCACTGTCCAGAAACCAATAGAAAGAATTAGATAAATTATCAAAACTACAATATAGGAGGCTTCTCTTCTGCACTTTTGCAGCTGTATTTTGTAATCCCAATTTCATTTGTAAATTATCCCTTCCTGGGATAAAGGCAGGATAGAAATACTATAAATAAATAAAATAAATACTGAAGGATGTTTATAACTTACTAAACCCTATGTCTTGCATTAAAAGGAAAGGACCACCTTCAAAATAATCTCTTTTTAATGTTTACACAGCACCAACCGCCCCCCCAAAAAAACAAAAAGTGCATAGAAAGAATTGAGCTGTGAATTCTTAGCTTCATTTATTAATCAACTATAATAAATGTTGATTAACTAATCAACAATCAACTAATATAACTTATTAAAATCTGCAGTCCTGTTTAGAAGGCACAGGAAGGAAGTGAGAGCCCAGGCGATTCAGTCCCAGAACATCAGTAACTCCAAGGTGATGGGGATCATAGCAAAACAAACAGCCCAAAAAATCTCAAATCTTAAAAAGGATTAGGCACTCTTCTTTACGGTCAACTGAAAGAAACTGAAATGAGTGGCAACATCAAACTTTCTGCAATATAGAGAATGCCAAAAGGATTATAATTTGCTGCAGGTAGAGGGGCCCATACAAGAAGGTTTGCAGCGAATGAGCTCAGCTTAGTAAAGCTTCCTTTTTGAAAAAAAAAAAGCTTGGGTACATCGTGCAGGGAAAGGAATAACTGTCATAATTCAAGTACAGATTTTCAAGATCCTAAGTAATTCTACTGCCAGAGCCAAACAAAAATCAGTCTCCCTGTACTCCATATTTAAGAGTTCTGTGCCAAAATAGCCCACAATCCAGACCAAGAAAAGTTGTATTCAGCTAACTGAAAGCAACATGCAAATTAGGCATATTTCACATATTCGCTTATTTTGCAGTTTATCCTGCTCATCCCAGAGAGGAACATAAAGCACTGAAGTTTCACCCACTGAGGACAACCATACTCAGAATAATCTCCTCCCCATCTCCAGCTGGTACAACTCCACCAAGGAACTGCCAATATTTTTTCCAATCTATAACTGCAGATGCAAGGAATTTTTTTAGTATCTAACATGAACCTCCTCAGGGTGCAAAGCTGCATGGGGTTCAACTTTCCATAAAGAAGGAAACCTAGTTGCAGTCTCCCTCCCCTGACCCAAGGTAGCAACAACTTGGGACTAAAGCAGGGGGCTCCAAACTCCGGCCCACAGGCCGGATCCAGTCCCTCCCTGAGCCACTTCTGGGGCCTGCCACCATAAGAACATAAGAAGAGCCCTGCTGGATCAGGCCAAAGGCCCATCTAGTCCAGCTTCCTGTATCGCACAGCGGCCCACCAGGTGCCCCAGGGAGGCATGAAACAACAAGATGCTTGCATCCTGTTGCCACTCCCTTGCACCCGGTACTCTGAAGTAGCCCACCACCTTTGTAAGGAGGTGGTACCCCCAGCAAGTCATGCACCCATTATTCTGTGCATCTGCGGCTGGCCACGATGACCCCTTTGAGCTGTAGTTGGAGTCATTCGCAGCATCCCTGGCAGAACAGTCTCCAGTTTGGAGACTGCTGGACTAAAGCAAGAACTTGGGACTAAGTAAAACTGGCCTCATGATATGGTGGCTTAGTTGTGTTCAGCTAAGGCCCAAGCCAAGGCACTGCCCCACTTCCCACAATTCCCCTCACATTAGTTCAGCAGAATGAGGGGGGGAACCTTCCAAAGCTCCCTTCATCCAATTTAGCCAAACCAAACTCTGTGGAACTTCATACCTGGCCGGACAATAACTGCTACATGGGTTGTCTCTCCGTTGGCCTGTGGCTCTTGACCACTTCCAGCCTGTGAAAAGCAGAGGGAAGAGAAGGTCAGGAAAAGAGGGCTGATGTCCCTCCACAATGTTTTTCTTGCTGCCATTTCAGTTAAGTCGACAGGGGCCCAAACAGGTCAGGCTCAATACGGGTGAGTGCATTTTAAAATCTGGCGAGAAACCCTCCCCTGTCATGGATTCTAGGCAGGGGCTCTCTTTGTTGCCATGCTAACTGCGGCCAGGCAATGAACTTAGAGATGGCCAAGAGGGTGGAAGCTCTTAGCCTTGAGTGCCTCCAAGTGCCTGAAGCGCAAAGTGATGTCACAGACAAGATCCCAGCCTACCCCACTGGGAGGAAGGATTGCTGGCAGGCACAAATTACTGGCTACCACAGCCAGCCAAAACATGGGGGTACTCAGTACGGCCTTTCCTGGAGGAAGAAAAACTTCAGAAGCATAAAATCTTTACACCTCTCTACACTGAGGCTAGAATCCTATGCACGCTGACCTGACAGCAAGCTCCTCTGAACAAACAGCCGGACTTACTTCAGAATAAGTGTGCCCCCCCAAAACTCATACCAGACAAGAACAGGTATGGTAACAGTCACAAAATGTTAGTTGGAAGTGACTTTGAAAAATCACCTAGACTAACCCGCCACTCAGTTCAGGCAACTGCTACAGCATCCGTGACAGCGGCTATCCAGCCTCTGTCGATAACCTCCAATGAGAGCATTCACTACAGCACAAGGAAGACTGCCCCAGGCAAATTTTACAGTTGAGAAATTCTTCTTTATGTCTGCTAAATCTGGTTCCCTGTAGTTTCAACTTGTTGACTCTAGCCCTGCCCTCAGAATACCTAGAAACAAGTCCTCCCCTTCTGTATGACAGCCCCTCACTTAATTGGTGGCTATCATATCTCCCTTCCGCTTCCTATTCTCCAGAAAGCTCTTCTAACCATTCCTCATAGGCCTTGATTTTCAGATCCCTTACCATCCTTCTTGCCCTCCTTTAACCCTGCTCCACAGTACCAGGGTCCTCCTTAAAATGGCTTCCTTAAAATCCAGAAGCAGCTGCAATATTTCAACTGCGGTTTGACTAGAGCAAAATAGAATTATTTTGAACTATTACTTGACAGCAAAATCTTTTTCATACATGCAGCTACCAAGTCAGGTGTCCCCAATCCTGTACTTGTGCCTCTGATTCTTTGCACTCATGTGTAAGACTTGTATTTGTCTGTTAAACTTATTCTTGTTCGCATGAGCCTAATGACTGAGCCCGACAAGATCATTCTGAATTCTGATTTGGTCTTCCAGGGTGTTAGCTATCCCTCACTAGCTTTGTTCAGAAAAAGAAAAAGCATTACCAGAATGTGATCTCTTGACCACTAAGGAGCCAATTAGAGACAGAATGGCCCTTACCTGTGGAGGAGTAGGGGTGGAGGAAGTTCTGGCGCCAGACATTATTTCTTCTGTGATATCCTTGCCACCCTGATTCGGATCTCGTATCCGGATCTGCTAGTCCATGGGGAAGAAAATGAGAGTTGCTGTTAGCAGGTTGAACAAGGGGATTCCTTTGTCGTACTACCTGGAAGAAGGCATATTGGTAAGAATGTACTGTCCCCTTTCTTAGCATGACAGACTGCTAAAACATACTTGGCTTCCACCCATCACCCACCCCCCAAAGACAGAAACATAATTCACTTGAGGACTGAGAACACAGTCTAGCCCAACATACACAGCTGGGATGAAGTCAAAGTACTGCCTAAAGATTCATCTAGTCCAGTAACCCATTTCTGGCAGCAGCCACTCAAAGGCCAACAGGAATCTCACACGCAGGGCATGAAAGTAGCTGCCCTATCTTATAGTTTGTTCCATTATCTCGTACCCCAAGGACACAGAGATTCTATTCAGCTGTTATGGCAAATATCCATTAATGGATCTACTCTCCAATGATCTGTCTAATCACCAGTCATCCACACCTTGTGGAGTCTGTTCCTCAGTCCAACAAAAATCTTACAGGTGCTGGAAGCCTTGGAGACAGAGAGCAGGAAAAGGATCTGCTCAGCTTCTGGTAGCCCACGTGGAGGCCTGAACTCGTCTGACAACAACTCGTGCGTGACAAGGACCTCACACCACCCATCACAGGAGGCCACCCTCACTAAAGCCAGCTGCCATGTCGTTCTTGGCACACTCCTGGCTCTCCCTCCCTCCGCCCTACCACAGGGCTGAGGCCAGGAGGAAGCAGGCTCCTCCTCCTGGCCCTGAGCGCCCAGGGTGGGTGGGTGGCTGCTGGAGGGAGCAAGGAAAGACAGAGCCTTAGCAGCAACTGATGAGGTCACAAGGAAGCTCTGTTTGGCAGGCCTGGGCACAGCAGCTGAGTGAGCACAGGCTCAAAGCACAGGAGGCAGCTGTTCTTGCAGGGCTCTCCGCGGCTGCAGTTGAGGAAGGGGCCCCCTCGGAAAGTGAAACAGAGTACTAGAGGAGAACAAATATGTATACTTTCCCCTGTACGCTCTCCCTAATGGGACACCCCCACCCCCTTTCCCCAGTAGGACAGCCCATGCATTCTGACATGACTTGGGCCATGTCACAATGCTCTGGAAAATGCATACACTCATTGGCTCTCTCTGCACTTAGACGGAGCAGATACATAGCAGCCTTAGGGTGCAACAATACACTGCACACTGATGTGAGATGGTCCCCATCTCTGACAAAAGGCAGTTGGCTTAGTATGTGCTCCTGAGTGGAAGTCATCCATCATCAGCAGGACATTCTCTGTTGCATGCATAAGGCTGAGCCCACGCACCACGGTAAAGCTGGGTGTCTGGCTGTGGCCTTGATCAGCCACTGGCGGTCAGTAAACAGATGGACCAATGGACTGATTCCATAGAAGGCAGTTTCATTCTATTTGCCGGTCTGGCAATTTATACCCTGTCTATGCCTTCAAGGCAGTTTACACATGACAGTGATAAAATTGTCCAAAACCCACAGATACAATCTGGGTCTAACACCCCAAAACTGATTGACCAACTAAGAGCTGAAAAACAAACTGGGAAAGTAAGAAAATCAGGACACATTCATACAAAAAATGATGCATACAGCTGTTTTGATCCATAAGATGGGCATAAGTAGATGGTTGGGGTTCTTTTTGTTTTTAAAAAGGTTAGACAAATACCACCTGCACATTTAGGCTTCTTACTAAAAGGCACAAGGCATCTCACTGACACTATCTAAACAGAACCTCCATGTTCAGAGGCAGTGAACCCCAGAGTACCAGATCCTGCAAACAATGAACAGAAAATGGCCATCGCCATCATACTTGCTTGTGAGTTTCCAGGACCTGACAAATGTCGGGAATGGGATTAGAGGGAACTCACACTAACCCAGTAGGCCAACTGAGACCGTGCCCCACAGATGGAACTGCAAGAAGTGGAAGCAACTACAGATTGATGCATGGGGTGACTGCTTCCGTGTGGTGATCCACGAACAGCAGCTCACAAGATGAGACAGCTTGTTTCCTCCCCACACTCACACCATCACAGACATGTACATGGGGAGCAAAGGGAAGAAAAACTGCCCAGGCCACTTGATGAGCTGCTTCACACAATCCGTTCTTGCAAAAAATTAGCCATACAGAACCATTTCACAAGTCAATGCAAAAGAACAATGGTGGCCCCACTGAACCCTCCAGCCTTTTCCTTCAACTTCAATTTTCGGCTGATAGCACTAGCCATGGAGTGGGACCACCTCCCTCTCACCCCCCCCCCCCGCCACTGCCTCTGTCCTTTTTCAAATCTCTCCCCTCTCGTGAAGGTTTTGGTTTTCTCACTCTCACACATGCACACAGATCTAGTCTCCAGTTGAAATAAAGCCTACTGCAGTCACGTGCATCCAACCCCTGCTTCTCCTGCCACTGCTGAAATGGCACCCTCCTTCGGGCAAGAACTCTTTGGCATGCGTATTTAACTCTGCAAAATGCCACCTACATTGACAAACTGAGCCATGTCACAGCAAGAGAGGGGCACCACGACTTGTTCACCAACATCCTCCTCTAGTGAAGTGGAACATTCCAGAACAGCACAGGGATTTCAGCAGGCAGAGAGAGGACAAATCAACCATCTGCCCCGTGGGGAACGGAACCCTGCAGCAGCCCCCACCCACACTGTAGATGTGCTCATCCACATCACTTGTGCCCATTTCCTCTCCACAATGCAGCCACAGGCTAGTTTTAAGTCTGATTTTCCCTACTTTTTCAGCAGAGGCTATCGTCAAGACTTGTTGTTCAGTCGCTAAGTCGTGTCCAACTCTTTGCGACCCCATGGACCACAACACGCCAGGCCTCCCTGTCCTCCACTAGCTTCCGGAGTTCACCCAATTTCATGTTCATCGCTTCGGTAACACTATCTAACCATCTCATCCTCTGCTGCCCCCTTCTCCTTTTGCCTTCAATCTTTCCCAGCATGAGGGTCTTTTCTAAAGAGTCCTCTCTTCTCATCAGGTGGCCAAAGTATTGGAGCTTCAGCTTCAGGATTTGTCCTTCCAGGGAGCAATCAGGCTTGACTTCCTGGAGGATTGACCGATCGGATCTCCTTGCAGTCCAGGGGACTCGCAAGAGTCTTCTCCAACACCATAATTCAAAAGCATCTATTCTTCGGCGCTCTGCCTTTCTTATGGTCCAGCTCTCACAGCCATACCTGGCTACTAGGAAAACCATCGCTTTGACTATGCGAACCTTTGTTGGCAGGGTGATGTCTCGGCTTTTGATTAAGTTGTCTAGGTTCGCCATCGCTTTCCTCCCAAGAAGTAAACGTCTTAATTTCATGGCTGCAGTCACCATCTGCGGTGATCTTGGAGCCCAGGAAAGTAAAGTCTGCTTCCATTTCTTCCCTAACAAGACTAGACACTAACAAAAACAGGTGGCACTTAGATGCCATTTCTGTAACATTGTTGCAGTTCTTACAACATCTTTGTGGGTAGGGTCAGTATTATCCCCATCATTTGGGAGCTTCAAGCTATAGCTCAATGTCACAGCCACTACCCTTCACCAGCAATCCCCAAGGGGCTACCTTACAAGTACTCTTGTACACGTGCCCATACTGTACAATGACAGCCAACATATTCAGTATTTTGGATGTCAAAATTTGGATACCATCATTCACTCCCTCCCCCCTGACACATCAGGGTATTTCCCAACAGCACTGCAAAACACTCTCTCTCTGCAAAAGAAGTTTTAGTAACCATCGCTAAGCTGGCCCACAGCATTTTATAGCTTACATTTTGCCTTCATAAAATGGTTTCTACTAGCATGCGGTGAGATGCAAACATTAAGTAAGAAGATGCCGAGGAGTGGCGTTCCTACCATTTACTAGGCACCCACCACTAAGCCACTGTCTTTAGTGCCGCAAGGCCGCTGCCACCCACCCTCCAAGGCCCTCCCATGGGCCAGGCAGGCCACACATGACGCCCTGCATCCAGAGGGCCGTTAAAATAGTTGGCCAGGTGCTGTTTAGAGGCCTTCCAAAGGCGCTGGGATGCTTTCTGAGGGCAGCAGGACTTTGCACCATGTTCTGGGGGGGCAGCAGTCTGGCTGTCTTGGGTATGAGATAGGAAGAGCCACATTCCCGAATGCTTAGTGTTCTAGGAAACATGTGACCTGCATAGCTGGATCAGACCAAGGTCCACCCAACCTACAGGGATGCCAGAAACCTGTGAAAGTGCACAAGCAGACCCCAAAAGGGGCAGCCTTCCTTTGTTCAGTCTGCAGCATTGGTATTTGAAAATGTATTACCCCTGTTATGTACAGAGAAGGTGCTGTTAGCTAATAGTCACTGGTATCCCTAATCCTCGATGGACATATTCAATCCTTTTATTTAAAAAAGCCATTTCGTGGCTGCAGGTTCCTCAGCTTAAGTATGCGTTGTCCATGAAGAATGTACCTCCACCTGCTCACTCCACTGGACGAAGTGACTAGTCACGGCTTTCAGTTGGGGCTTAGAGCAAGACACACTGGAGGAACCGCAGCTATGGGGTGCCTCTAAATCAAATGGGCCTCCTCGGTGGTGGCATCTACCTTATGCAGCACCCTGGCCTTGCAAGGTGAGGGAAGCCACCTCTCCTTTTGGGGTTCCACTGCCTCAGCAGGCTTTTAATTCTTCTGAGAGTTAAATCGGCCACTCTTGTTTGTTTAGTTCTGTTCTGGATATTGTTGGTCTGCTTTGCTATGCGGGTGTCCTTGTTTTAGCATCTTATTAGTTGCTTTTGTCCCATCAATAGGATGGAAAGTCAAGACATCTATTCTCTATAAACAGCTTTCTAGAAACTTCTGATTAAGGAAGCAGCCATTCAGAACCCCTGTCCAGGCCACCCTGCCACTCAACTGGAATGCAGCTGGTAGGCTAACCCAACAAGTGAATGGCATGTGACAGGCCCTCAGCACTGTGGATAATCATGGCTGAGTCTTACTCAAGGCTATACAGTGTGCGGCAGAAGCACAACTCTAGCACAATACAAGGCCAGCTTCACTGTACCACCTACAGTTCTGAGATGGCCTCGACTACAGCATCTGACAAGCTGACTGAGACAGAGGAAACTGCAGCCACTCTGAAACTTTTTAGGAAACAGAGTTAGAGTGCTTGCTCTTATACAGTAAATTAGCTGTTTGAAACCTTTTAAAAGGGTTTTCCCTCCTGTAAACTCTCCCCCCACATCTTATCTGCTGTGGAAACCCTGCATGGGGCAAATGAACCCAGGCCAGGCTCCAGTGGGCATGTACAGCTCACACAGACTGATCGGCCAAGTCTGCTGGGCCTCACAAACCGAGCGCTTTCCGCAGCACACACCAAGCGGCCAGACGTGACTGCACGCCACAGGACAACATCCGCAGCGGTGGGTAGATGTCTTTTCGGCTATTACTGCTCTTCCCACTAAAGAGCTTCTGAAGAAGTCCAGGGTCCACCAGGGCACCGTTCCCAAGTAGGGGAGGGGCTTCAGCTCTGGCACACACTTTGCATTCCCAAGTCCTTGGCATTTCCAGGTACGTCTGGGAAGTGCTCCTCCCTAGGGAGCTGTGGGGCAGTGCTGCCATGCAGGTTCAGAGGCAGTGCCAGGCTGGCTTAGTTGTTGTTGTTGTTGTTAATATTAATATTAATAATAATAATATTAATTAGATTTATATCCCGCCTTTTTGCCCAAAGGCACCCAAGGCGGCATTGATTCACACCTATGCAAGGAAATGTTCTATGAGACAACGTTCTCTTGAGAAACCATTTTTCAAAACCAGTCAGGAACATCAATGAAGGGGCAGCAGCTCTCGAACGTGTGCTGATTACAGCAGCCCCAATTCTCACTCTCTTTTCTGGCCCGGGGGCAAAGTCTTGCACTGCCCCCCAATGGCACACTAGATGCGTGCATAAGCACTAGTACTGAGAGTTCAGGGGTCAGATTGGCCAAGTAGGTTGTTGGCCTGCTCTTGACCCGACCAATAGGTCGAGACCAACTGATGCCACGCTTGCCTTGGTGGACCAACAACAGAAGGCTGCTCCAAGTCAATTCCTGTACAAGCCAAAAAAGCCAAGGCAGCTAGCTATTAGGAACAGTCTGGGATCAGCACTTCTTAGGGTCAGAACACTGATAGGTACAGGTAGAACTGCTCAGGCAAGGAATCTCCTTGTATAGCCATTGTAACATCAAAGAAAAATACTCCCCCCCTCCAGCAGATGTAGCAGCTACCTCCATAATTAGGAATTTCCACATTCCCAGAGCAACCTTCATGTCTATGTCTGCTGGTTTGATGCTGTACTGCTTGTACAAGTAGACCCCTTGCACGAACAATTATTTGCACTCATGAAGACAGATGCCTTTTCTTCAAAACTGCTTCTCAGCACGGCTGCAGCAGCCTGACGCTCCTCCCTCGCCAACATGACTCAGCACATTCTTGCTGAGGGAAAGGCTATACAGGACAGCACAACCACATAATAGTCAATTAAATAGCAAGTGTCACACTCAACCTCCTCCTTCCAGAAAAACCCATTTGAAATAAATACTGCCTCCAAATAGCTGATAATCTTCGCTCCAGGCATAAATATACTGGGGGGGGGAGGGATTGGGGACAGAAGAGAAGGAGGATCTACGCTTTCACCATTTTCCACTGTATGCACAAAACAGTGCTCAAAGCTGAACAAGATTTAAAACTGCTTTACGTAGCTTCAGAAGCATGATCATGTTCATACACACAAAACCAACATCAGGATAACAATGGAGTGACAACTACACAGTCAGCCAGCAGTAGTCACACGTGTACGCTATTATGCTCAATGGCTAACAATTCTCTATGACAGCCATTTTCCACCACTGTGCCGTGGCTCGAAGTGGTCGACAGGTGGGCCCTGGGATCATTGATTAGCAGGGCTGATGGAGGGGCAAGTCCCCACCGGCAGCATGGTATGCCTTGTCAATTGTCAAAAAACTGATGGTGCGCCTTGACAATTTTAGTGGCTTGTCAGTCTGCCGTGAGATGAAAAAGGTTGAAATCACTTTTCTGTAACAACCACTCCAACCTATAACCAACTTATAACCAGTTCTGGGACTAGCAAAACAGAGCACACTGGCAAACCAGGGTTTCCAGCCAGCTGCAAGAACAAGAAGCAGACAATGATGCTGCCAAAAGATTCCCCAAACACCTTAATACATGGCATGATCCAGAGTAGGTCTTGGCCTCCTCTAGACACCACCAACATGGAGAGCAATTCCTGAACTACGTTTATTCATACAGATCCTCTCTGCATCTCCTAGTTCTCCGCTGGTGGATCAGGGAGGGTGAAGCCCTTCTCCTGATCTTGCTGCAAAGAGAGACTCTTGGACTTATCCGCACATAAAACAGGCACAGATGTGCAATTTTTGTGATACAGGAACCCACACAGTACTGCTAGAAACCTGGCTATGACTTCTGCAAGGGTGTAGCCTACTAGGCAAATTGTGTTTTATTGCTACTGCAATTTCTGTCCATTAGGGTGGCAGACAACAAATCAAGACATATAAAAGAAGAACAAAATGCTTCATAAAAGTCACCAGCAACATTTGGTACAAAGAGTCTAAAACCAGAACTACAATAGGCTCAATTTTCAACAGCTGAGGAGCCTATCAAATCACAAACACCTGCCAGTGCACACCAGCTCTCAAGGTTCCCTAGAAAGAGAAGACGGAGCTTGTCCAACAGGTTTCTCTGGAGAGGGAATCCCATACTGAGGGTACCACCATGGAGAAGGCCCTGTTCCTTCTCCCAACCTACCTAACTTCAGCTAAGAAAGGATCTGAAAGTGTAAGGGGAGGCTCACGCAGGACGTAGTGCCCGAAGGGTAGCCAGGCCTTTCCTTTGCACAGAGGAGCCTTGGCATCCTCTCCTCTCACCTGGTTCTTCTTCATAGACGCTACCAGAGTAGTACCAAACTGGATCATGCATAAGTAGCTCTCAATCCACAACAGCAACTTCTGAACCAAGCCACAGAGCACGCAGCTCCAACCTGTCCTCACCGGCAGTTCTCCATGCTGGATCCTGGGCTGAGCCACTACACATCCCGAACTCCTGCTTTTTCTGGCTGGACTCTGATCCGTATTGCCACACACGCTTCTCGGCCAGCAATTACACAAATACACACAGAGGCGGGGTCTTGTTCCCCTGCCCTGCCAAATCCACATTTAAACTTTTCTGAGGCAAGGTAAAAGCAGCTGTGTTATTCTATCAGGCTTCCCGTATTTACACAGCTGGGAGCCACTTCACAAAGGAGCCGAGACCACGTTAAAGGTTAGAAGAGCCAAAGGGTCCAGGGCAGGGGACAGAATAAGCAAGTTCTCCCTGGAACCGCTATACAAAATGGGGCCCAGTTTAGCCAAACTTTTACAGTACAAGGGGTTTTGCCGCACTAGCTGGAAAGGAGGCAGAGAGATATTGTAAATGCAGTCAAAGGCAGGAAAGCTTAGTTGAGTCAGGGGACATTGCACAGGTAGGGGCTGTTGCTCAGGGGCAACGCACACGCTTCGCATGTCCCTGGCATTTTCAGCTAGGGCTGGGGAAGACACCCACCTGAAACGCTGCAGAACGTAGACAATACTGACTTAAATTGACCAGTGGTCTGATGCAGCAGAAGGCAAAGCCAACCAGGACCTACAATCTATCGTCAACAAGCAGGAGCCAAGTCCTCAGTATATGTGAAGCAGTGAAGCATGCAGGATACCTCCACTTCGCTACTAAAATGATCATAGTCCGTCATTTACACACTTAGAATTATGTAGTAGAAGTTCCATGGCAGGTGGTTATAGTTTCTTACCGTTTCTTGGTCAGATTAGGTATGTAGATGTTTTATATTGCGTCATGCTATTGGCCTATCTCAGTGTTTCTCGACATATTTCCCCAGTCATACCACATACCTATTGGAAGTACCACCCGAGGTAACTGGCATTGATATCATCGGCAGTTAACTTTGAGAATGGGAGGCCAAATGTGACACAACAAACACCAGTAAAAGGCTCAGGGCAGAGAAGAGGGCTTCTCACGCGTGTGAAAAGTGCATGCAGAAGCTCTGCCTGCCAGGCCTCCTACTGCTGCTTGTTGCACTGCAGTGCTGGTCTCACTGCCAGGCTGCAGAAAACTGGGGGTCCCACATTTACCAAGGAGGTACGAGTACCACTGGTTAAGAAACCCTGGTCTGTCTACTTCATAGGTTGCCAGTGGCTCTGCAGGATTTCAGGCAGGAATTTTTATTTTATTTGGTCTATCAGGAAATGGCAGGGATTTAACCTGGAACCTTCTGCATCCAAAGCAGATGCTCTTTCACTTAGCTACGATCCCTCTTCAGGGACTCAGGCTGAGGTTTTCCCTATTGCTACTTCCCAAGATCCTTTTGACTTGACGTGCCAGCACCTTGCAAACATGCAAAGCATGCACTTTGCCACTGAGCTAAGGTCCTGCCCTGGCACTTTGACTTCAGCACACTCTTTTTAGAAAGTAAGCATCACACCAACTCACTTTCGTTCTCCAGGACATCAGAGGCTGCCTGTACCTACTACTATTGATCCTAGTACCTGGCAATCCATTCCCCTTTTTTCACAGGTCTCCAAACTCAGCCTTATGAGAGCTCAAAGCTGCAACCCCATGCACACTTATGTAGGAGTAGGTTTTACTGAACTGAGTGGAGCTCACTTCTGAGTAAACCTGCAAAGGATTACATAGCATAATGTGAACCCACTAATGGTTGCCCCCCCCCTTTCGAATTACTTCTTCTAGAGTGTGAACAAGGGGACACAGCAAGCAAAAAGCTTTCGTCACCAGCATTAATTCCCTGGATCCTGGGCAACTGTGGTGCCTAAGAGTTTCTCACACACACTATCAGGTTAAAATTAGGAAGGAGATAAGGGATACGCTTCCAGAAATACTTCCAAATTGACTGAAATTTGATTAAGCATGTTTCACTTACATTAAAACTATTCTAAAACTAAAAATACACCATACTGGTTGTAAATGCTGTGTGTGTGTGCGTGCGTGCAATATTGCTCCGAAGATAAAAGTACTTTAAGTAGGGAATATTTGATGGGAGGGGGGGTGGGGTGGGAAGGGACAGGGACGGATGGAACAAATTACTAAAGCATAAGAGTCCACTCCTATACATGCCTAGTCAGTTGTACCAACTTGAATGGGACTTAACTTACTCATCAGTAAGCATGCACAAAATTGTAGCCTTAATGTGGTTTAAACATTGTAGCCAAACAAGTTTTGAATACTTGTAAATATTTAAGGCATAACATTTCCTTATGCTGATGATATTTAAAGGAACAAATGACGACACTGAAAACTATTAATGTAAATTTTAGAATGCCCGAAGAACTATGTAATACTTATTATATACATACCTGCTTCTTATGAAAAGCCATTTGAAAAGTTAATTACACACACCTCTTGTTTTATGTGGGGGTTAGTGCACAAAAATTGTGCACATTTCAAAAAATGCATAAATTAAAAATAAAAAGGCACACACACAAAGCCAGCCAAAATTGCAGGTGCACCAATACTGAAAATTATTCTGAAAATTAGCATGCGTAAATTAGGTTTCTGTATTAATTTCCAAAATATGCTATAACAAAAACATGTAAATCAGACACTTGTAACAAAAAATTCCAGGACAAACACACATTAACTGCACTTATAGTTATGAAAAAATATTTTTTTAAATGAACATTTTCTTAAGAAATATAAAAGTAGAAAACCCTCAATGACAGAAAATTTTAGACCACATAGCTCTGGGCTTGAGCCAAATAACCAGGGGGGGGGAAAGCAAGCGCCGCATGACGAAAGCTAACACCCTACCCAAAGCCAACCCCCAGGTTCCAGCTTACCGTCTTGCGTTCTCTCTTTGGCGGGACTGGTGGCTGCTGATTGATCATGACCTGGGCAGGGGGGAATTGCTGCACGCTCTGGGCAGGGTAATATGCACCAGCTGGGGAAGGAAATGAAATGTTAAGCTAATATTGTCCCAGAATTCCAAGGAGCAGATCACTCGAGTCCATGGCTAGTGCTAGGAAGTTTCATGCACCAGGTAGGACCACAAAGAGGAATTTTTGCTACTAGCAAGTTTAAGGAAAAAATCCTAGAGCTGAGCCATTGAACAGCACTGTACCTCTCTTTCACAGTGAGAAAACATGTCCTTAGCCAGCATAAAGAAAACCACTCCTACCATCCAGGCCCTCTTTCATGCAGGCAGGAACGTGCACGCACACACAGCATCCCAGCTAGTAGAGGAGGAACTCCCAAGAGAGGCAGGAGGCCCACAAACAGCACATCTGCCAGTAGCCGCAACCAGGAATGCCAAACCTGACCAACAGGTTCAGCCACCAACACCTCAGCATTCTTTCCCCATACACGAAGAGTCCCCAAGCCACTCTCCTTGCCCACCGTTTTTGAGCTACATTGCCCTTCTCCAGCTTGGATCAGAGCACGCAGAGTGGTCCCAGTTGTCGCTAGTTAATCTGCTGCCTTGCTTGCTTGGAAGAATGAAGGGACAACAAGGCATATCCCAATCTAATTTTCCCTGGATGCCACCGGGCTACTTTCCCAGCTCTCCTCACAAATCTCCAAATAGTTACCCAGACAGAGAAGCATCTCTTTCTGACTCTAAGGTACCATGGCCTTATCAGTATACACAATACCCACCCCAGACCCCTGCCTATGGGGCAGACAAGCAAAACTGTTTCAGCTCTAAAGCTTTGTGCAACAAAACCTAGAGTGGCAGGGCACAGTGGGAAGTTCTGGAAAAGGCAACTCTGATAAGAATAAGCCCACAGAGCACACTCCAGAAAGTAACATTTGCTAGTTCATAGCTGGAAGAAGTCAAACTGTGGCACCCTGAGAGGCTAATTAACCAATGTCTGCAAGAATATTTCTATGAAGGCTGTTTGTAGGCACTTGGCAACATGAATCTAAGGTCTGCCTAGTCCTGAACTGGCTTGCTATGCCACAGATCTCATGGCTTGCTCCATTGGCGTTCTACTGGATCACTGCAACTAGAATGCAGCATCACAACTAATGCCAGATCTCTCCTGCTCCCTGCTTTTGTCTGATACCCTTTTAAAGCCATCTAGGAGAGTGGCCAGCAGCACATCTTCCACAAACTAAATTATAAGCTGTTTGAACTTCCTTTTGCCTGCCCCAACTCCAGGCCTTCCTCTTGCCTGTTTCTGACAAGAAAAACGGGATATAAAAGCTTCCTTTTTCACATTTCCCATCTACAATTACTAGACAAAAACAACAGAAGCCAAATGCTTAGCTAGGTTGACTAGTGGGGAGGGGGGAATGAGTAAATATGTCTGAGACCCCCTCTGATGCTAAGATCAGGGCACAGTAATCAGGAGAGCGCCCCCTACAGGAGGGACAAGCACAAAACCAGAATGCCTTGGCCAAAAATCTTTATCACAATGGGATGGCACACTTTAGCTATCACAGAAGAGACTAAGGAAAGGGGTGGAGTCACACACAGAACGACATGGGGGGCTGGTTTCTTCTCAAGCTCCCCACATTTTCCAGGTTATTGGGTTCCCCTACACCTCCGATCAAGGCTGTCTATAAAACAGGGAGGCTGGACAAAGGGAAACCTGGACCCTGATAGAGATGTAAAATTTCCAGAAATTTTGAAGCTCTGAAAAAACCCTGTTTTTTTCCTTTTTTTTTCCTGGAAAAAAATGGAAAGTTTTGGAAAAATTGGAAAAAAATGCTACATTAGCACTTTTTTTCCTTTTCCAGATTGGAAGTCATTCTGTTACTTTAGGAACATAAAATATGATTATGGACCATTTGACTTGGCTTAAAATTATCACAACTGGCATATTAAAAATATAGTGTATCCAAACAATTATTACAAACATAATTTACTTTTTAAATAATATTTGTAATTGTAAACAAATGGAGCAACCATCTCCTGAACTGTTTACTAGTTTACGTGGAACAGACAAAAGAACCTCCACAAAACAATTGTTAAAAATTCAGAAGTAACAATTATTCATATTTCCTCTCCACAGTATTAAATAAAAAAAACCATTCTCATAAAAAGAATTGAAGAGGGGGGAAGTGTATAGAAGGGAGTGGGACTAAGTTTCAATGAATGGGCATGACATTTAATCAGAATCATTTTCTGAGCTGTAATTATCAGTATCAGTCCCTGATTCTGCAGCTACTCTGCAACTTCTCTACCCTTTCACATGTCAGTTTATTTCTTGATTTAGTTGTTTCCAAACACAGACCAGATTCTTTCACATGCTGCAGAGGATGGAGGAGTCTGAAGAATGCGAGAAGTCAGAGGCTGTGTTTGAGATGCTTCAAAATTTCCGGAAATTTTGAAGCTCGGAAAAAAACCCAGTTTTTACATTGGAGGGTTCAGTTTGTAACCAAGGATTTGCTAGTCCTCAGTGCACATAAATTAGAATAATCTGATACCATACATATTTTTTAGAAATTATTTAGAAAATATTTGAATACCTTGTCTTAAAATGTTTTATTCATCATGTTAAAATAAAATATTCCATAATCATTTGTTTTCTTTTTTCAATTTTTCCAATTTTTCAGAAAAAAACAAAAATGCTTCAGGAAAAAAAACAATGGAAAAAACCATTTTTTTCTGGGCCTTCATATCTCTAGACCCTGATGGTACAGTTGATAGATACTACCTAACAGTTCCCATTTTCTCCTGGACTCATAAGGGACACCAGATTGATTCGTTTTGGGTTTGGAATGGGCCTGAACGGTGCCTTGACCATTAGGAGCTTCATGTAAGCTGCTCAAAGGTTTCCAGATGAAAGGGTGGGATACAGGCAAGAATATAGAACCGTTTTGTGGGTTTTTTAAGGCTCAGAAAGCCCCCCTCTTACCCCCCCTTTAAGCAGGTGCCTCTCCAGAGTCAGGCCATTTGCAGCTGTCAATGGCACAGGCTCCACTGACGCCCCTCAGTCCAAATCCTTCAGCCTGCATCCTGCCTGCCTGCCTGCCTGCGTGTGTCAGGCACTGGAAAAAATGAAACACAGCTCTACCAACTGGTCTAGCTTGTTCTGAACACATGGAGGCAGCAGACTGACTGTGCTGTGTCATCTGGCCTAATAAACTTCATGGGTGGGGAGTGCAGTGCAGTGCAGCACCTTCGCTCACCGACAGCCACCCCCAACTCAGCGGCAGCGCAACAAGCTGGCTACAATGCAGGTCGCCTCGACGTGCTGCAACTGCGGAAACCTACTTTCCCAGAACTGGCACCTAGGAGGGCCTGCCTGCACTCGAGGAAGTGAACCGCAGGAGGGAGTTCACCAGGCAGTGTCATCCCATGAAGGGAGAAAGCAGGGACTGCTTCCTGCTACTTTATTCAGCGTGAAAATACTGGAGGCCCAACACTTTAACCCCCAGCCCAGGAAGGACATCCCAGCCAGAGCTCAGTCCTGACCCCTAGTGACTCAGCACTTTGCCTAAGAGGCCAACGGCTGGAAGAAACCTACCTTTCTCAAAAAGGTGGGGGGCAGATGCGTTTTATTGCTGCCTCCTCAGCAATAAAGATACCGAGACACGCAGGACTGGGATGGAAGCTTCAGCTCACATTTCTGGAGCTGCTTGGGACAGGTCCAGGCTAAATATAGCAACAGTCCTCAGTGAGCATGTGAGCACCATGTGAGGAGGGGAAGGGAACAGAGGGGAATGTGCGGAAGAGGACCAAAGCCTTGGTATCTCAGAGACCATAGAGTTTTGGGGCAATATCACATTAGGAAGGGAGGGGATGTGTGGAAATCAAAACTGACAAAGCAGTGGACATGCAATTTCTCTCTCTCTCCCTCTCCCACACACCATTAAATATGCAATGGTGCAGAAACTTCTGAAACTCCTTACAGAACAACTGGGTCGGGCAACAAGGCCACACTTTGCTTCTATGCTGTCACAACCACCTAAAAACAGGCCAGGGTTAAAGTCTGCACAGCCTCTAACAGGGCAGTTAAACATTAAACTGAGACTCCGGCTCAATGAGGAAGGGAGGCATGTAAGCAGGCCCTCCTGAGATTGAGACCCCACTCTGTCCAAACACAAAGGGGTGCAAAACCAGAGTCCTGATGAGACTGAATGGACATTATAGGAGAATTGTGCACAGGTCTGTTTCAACAGAATTGCAGGCAGGAAGAAGGCTCCCAATACACTGTGTCCCAGGTTTTCAGCCAGAATGGAACTTTCCTTTCTTCCATTCCACTACCCCAGAGTGGAAATATGAAGCCCCCAATTTCCATATCACTTGCTCGCAACTTGGGATCAATTCCGATGACAACATTTCTAGAGGAATCAAATTTCAAGAGTGTACAAGACAGTCCACTCTTTTGTAATGGCGGAAGCTACAAAAAACGAGCCTAGGATATATATGTTGCAAAGCTTTCAGGACTTCATTTGGTGCCTCTGTCTTACTTCTCACCTCTTAACCTCTGACAATAGTAACAAATGACATTACTATCCATGCAAAAAGAAAAATTGAAACAAAAGTTGGCAGGGGGAACTAAAGCAAACTAATTTCTGCACTTTCATGTTTCCTGAAAATCTGCACAGAATCTGGCAGATTTATTTGCATGTATACACTGCCCTATGTGATGATGCTGCAGGTTAAATTGCCGCTGCTGGGCTTTCCAACCAGAAGGCTGGGAGTTTGAGACCACGCAACGGAATGAGCTCCCATTGCTTGTCCCAGTTCCTGCCAACCTAGCAGTTTGAAAGCACGTAAAAATGCAAGGAGATAAATAAGTACCACTTCGGTGGGAAGGTAATGCCGTTTCATGCGCTACGGTATATAATCATGATGGCTACAGAAGCTTGTCCTTGAACAAATGCCGGCTCTTCGGCTTAGAAACGGAGATGCGCACCATCCACTACAGTCAGTCACGACTAGACCATTCAGTCATGGGGAAATCTTTACCTTTTTATACACTCTCCTATCTTCTGGCAGGCGCCAGACTACTTGCAATGGTCTTCATCTGCCCTCTACTTTCCATCAAATCCATGAACAAATGGCCCTGCCCTTCAGATCATGAGTCCATTAAGCTCAGTACTATCTATCCTGGTTAGCAGCAGCACTCCAGGTTTTCCAACAGCAGCTGTTCCCAGCCCTACTCAGAAGTGCATGGGGTTGAACCTGGGTTTTCCTCTGCATGCAAAGGGGATGTTCGACCACACTGCTTCCCAGAGAAGCACCTGTCTATCACTTTCCCAGTGAACCATATAGTTCATGCTACTATGAACACATACTACGTTTTCCCAAAAGAAGTCCAAAGAGTGGGACTTCTCAGTTTCACGGCACTCTTTCCCCATTTTAGTTATCACTGGTGAGACTGTGGCTGGGTTGAATAATCAGAGACTGGAGTTGGAGGCTCACGTGATTGATGGCTTCTCCAGACAGAATAATTTCCTGTGCATAGAAAACTAACCTGTCCGAAAGCCTGCTTCCCCCTTACATAGCTTTCTAGGTTTAAATAATTTCTTCCACATTCAACTGCGTCAGCCCGATTCCAGTTTAAACTGTACAACAGGCAGACGCATCCCAGGACTCTATTTCTGTACTGTCTTTGCCTTCACTTGCACTCACTTCTCTCTTCTGTCCCAAGCCTCTTCCTTCTTCCGCATTAGGTAACTCAAGAGGATTGTCGCATTTCCCTGCCCCCTCCACTGCAATGCATACTCTTACCATAGGTTCCGTATTCCGTGGGGCTGGCTGAAGGATAAAAGCTGGGGGCACCTGGCTGTACAGGGTACTGCTGAGGCGGAACAACGTATGTGGAACGGCCCTGGGTCAGAGAGAAGGGGAAGAAAAAAAGGGGAGCAGGTTAATACCAAGGAAGACAGTAGCAAGATGAAAAATGGTTAGTAATTACGTGTTGCAATGCAGCAGTTATCTCAGTAACAGGCTTCGCTGGGCTACGTACAACAGAATCAGTGGAGCACAGGCAGAACTGGAATGAGCGCAGACCAATGGCGTGCTCCACAATAACAGACCCTGTTCAGGTAAGGTCTTGCCAATCCCATCTGGAGCTCATTAAGCCCAAGAGACCTTCCACTGCTGTTCTTTAAGCTCAAGAGAAGTCTCCCCGGTGTGGTGCAGGCATTTGCTAGCTATTGATTGTGATATTTACATCCTGCCTTTCTTCCACCATGAAGCTGAGGGAGGCAAAGGTGGGATTTCCCAGGAAGTCACCATTCCAGACACCAGGCCAGCTTTATTTAGCTTCAGCAAAGTGGATGCGTATGTGCTCTCCGACCATGCCCTGGGATGAAGGTTAAGGCAGGCTTTCCTAACCCTATCTCGTTTTCAATCCATCATAATGAATGACTGAAGTATGGCGCTCATTCATTTAGTGCTGGACAAACAATTCTGGATCCATCCTTTCGGCTGACTGAACAGGGCTGACACAGAACTATCACTTGGCAACAGGCTCTTCATTCCTTTGGGTTTTCCCTGCAGCAGCTTAAAGCCCACTGTGGCTTCATCAGCACCATTTGCCTTTTCCAATCCATCCACTGGACAGCTACCAAAAACTCAGAGGATTTTGTTCTTTTTTCCTCACACCTGGTTCAGGTAGGCTCACAGTGACAATGCTGGTACACCTGTGGCCTAGCAACCCTATGGAATCTTCTCAGAGGCTCTGCAGAATCTTTTTTCTCAGAGGAAAAAGACTGGACAAGGCATTTATCAGGGAGGTTTGGGACACTCTGCCTGAAGCAGACAATGCAATCTTAACCTTATGAGAGATACTAATTGTATGAGAACCAGACCAGCAGCAGGTTCCAGTAGCCACAGACAGTGACTGAACATCCATCACGGGATACACGCAGGATGAGACCCATTCAGACATTTGGCCCTCACATATAGGGCTATCACTCTATGAAAGTGGTTCCCAAACTATGAGGCTGTGCCTCCTTGGGGAGCCACGAAAGCCAGCCAGGGGAGCCGCTGAATCCTTGCCAAAAAAACCATTGCCCTATACAATGTATAGGATTGAAGTCCTAATGGGGAGCCACCATCAATGGCCCAGTAGTTCAAGGGAGACACCAGTCAAATAAGTCTGGGAACCACTGCTATATGGTATAGGTGGAAAGTGACGGAGAGAAGGGACATACCAGACATACCGTCCCAGAGACGTGAATAAGATCTACGCTTTAAATTAAAATAAGGCACTTTGGGGGAAGGAAGGGAGAAGCAAATTAAAAGACTAACAACATTTAGGAAGAAGTAAAGCAAAACGTAGGTACAGTACAGCAGTTTGTGGAATTTAGGGCTGCAACCAATCTGAAAAATTTACATAAAGGAATACAGCAGTTCAAAAGAAAACAGCACACTTTGTTCTTGGATGAGCAAATGTGCACTGCAGCCCAGCAGACATTAGCTGAGAAGCTGCATTTCCCTCATCTTGTGCATTTGCATGCTGCCTTCTCCTTCCTCCCCCCCCCTCTCTCTCTCTCTCACACACACACACACACACACAAACGCGAACACACAAACATAATGCCTTTTTTGAAAAAGCAATGCTTGCCATCTACAGTTTGAGAGGACTTTTATTAAAACAGAACATGTAAAATCTACTGCCTGATTGATTGAGGGCATGTCTTTTAGTCAATCAGGAAGTTTTTAATCAATTATTGTGATTAATTGACAAAATTCTGCTGTTCTTGGTGATCATCTTTGTGAGTCTCTCAAGAGCCCATGCCTGTGCAAATTCTGGAAGTGACAAATTGTTTTTATTCAAACTGGGTTTTTTTTCCAAATATTTGGGGTGGGCAGGGTAGAAAAAACTTACCCAGCCTAAGCTCTTGGGACAGTGTGGGCTACAAGTCCTATAAAGTACATTCCCAGTCCACACGCTGGATCATAAAAGCACAGCTGCATTGCCTCTGAAATGCCTCCTCTTCAATAAGCAGGATGCAGCCCACACCAGGCATGGCAGATCTTTGCTACTAGCCCATTGCCAGTACCATGGACATTTGTTTGTTGCTCCCTGTGATTGCCAGCACCCCATTTCTGACACACACATTTGCATGTACATGCATAAACAGTGTCAAAAACCATCGTATTGAAAAGTCATGCCCCCCATCACCAGTCAATAGAGACAGTAACACCCCAGAAATATCCATGGAAAGCACTGCGGTCAGGAACAGGGGGCTTTCTGTAACAAATATGCAGTTAAGGTGAGAGCAGCAGGAGGATGGGTCTAAAGCCTGCCCCACAATGCTACAGGAGTCCCATAGGAAAGCCAGCTAGAGATGGGGTCCAGGTGACTTGGCTCACTTGGGAAAGCACAAACAGCTCTCCTCATTTGCTCTCTGCAGAGAAGACCTCAGCCCCCATTCTAGCCCTCACCTGTCCAGGGATGTAGTAGGCGCCTTGCGAAGCAGGGTAGGAGATCTGTGAGGGGATCATCATCACCTGGGAAGTAGCTGGATAAACATGAGTGGGCGGGCCAGGCCGAGCCGACGTGTTACTCTGCACGCGGGAAGCACTTGTCGGAGGCTGGGCCCTGCTCTGGTAGAAATGCTTCAAGAGAGAAAGAAGAGAGAGGGGCATGCTTGGTTAGCAATGCCTGGCCTGAGGAATCCCAGAAACGCAGCTGCTTTCCCTTTGTCAGCCCCATGGCCACCCCAAGACTCTGACCACAGCTCCTGGGTCACGTGTAGGAGCCTGCCTGGGCCAAAAGCACAGAACACAACCGCTAACGCAAAACCGGGCAGCTCCAATCAACTCCCTGCAAACCAAGACACTGAAAAGAAAGCAAGTTTCTAATCCATATGGCTGCAGAGGGAGGGGGAAAACTGAGCAGTTTCTGCACAGCACTACTTCCTGCTTCATTCTTCCAAGAGCAAAGCATGCCAAAATGACTCGGGTCCTGAAGTGGGCTCCTACAGCCCTGGTCAGCAGCCAGTTGACCTGGAGGGCCAGTTTGAGGTGGTGATAAGGCTCACACTCAGGCCTACTAGTAAGTCCTATAATGGCTTATGTCATTTCCCCCCCCTCTGTCCTACTGATTGCTACACCAAGTTCTATGTGACCAAGTCCCTGGACAAATAACTGACATAAACTAGACGCTCTAAACCCCAAGCAATACAAAGGACACATAATTAAGCCAAGTACAGCCTACTGACACAATTCCACAGGGATTTGCAATGCTGGGCAGTTCCAAACTCAAGTTGCCTTCCCCAAATTGCAGGTAACTAGCAAATGCTGATCTGCAGTCAACTTGGAACGTTACGGAGATGCTGCAGCCTGTGGACATTGCAAACCCCAGGATGCCATGCAGTGGCACCTGGGAAAAAGAATGCAGTGGCATTCTGGGACCCACAGACCAAACACTTTCATAAGGAATAAAAAAGGAGGATGAACCAGAAGCAGCCAGGGCTGGGAGGAGTTCTCCCACCCCACTCCAGGATGCGAAAGGGGAAGCATTAAAGATCATGGTGTTTCACGATGGGACTCCCTTTTATTTCCCAGATTCTTACACAAAATGGAGATAGGAACAAAAAGTGGCAGTTCCAGCCAAGGTCTAAACAGCAACCAGCGAGCCACATACTGGAGCAGACAATAAGCCACAGCATTCACACACAGGCCCTCCCATTCCCAACTGGCGTGATAGGGTTATAGAAAAGGAATTACCTGAAGAGACCTGAATCCTCCCTGTTAGCGAGCACACATGCACGCACGCACACACAAGGAGAAAAGGGGGAGAGAGGGAGAAAGAGAAAGAGAGAGGAGTTACCTACAGCCAGAAAGTTACCAGGCTCGGAGGTTGGTCCTGTGCGGAGCAGGGAAGCAACTGCAGCCACATGAGAAGGAAGCTGGGATGGGGAGAGGAGGAGGACTGGGACTTGTACCAAAGAACCCCAAACACACTGTAAGACGACGCTCCATCACAGACCACCTCGAAGGAGACATTTAGCAGAGTCTCAGGAACATTTCTCTGTCAGGTGCTTATGCCACCACCGCTTGCAACTCCAAGCCAAACAGAGCACGTTGGTCATGTGTGGTGGCTCGCCAGGGGCTTGGCAAACCTCTTGGGCCCTTTGCTGGCATGTGACTGCCAAAAAACGAACAGGCCAAGCAGCTGGGCAAGCCAAAATGCATGGTTGGTGGCTATGCTGCCTTTTCTCCTATTCCCTTCACCACCCCGGGGACAAGCTCAACTATATAATCCCTTTGGCCTTTCAGGAGCCAGAAGGCAAATTAAAAAAAATGCCTTAATAAAGCATGTCCCCTTCGCCTTAGAATGTCTTGACTGGGTGTCTTCTATTCAGGTATGGAAACCTCAGCTGGTGTAAAACGCTAGTTCTAAGTGGATTCTTGATGTTAACTGTTGAAAAGGATTACTTTTAAAGCCCTTATCAGTTTGGAACCAAATTACTTTAGAAGCCCCTTCCCCCCCCACTCCTATATGAACCAGCCCAGCTCTTACAATTGGCCTCAGAGGTCCTGCTCCATTCCCATCCACTTATGAAAGCAGGTGGACACAGAAGAGAGAGGGAGCCTTCCATGACTGCAGAACTCCCTTCTACTGGACATCTACCGCACAGCCCATCTTGAGGACTAGCATCTTCATATTCCAGTAAGAGATTAGTCTGTGATGTTTTAAAAGCATGTTGCTGCGTTTTTACCTTTGAATTGCTCTGTTTTGTTTTAAATCCGTACTTTTTGCTGATTTAAACAAATAATTTTGTTCTGTTTTATTGCGTTTTGTTGTAATTACTATTTTATTGACCTATTGCCTAATATAGAAAAGCAGAGTAAAATTATTTAACTTCCTTCCTTTCTGACCTTCAGGCAAAGACTGTCACCTATGAGTTCTGTACAGTGTTTGCTGGCTCCGCACAAGTACTTAGCTGAAGGAGTTCCAGCATTTCCAATACTGGGAAGCACTAAAACACCATCAAAAGTTTGGAAATGCAAGCCTACACTCAGTTTCCTGGGAGTAAGCCCCACTGGACACAATGGAATTTACATCTGAGGATACATGCATAGGATTGCATTGTAACAGGCATAAAAAATAATGACAATATGAAAGGGTATTGGTATCTCGGTATCCTTGGTATCATGACCTCAGTATCAGTGGGGGATCTGTTCCAGCCCCCCCACCCATGGATACTGAACTCCTCAGATAATGAAATCCGTGCTGGGGGGGGGGTGCACCAGCAAACCAACAGTGCCTTTAGATGCACCCAGGTGGCTTTCTGACATGTGGAGAGGCCGCGCAAGACTTCGGTGTTCCTCAGATGCAACTGAAAGGCAACTCTGGTCGCATCCAGGAGGTCCTGAGGCCCTCCAGTCGTGGGCTCAGCATTCTTGGATATTCAAATCCATGGAGGCCAAACCCGTGGATAAGGAGGGTTCACTTTATAATAATGCTTTACTGGGAGACATGGATAAACCCAAGTCTTGAATGATGGAAATATTGTTTGGATCCGTATCTTGGGAATTCGTGATTACAGAAAATAGACTGCTATGAAGACACCTTGAAAGAGGAGACAATGTTATCTACATGCTGCTAAAGTAAACTACACAATTACCCAGTACCTTCAAATTCAGATCTCCCAACTATGGAATTTTAATTTATATATTTAAAATATTTATATGCTACATTTCTGCTTAGGAGCCAAGATGCCCCAGGCAGCTCACAGCCAATAAAAAACAGCACAGTAAGTAACGTGCAGTAATACCTTGAATAGTGCAGGGAATTCATTCCCCCAAAGTCCAATTTTGAGTGCCGCAGCACTATGGGAGACATTGATCCAATGGGCAGGAGATAGGTGCCAACTGGCCCAAAATGCACTGATCCCGTTGGTTAGAATGTTTGTCAATTACACTGGGACAAGAAGCCCTGTGACAAATCAATTCCAAAGGAAGCAGTATTATGAAAGGTATGATGATATTAACAATTGTGCCAATTTGGAAAAAGTCGGTCTTTTAAGGACTCCTGAATCACCAAGTTTGCCTTTTTAGTCTTGCGCGAATCAGCATAAATCATATTGTACGTGGTGGAAATGGAAGAGATGTACTGAGGACAACCTATTTGGTGGCATTTGACATTTTCTGCTCTGCGAAGGGTTCTGGGTTTTTGGCCATGCAATCGCACTTTTCGCATGGAAATCTTTTAAAATGCATGAAAATGATAATAATGCTGGTCCTGCATAAACTCCATAAGGTATTTCATTCGTAAGTGGTAGGTATGCGACAGAACTAAATTCTCTTGAAAAATAGAAACTATCAACTTTAAATGCTGATTTAAATTTCTCAATCAGTTTTTTGGACTACATTAAATGGTTTCTTAGACAAGGGTTTATGTAATCCAGTATTAAAAGCTCCGGACGCAGTAAGACAGTAGTAGTATTTGCAAAGCTTCAGAAAGTTATTTCTGCGCCAAGAAAAGCTAAGTGGTGAAAGGAAATGATGGGATCTGTTTATTTTAGTTGCCTTCCAGTTTATCAAAGATCACCAAAATGATACGAGTATGTAAGGTTCTTGGAGGTCAACATGTGACAGAATGACAATCATTTGCTGTAAATAGTTAATATATTTGAATATTACAAAAGTGTTTTTCTTTGTATATAGCTGACCTTTGACAAATATTGCAATTTCTAAAAAGGAAAAGGAAAAGAAAAGGAGCCTTAACTGTTCTTAGTTGAGTTGACGAAGAACTAAACCAAGGATATTTTTTGCTGGAACGGAGACCTCTGTTCCTGCAAGAAACGAACAGCTTGCAACTGTTTCCACTCCACCTCACCTCACATTCAGTGTACATCTCAGTTTAACTGCCCTCCTGAACCCCAAACTCTTCGGCAACACCTCAAAGTTGAGAAGTAATCCTCAGAGCCTCAAAGGAATGCATGGGCAGCTACCAAGAGTAACACTTGCTCTATTCCGAATACAACCCAAATGAGTCAGAATTGTGAAGTGCTTGCACACTCAACCAGGAGACCAAAGCAAACTCCGGGGCAGGTCAAGTGGAATTGTTAAGACTGGCAGAGGGAAAGGGAATCTAAACCGCCAAGGGACGGTGAGCCCCACAGCAGAAGAGGGCACTATGGGCATCATGGAGGGCAGCCAATGGCCAACCACAACTACTTACCCTAACAAACAGCTGTCACTGAGTCACCATACATTGCTCGTGGGTTTCATTAGCAACAGGTAGAGCCACAATTATATCCCTAAGGAATGACTCGGGTTTGCTCTAGGCCAGACACACACAGTTACGGGGTGGAAACGTTCTGCTCCTGGACCTGCACCACATACAGAGTACTCTTTGCTTCATAGTTCTTTTATGATGGTACCCCAAGATCTGCTAGGGGAGGGAGACCCTTTTGCATGTGCTGCATTTGTTTAAAGTGACACAGGAGGTGGCGCATAGGAGGTGGCGCCTTCTGGGCAATGGCCCCTTCTCCGTGAACTAACTCCCCTGGGAGGTTCGTTTTGCTGCTATTTCTTTTTGTTGGGTCGTTCTCTGAAGGCTTGCTTAATCTCTCAGGTGTTCACAGATTACATTTAGTTTCTGGTTTTGATCTCATTCTCTTGCATTGCTTATATTTTAGTTTAATGCTTGTTTATTATGTTTTATTAAATTTTAAAATATGTTGTTAGCTGCTTTTAGTCTTTCCAAGAATGAGATGGGATATAAATCTTTTAAATAAATGTAAGTATACATAATGGCCACCACATGTAAACGAACAGAGTAGTACAACACCACAAGGGAACGTGGCAACCAGAATTAGGGCGCAATCCTAACCACATTTCCAGCACTGGGGTCAGGGCAATGCAGCTCCGAGGTAAGGGAACGAACATTCCCTTACTGTGAGGAAGCCTCCATGACTACACTGCAGAATGCAGAACATGCCCCATTGGCACAGCTATGTCAATGCTGAAAAGTTGGTGAGGGCTGCACCCCTAGGCTAGTATAATATGCTGCTTTCAAGTGTTTAAAGAGCTTTATTATTTCTGTAACCCGGACAACAATTTGGTCATTTAGGTTAGTATTAGCACCCTTGCAGATGAAAAGCCAAGGCAGAGAGAGACCAGTGGCTGAGATCACAGCAGAGGTGAGATCTGAACCAGAGATGTCCCAATTCACGAAGGCTTGGTGGGCTAATAGGAGAAGCACCAGGGGCCTGGTATCACAAGCTCCTTACAGAAAATCCAAGTCTTAAGCTTGCTCCCTTGCATGTTCACTGATGACAAACTATCACACATAACCAAGAAGGGCCATAGAAGAACTGGGAGCTTCAGCCTGGCACTGTGTCACTCTTGGAACAATGGGGGGTGGGGGGCAACTCAGGGTCTAGCAGAGTAGTGCAGAAGACAGCCAGACAACTCAGCCTACTCCACTATGAGCAGAGAGGTTCAGGAATAGGTGAAATGGGTTTATGCCTCAACAGGAAGGAACATGAACATACTGAGAATCTCAGCACTAGCCTTTTAGAAACAGGAGTTTCTAAAAGCAGGCACATAGGTGGGTATGTTAGGGATTCTATGAGGCAGCCCCGAGCAGCAATATGGGGAACACAGGAATCAAATTTTTAACCTCTGCAGTCAGATCTCCTCAAAAGTTATTTTAACGGAAGTCCAAGAGGCCAAGACTAAGGCAATGCTACAAAAGCTGGTTTCTTTCCTCTATTCCTTCCGAAAACAGTGGCCTAAGCACCCTGGACAAGATGGTATCCACAGCCATCGGGGTCAGAAAACACCAAGCACCAAGCCCATCGTCCCAGAAGGGCAACAGACAGGAAGATAGCCATGTGAGGGTGGGGGGAAATGCAGAACAATCTGTCAGATCTGAAATAGTTCCAAGATCAGCCGCTAGGCGCAGACAGGCAGTTCGTTCTATGGGAAGGAGGAAATGTTTCAGGGAAGGGAGGAACAGCAAGACCACCAAGGTTGGGACAAGATGAGAAAGACATACAGGCAGAAGCAGCATTGCACTGGGTGAGAAATTGCAGCAGAAAAGCAGCCATCATGAATCAGACTCATGCAAGTCACAAGGGATAAGGGTGTACTATGCAATGGACACTGCAGTCAAATTGCCCCATCCCACATTCAGCCACCCACTGAACGTCCTCAGCAAACATGGTGGCATATACACAGACGCTGAGCACCCTCTTCTGCATTTTATCTTACTCTTTGCCGGGACTAATTCCTTCAGCACCACTTAACTTCCCTGCTTGCATAAAGATCGGGGGAGCCACACACTGCCCCTTTCTCAAAATCTTTTATTTATGCAGCCCTTCAAAAAGCTCAAAGCACTGCAACATGTAATCCTCACAACAACCCTGCACGGTGGGCCTAAAATGAGAGAGGAGAACTGAAGGTGAGAGTCGCCTAAGGCCACCTAGGCGTTCATGGTAGACCTGACACTGGAACCAGGGACTCCACGGCTCAGCCTCTCAGCAGCAGCTACGCCACAAGAGCTCTCGGATCCCCTCCTCCTCGTAAGCCAGGACAAGCCTTCCGTGGCCTCCACCCCTACAGTCAGCTTCCCTGCAGTGTCCAAGCAAAGTGCCTGTGTAGCTACAGCCCCTCCAGGATTGTACAGAGCATGCAGGGAGGGGAAGGGGGTTAGTACCTGCTGATGTAAAGCACGAGGCCCTGCTGGAAACTAAGACAGGAAGGAGCAAGGGAAGAGGAGACAAGAGCAAAATGTCACCGACGGTTACAAGGCCCGCCTCCCTCCCTCCCCCGTCCCCGCTCAAGAGGTCTACCTGCCCTGCCTTTGCCCACCTCGTGAAGACCAGGACAAGTTGAGGACACATTTCCACCACACCTTGATGGCTCACTCCGCTGTGCTCACCCAAACCAACACCCCCACTGGGCACAGGCTGCAGATGCACTCCTGAGTCAGTGGCGCCTGCACACCGAGTCAGCCTGCAGGGCTGGCAGCCCCTGAGCAACACCGAAAAACCCGTTTGGCAGCACATCAGAGTCCCAGCTGCCACCTCAGAGTCTTGCGGCCTGAGAGGAGAAGCTGCAGCCACCCCCACACCCCTCTGCCCCCTTACCTGTCGAGGCTGGGAAGGCGTATTCATTTGGGTAGCTTGCGCTGGGTTAAAAACCACAGGTGCCGTCTGGCCAGGAGGAAATGCTGACTGCTGGGGGAGGGGAAGAGAAGGAGCAGATTAGCACCTTCAGAAGCGGGCCCCAAGCGCCCCAGCCACAACTGACGTGGCCGATTAGCAGCACAAAGGGTTGTGGGAACACACAACACTCACAGTGACCTAAGCTGAAGCTCTCAAAAGGGAGCTGCCTAATTATATCCCTCCTTGCAAGACAGTTCAAACAGCCACATACATGCCCCAGACTATAAAAACAAGTCCCAAGCAAAAAGCAGGCACACTGCAGAAAGGCACATTTGGAGCAATCCACGTGGGAGAGGAGCACAACCTCCTGAGCTCCCACAGAAGGGAGAGCAGCAAAACGAGGTAGCGAGAGGGAGCTTCTCTGCAACGTACTGGGAGGGGGGCAGATGGCCTGTGAAGGAGGGGGCAAGAGTCCTTACCTGTGGAAGTCCAGGAGAAGGGGAGGGGTGTGGGGCTGACGGGGTTCCTCCTGAGGGCTGTGGAGTTTTGTTCATCTCACGTGGTGCCGCATAAGGGTCCCCTTGCTAGCTGTCAAAAAGGAGAGTGTGCAAGGCATCAGAAGAGAGCGAAAGAGGCACCCATCGTGAGACGGCGAGAAAAACATTGTAAAAATGAACACAAAAGCAATTGGGCACGAACGAACAATTGACACAAGGTCCAAGCATGAAGTGAAACTTCGATGTCCCTGGTGCTGTACCTAACTGACTGACCCAACACGTTTGCAACTGTGGACAGCTACAAGATACTTTTTGAAGCTCAGTTTAGCAAAGGCATGGGACTTGGGTGGGTTTCCACAGCTAGCAGAAGTACCTGCCTTTGAACATTTTCGGTAAGTGTTTTTTTTAAATAGTAAGCTCTATTAAGCAATGAAAAGGTTTTTGATGTCAGTATTGCATTGCACATATATTTAAGCTGAACAGCGTTAAGCCAAACTGTCTGAATAAAGTTCTGCAGTCCTATGTAACAACTTCACACAATAGGTGGCATAGATTAAGATAATGGAATTTGTTGTGTGATTTTATGACTTTTCCCCTCAAGCGCAATTTAAAACAATTGTTACCATTTTTATTTGTTTGCTTTATAGTCAAAGCTTCTTGTGTATGCTGCTTTTCATTTAAGAACATAAGAGATCAAGCCAAAGGCCCATCTAGTCCAGCTTCCTCAGTGGCCCACCAGATACCTCAGAGAGCACATAAGACAACAGGCTGCCTGCATCTTTTTGCCACTCCCCTGCATCTGGCATTCTGAGGTGGCTTACTTCTGAAGTATGGACGTTGGACTACCCATCATGGCCTGTAGCCTGCGATTGACTTTTCCTCCAGAACTCCCCTTTTAAAGGCATCTAGGTCGTATCCTGTGGCAAGGAGTTCTACAGATTAATTACTCACTGGGTAAAAAACATATTTATCTGTTCTAATTCTCCCAACACTAAATTTAGTGGATGCCCCCTGGTTCTGGTATTGTGAGAGAGGGAAAAGAACATCTCTCTATCCACTATCTATCCTATGCATAATTTTGTACATCTCAATCATGTCCCCCCTCAGGCACCTTTTTTCCTAGACTGAACAAACACTGGAGCCTTTCCTCATAAGAGGTGCCCCTGCCCAGTAATCATTTTGGTTGCTCCCTTCTGTACCTTCTCTAGTTCCCCTGTATCTTTTTTAAGGTGTGTGGCGACCAGAACTGTACAAAGTACTCCAGATGTGGCCTTACCATCATTTTAGACAATGGCATAATAAAATTGGCCATTTTATTCTCAACCCCCCCTTTTCTAATTATCCCAAGCATGGAATTGGCCTTCTTCACCGCTGCCGCACACTGGGTCGACACTTCCATCAAACTGTCCCCCATTGACTAGCACCCCCCCAAGATCTTTCTCCGGATCCATCGCAGGAAGCTCAGAACCCATTAGCCTATGTGTGAAGTTTTGGGGGTGTTGTTGTTATTTTGTCCCAACATGCATCACTTTACACTTGTGCCATTTTCTGTTCATTCCCCTAATTTGGAAAGATCCCTCTGGAGCTCTTCACAATCCCTTCTGGCTTTCACCACCCGGAAAAGTTTAGTGTCATCTGCAAACTTGGGCCACCGGGCTGCTTATCCCCTTCTCCAGGTCATTTATGAACATTTATCTATTTTGTTTTGTTTTTAATTGTAGTGTGCCTGAAGAATAGTACTATATTTGATCTCAATACATGTTGGGCTCACGCATTTACACTTCATGATAAACCTTTCATTATCTACACTAGTGATTTTCAACTTTTTTCATCTTGCCCACTGACAAGGCACTAAAACTGTCAAGGCACACTACTGACAATTGGCAAGACACACTGTGCTGCTGGTAGGGGACTCACGCCTCCCAATGACCCTCCCCCAAACTCCCACAGCGCACCTGTGGACCATTCACGGCACACCAACTTGTGGCAGCACACTCGTTGAAAATTGCTGATCTACACCCTTTTTCTCCAAGGTGGACACATCAACAGACCAAAAGGGTAAAGTGAAGCAGCCCAAATGAAGAGGAACACAGCCAGTTAAAAACTTTTCCAACTTTTTTTTAAAAAAATTATGTTTAAATACTGTATAAATACTGCCTAACTGAACTCAGAGGAGCAGAGTTCCCAGTCAGTCTCCCATCCAAGCACTGACCAGACCAAGACCTGCCTGCATAGCTTTAGCAGACCACAGACATGGGGACACAGATATGGTTCTTGAATCACCAGTCTGCTACACCAATTTTTACTAAATATGACTGCTTAGGACCACAGTGGCAGTACCCTACCCTTTCTGCAGTCACAACAAAAATACCCGTTTGAGAACCACTGATGTACTGTATGCTGCAGTGTGTAAACAGGCCCCAACTCAATTCCTCAATCGGCTCACACAAGCAGTCAAACCATGCACCAACTCAAAAGTCAAACACACACACACCCAAGGAGGTGCAGCATGTTCGTATGCACCGTTTTCCCCAAAGCATTTCAGATTTCACAGCCTCTCAACTAATTGAGGCTGCTAATTTAGTGACTTACAAAGTATCCAGAGCAGGTTAGGAAGATGCTGGAGGACTACTCAGGGTAAAGGGTTATTTTTTCGCTTAAGCTCCAGTCTGGCCTAAGGGGCTCCTAAATAGCTGGTGCAACTCTGGAAAGACCAGTATTCACACCACAAGGCCCAGGAAGAAGGATAGGATATAGTGGAGGCCTCCTCCTCTGTTCATGACCCACCCCAAAATGGAGTTAATGGCGCAAGAGAACATTCCATATCCCACCCAACACAAAATCTTAAAAAGATTCAAGCAGGAATAGAGAAGAAACAGAGGACAGTCATTTCAGCAACCAGTACAGTAGAAGACAGATCCTACCCACGGTTCTGCCAAGTTCACACTTAAGGCAACTGGGCTGTGGAAATTCCAAAGTCCCCTGGTGGGCCACAGGTCTCAGCCTTGCGAGCACTGCCCAGCACAGCCCCCGGCATGCAGGTTGAAGTGCAAAGGCCAGAGTAACAGGGTAGGGGGAAACTGCTGCCAAGAGGAAGGAGAGTAAACAGCAACATGGCCCCGCTTGTGAAACTGCATGCTTCAGGCCTGAACAGGGATAGTGCCCTCTGCAGCACAAAGTAAGGTAGAGCTGGGGAGGGGGGCACCAAGGTAGTGCAGCCCTGAAAGACGTCCCTCTTCAGCTACTACCCAAACAGACCCAGAACCCTGCTGTAACCCGACTCTTGGCCTGCTGCTGTCAGCATTTCAGGCTAAGGCGACTCAGACAGAGAGAGAGAGAGAAGGCAGCATACGCAATGCAAAAAAATCGGGGCAGGGCCAGAGAGGGTTCTGCAGAGTTCCAGCTGAGCGTACAGCACAGCCTGACCCTCACTGAGGGCACCCGCATAAGGGCACCCCAATCCCAACAAGGCAGACGGGAGAACACCAAAACTTCTATTCCGACAATTCCACAGAGCACTGGCAATAAAGCGGAGGAGGGGGTGGCGGAATGTTGTTGGCACAGCAGCATCAATTTCTTCACCTCCATGCTCAGAGCTAATTCAGCTCTTATTAGATTAGAACAGGGCACCGTGGATTTATTTATTTTTTAAGAGAAAGAGCATTTTGTGTACACCACTTTTAGGGTGGGTGGGGGAGAAAGGGTTTGGGCTAGGACAGGACCTGCACTCATGAACTGCACAGTTTGCAACACTTCTCCCCCCACCCACCCACCCGCCACCAGTCACACTGTGGTACAGCATCACACACAGACCCTCAAGGAGGACACGTGCTGCATGCAGCCCTTTCCATAGAAAGGTGCTACAGGGGGCAGTCTTCCAAGACACCTTCCCCCAAAGGCCCTTCCAGATGGGAAAACAGAGGCTACCCCCTACTCCTCTTTGAGGAGAGAAGGCAGGCTGCTCTCTCAGAAAACGGAAGCCCAGGGCCCAGAAGAGCAGGAGGGCGAAAGACGGTGAACTGGGGGCTGGAGCACTTCCGTGAACATCTGAAGTCGCCCAGCAGTTCCCAAAGACCTAGTGCCAGGCTC
This sequence comes from Lerista edwardsae, assembly GCA_029204185.1. Taxonomy (NCBI): domain Eukaryota; kingdom Metazoa; phylum Chordata; class Lepidosauria; order Squamata; family Scincidae; genus Lerista; species Lerista edwardsae. The sequence continues at coordinate 1,429,300 of JAJKFI010000142.1, forward strand.
TGAAGAACACAGCCAGCGCCACCCAAGTCTTGGCAGGATGGGGGGGGGGTCGCTTTTTTACCTGCCCCAAATATACATGAATTATTTATGCGTACCAGCTTTCTCTACTCCTCCTTCCCCAGGCCCAAGCACATTCTCTCAGCACAGCCCCCCACCCCAAGACTGGAGGAAGAAGAAAAAAAGTGCTCTGGAATTCATCTTCTCCCACTCCTTCAAATCCTCAACAATGCCAACCAGGACTGAGGCAAAACAGACGCCAGATTTTGATGGAAATAGCTTCCCTCCCCAACTCAGGCAGACATGCACACGGCAGACAGGCAGAAGAGAGGAAAAATACTCACCCTTAAGTCGGAAAAAAACCCGGCCAGTTTTGCAAGCAGCTGAGACTTTTCATTCGGCAGACTTTGAGAAAACGATAGGGGGGGGGAAGAATATCAGCCTGCAAACCTGCTGGTGCGCGGCAGGAAGAGTCGGGCTTGCCAAACATGGGCAAGGCAGGGGACAGCCCCCCACCCCCACCCCAGGAAGGCCAGGAACATGAGTGCTGGAAACTGCCAGTGGTGTCAGATCGCAGACTGCTGCACTGCAGAGACACGGAGACACACACACACAGAGAGAGAGAGAGAGACTGAAGAGAACCAGGGAGCACCCAAAACCCCACCCACAATCATTCAGCCCCAGCACTGCCCAAACCAGTCCAAGACAATCCCACGCCTACAAGCCTGAATCACTGGCATTGCACAGGCAGGAGGAGGAAGGCAGGCATGCTCCTGACTCGGCCCAGCCCAGCCTCTCCCCTCTCGGCAGGGCCAGGCAACCAGACACCCACCTGTGCTACCAGAGCAGGCACGAGACAGATGGTGGAAGGAGTTGGGATGCTGCACCATTTCTCATGGGAGGCCTCTCTTCACCCGGGAGGGTGCCCTAACCTGCCTCCCCCCCACCCCACAGTGCAGAAAATACAGGCTGAAGAGAGGAAGCAGTGGGCCCCACAGCACTGCCTATAAAATCAGCAAAAGCAACAGTGACTACAGCAGGGGCTTAGACCTCTGACTTAAGAGGAAAATGCAGTTAACGCCCCTTGGAAAATAGTAGTTCAAAGGGTCTGGGGCAGCAGAGGGAAGGGAAGAACAAGAAGCAGAAAAGAGAGCTGAACGAGACACAGTGACAGCGATTCAGAATCTGGTCTCGACAGATCAAAACTGGACTGGGGCCTGGGTGATTTGGGGATCAGGCCCCACTGCAACTATCAACCCCGTGTGGCTTCCGGCAAATCACTCTCAGCCTCAACTTCCTAGGAACACTGACCTACACGCCCAGGTTTGTACAATAAAAGACTACAGTGCACTCTGCAGATTAAACCTGTTACACAATGTGATAACTAGCAGTAATGACTGCTCAATGCTCCTCTCAAGAAGCCTTCCCCTCACCCAACAGCTGGCTCCACGTAGTCCAAAAGACAAAATATATGAAGGGTAAGGAGATCTCCCCCCAACACACACACACACACACACACACAGAGGACAGGCTCCTGCCATGTCTGCTCATGCGGAGGATATTTACAGATGGGGTGAGGCATAAGCATGGAATACCCAGACTAGTTAAGCCAGCCCGACTCTGAGGGACTAGGAAGTGTCAAAGTGGGAGGGAGGGAGGGAGGGAGGGGCAAAAGGAAACGTGCAACTGCCACCCCACACACATTCTCCCCTGGCAAAAGAATCCCACAAACAAGGTGGGAGCACCGCAGGCTGCCATGGTCTGTCCTGAGGCCTCATCATACGTAGAAAGGGAAGTGCTGTGCGGCCAAGAGTCACTTCCAGCCCAGGCCACATCTAAGCACAAGCCTGAACACTCACAGAGCATAAATTAGGCCAGGCAATTCGTAAAGGTCACAGGAGCTTTGCCGGCAAGTTGACCCTACAGCACAGCACAATTGGTGTGTGGCAAAGGCGAGCAGAGAGGGAATTACAACTTCTCTTGGGCAAAACCAAGCTTACAGTGCAAGTCCACCAAGTTACATAAAGCAAGGAGGAGGGAAGAACTACAAACCGTATTTGCATACCAAAATGGTTATGGAAAACAAGCATGAATCTCTGCCTTACAGAGACTACCTGTGGGAACTTGGTCAGCTTACTTAATTCATTCACTAGCTCCAGCTCTTTTAGCAAGGGTGCAGAAGCTCATAATTAAACTGTGGAACTCCTTGCCATAAGATGTGGTGATGGCACCTGGCCTAGGAGCTTTTCAAAGGAGGTTGGACAGATTTATGAAGGAAAAGCCCGTTACAAGCATTGATGACTGTATGCAATCTCTGAGTTTTAGTAGCCTCTCTCTGAATGCCAAATACAAGGACTAGCAATAGTCTAGACAAGCAAGAGGTATCTTGTGTGCTCCCAGAGTCAACTGCTGGGCCACCATGAGATCTGGACTAGATGGGCCCTTGGCCTGATCCAACGAGGCTCTTCTTTAAGTCTACACACACAAGGGACAGACTAGTAGCAGAGTCATTTCCGCAGCTCCTCCACATAAGAGACAACCATGTCATGCAATAAGGGCACACATTTTCTGGAGGGCAACTGCAACACCTTGCTTTAGGAGCAAGCCCCACCCATTCTAATGCAAGGCAAAAACTGGGCTGCAGCCTTGCTCACAGCAACGTGTGGCACAAGCTGCAGTTTTGCTACAGTGGAAATGCTATTTTTTTTCAGTGACGCAATTGATAGGAAGGTGCTTTCTTGACCCTGCTCTTTAGGTCAGTATTTCTCAGGATGAGGAGGCAACGTATAAACAATTGCAGTTTGGGATATTCCTACGCAGAGGTCACAGCCCCAGTGGAATCACTGAACAGGGTTTAGAATTTGTGGTTGGTTTGGGATTAGATAGATAAGGCTGGAGGATGAGGAGCAGAAGACAAGTGGAGGGGCAGGGAGGAAGAGATGACAGAACATCCATTCGGCTTTGAACCGTGAAGTCTGAACCGCACATTTTTGAGGAGAGGCTCTACCAGAGTCACTAGGCAAGCACAGAGAAGTGCTGACTCACAAGGACACTGCTGTTAAGGGGATACACAGGGCACGCATTTAAGACAATTATTCCTGGACCACAGCCCAGCTTTACCACCCAAAAAGTTTCTCCTCATTCTGCTGTTTAAGGAAGAAGGAGGTGCTGCCCCACAACAGCTTTTTTCCCATGACAGCCGGCTGGCCACTGACTGCTGCCAGATTCTCTTTCTCTCACACACACACACAGCACCCAAGACTTCAGCCATTCAAGGTCTGTCAGATATCAATTAGCCAGGCCAACCCTATTAAACAAACACCTCGAAGGTTAAAGACTGCAAAAGCAGGAAGGCGGAGACTTAAAGCTGCAGCCACCAGGATTTGCTCAGGCTGCATGTAAAGAGCCATTCTTTGCGGCTTTGAGGGTCACATTCATCAAGCAGGAAACGCTGGGAATGGGGGGGGGGGAGACCTTCCGCAAGGCAAATAGATGGGATGGCAAGAAAACAAAACGTAACCCTCTCTTTGAATAGTCAGTAAACACTTCCTACCCCAACTGCTCTCTCCCTAGGATGGAGATACACCTATTTTTACTTACATAAAATATACATACACAAGGTATTCACTCGCTGGGGTCCCAAGAAATGTGATGCTGCCCCCTACAAATCTGGAGCGTATGCTCAGTCCTGTGAAGGGGCAGTTTGTAAAAAAGGGATGCTAGTGTACAAAACTTTAGCATTTGCCTTCCAGTCTTAGCCAGCTAAGTGGTCTCATGCCCTTGTTGGAAGGTGTGAATAATCAAGAATTGTCCCACTGTTGTTCAACCAATCCAGTTACCTGGTATTCCTCATCCATGCTTAATCCTCATCCATTCTGGAGACGCCAGTAATATCACCCACCCTTCTTTCCTGATACCTAGCCTCTTCAACGGCCCTCAACTCCACAGCCAGTTTAAGACTAGTTTTTACTCCCTCCCTGAAAGAGTTAAAGTAGTTCAGTGTGTAAGAAATTATGAATCAGGACGCCCTGGTTCACTTTCACCTGTGTGATGAACACATGAGGTTTAGGCATGCCTTCCTTTCAGCCTCACCCTTCAAATCCACAATATGGGCACAACAAGACTGACCTACTTTACAGTACTGTTGCCAGGATTGCCGTGAAACTACACATGAACAGCTTTGAACATGCTAAAGCATTAGAGGCCACTATGTATTATTATAACTACTACGACCAACAAATTCCCTCCTCTCTCTGGCTATCTTCATGAAAAAAGGAACCAAAATCCAGTTGTCAGCCCCAGAAAAGAGGCAGGCCAGCCAACACCCACACATGGGGAAAGGAAGCTTCTCCACCCTTGGGGCACCAGCCTGTGTGTCAGAGCCAGGGCTTTATGACGATGCCAGCTACTCTGGACAGGGCGTACAGTGGCTAGCACTTCAAAGGCAAACGAAACCAACAGCCACCCAGGCTTGGGGCTGGCCAAGCATTCCCAACCTTGCTGGACCAGAATGAGCAGTTCACCCAAAGACCCTTTGCTGCTGCTATGCTCACAGCGCCGCAAGGACTTCAGGAGCTGAGCCGACAAGTCACAGTCAAGCAAGGTCCAGGTGCAGAACTGCATTTGACAGTCATCGGTCAATGGAGCCGCCAAGACATCTTGGTAACTGATACTGGTCTTACCCCCACACGCTCCATGAACAACGAATCACAGGAACAAAAGAAAACAATGCAAGGTGCTCACTTCTGCCAGGATGGTTCCAGATGGCATTGCAGTACTGGACAGGACTCCATACCCTGCCCATTCCCCATTAGGACCATTTTCAGTGAAGTCGTAAGAGAATATTAGAAACTAGAGGGGACTAGAAAGGGATGTAGCAGATCCTTCTTTGGTCAATGTACAGTCAATTCCGGAACAGGGACACAGGCTCCCCTTAAAGAGAAGTATATCCTCCTGCTCCTTTCTCGCTGTAACTCCTCCCTTAGAGTCACTTCAGACAAAGGCAACCTCAGGTCTACCACAAAGACTGTGACAGCCAACCTCTGCCCCAAGTAACACACTGCAGATTTTGAGGTATGCACACAAAACTTCTGACGGAAATGGCTCTCAAAAAGACCAGAAAAAGACTTACAGCACACTAAGGGGCTGTTGAACTGAATGCTACTCAAGCCAGCACCAGCTGGCTTGGAATGCCAAAGAAGGGCCAAGTCAGTTGCCATCCCTGGGAAACGTCTGTGTGAAAAATGGGAGAAACAATTTACTGCTAACCCTTTTGGAAGAGGCACTCAGGAAGTACATGGCGGTCCATGAGGCACTGCCTGTCCATGTCTTCTGGTTTAAATGGTTTCCGTGTTCAAACCTGTGGCTTCACCTGCAACAGGAGAGCAGACGTAAGGGAGACACTGGCTGCTTCTACGAAGCAGGAAAGCCACTTTATTAACTTGAAGGGGGAAAACAAATGTGTCAGATATCCCAGGATCTCTGTATCAGGATCTCTGCAAGCGTGACGCCAGGATGCAAAGAATAGTAAAAAGCCAACCTGCTGTATGTACAATAAAGCTCCAACAGTTCAGCAGCACAACTGCTGGGGCTTAGCGATTCACGCCAAGCCACCGTGGCCACCAGAGCATCACCGGCAGCGCTGCAGGCCATCACAGGCCTCTGCTCCCTATGCCACTCCTGCACCAGGCCTGACCCTGCCGGGAGAGGCAAGAGGAGCTGCTTGTGATCACTGCCAATGGTCATCCCAGCACCACTGCCACACAGCAGCACTCCTCCTGCACCCCTGAAAGGTGCAAGAAGAGTTCCCAGTCAGGCAATTGCCATAGGCTGCAAGCGCTTACATATACTGTATACAGTACGCGAGCATACACTTCCTTGGCAGCTCACAGTACCTCCTGATACTCTGGCATGTCAACAATTGGGCACCACCCAGGTCCAGAAGGTGCCAGACTACAAGGACCAGAAAAACATGCTCATTCTATTTTCAGAATGGTCATTTCCCCTACAAACTGGCTTCCTTCTCTGTTACTGAAATGGCCATTACTGAACCATAAATTACAGAATATAGTTGGAACTCTAAATCTCATACCGCCAGAGAGTTTTACTAAAGTGAGCAGTGGACAGGGTGGTGGTTTGCATCCTCTACACTTAGGTTGCTGTTTTGCCATTTTCTCCTCCTTCCAGGTTTTCAGGAGCTCCAATATGGAGGGGGGGGAGAAGCATTTTCTAAGTCTCCAAAATCTGGCAGCTAAGCATCCACATGCTTATCCCCAGAGTGTAACTAATTAACAGTATATTTGGTCTTCTCAGGCAGTTTTGCCTTCCTTTAGCTCATCTGTTTGGGCCATCTAAACTGTGCTAAAATTTGACAGACTTATTTGACAGTCCTAATTCACCTGACTACACCATGACCAGCATGACACATGCTAATATGGGGGTTGGGATGTTGAAGGTTATGCTTCAACCACCCTGGGCTGCAGTTCAATTACAGCGCCCATTTTACAGAACAGGAAATACAGCTAAGATATTGCCTGATTTTATGGAACAAATTTGCCTAAGTTAACAGAATTGCAGGATTTGCAATTGTAGATCAGTCTACCAGAGTGTGACTGCAATGCATTAAAATGCCCTCTTGCTGAAAAGAGAATGTGAGTTTGACCAAGATCTCCCAAGTAGAATTTGACACAGCAGGAGCTGTGGTTCTGAGGTTGCTTTGGGTACCTTCAGCAGGCAAACAGAGAAGCATCTGCTGTACTCAAACTTCCATGTCCCACCATTACCCTACTTTCTCTCTTCCTCCACATTTCGTCTTCTATTTGTCCAATCCCTGACCAGCAACAATTAAGATTCTCACAAGAGGGACCCCTCCTTTTTGTTTATGTAACTTTTAAGACACTAAATACAGTGACAGTACTACAGTAGTAGGACTGCCTTTCCCACCCCCAGGTAAATGTGGCATTAAAATGGCTTGTTAATCAGCCAATTTTCTCCCCACTCTGAATGGGGCTAATGTAGGAGCAGGAGGTTCATCTCCGGCAGTACAGCAAAAGGCAGCAAATTATAAAATTGTTCTCTCTCACATTGGAGAAATGCACATTAAAAATAACTTTTTGAACTTAGTGAAGGAGAGATAAAACCAACATCTCTCAAATACTTTTCCCTAACCACGAATGCTAGAATGATGTTGTGCAACCAGTTTCCCTCCCAGTTCACAATTCCCGTGACATGAAGCAATCATACAAGGGACCAAAAACTGATATAGGATAAAGGACAGTCAGCTTAATCTGGGTATCACATCGACACTAGGCCTGATGATGAAATCACAGGTAGGAAATATCAAGGTGATGGCATTCATTGCTTTGATCTCCCTATAGTCCCACTGTAATTTTCCACCTAAAAAGAACCATTTCTGGACGCCATTCTTGAGAATACTTCATCTCTCATTCTGTCAGGTAGAACTATCACTCCCATATACAAAATCATACCCTTTTAATTCCAAATAATGACTACCTGCAGTTTTGTATTTACCAATCCCAGCCCTCCCTCCACTCAAATGTACACTAAAGGACAGAAGGAGTGAGTAACAATTCCTTTTGCCATTCTTTAACCAATTTGACTGCAAATATGATAGGTTGGTCAAGGAGCAACTAATCTGTATCAACTGGCTCTCCCCGGAAATTGTAATTAACACCCTTCTCTCCCTATCCCACTATTATCACAAAGATAACCAACAAAACTTAGCAAAATGGTGGAGAGCACACTGTTAAGCAATCTTAGCACATGTCCAGCCCTTCTCCACTGACTCAGCTGAGTGCAATCCTTACATCTTTAGCAGCTGCTGTCAGATCTTTCTCAAGAAAGTTAAACCAAAAGACTCACGCACAAGCACCACTGGCAGCTTTCCCAACCCTGGATGGGCAGAATTTTCTCCAGCTAAAAAAGCAAAAGAGGAAGCGGAGTAGGATATCTTCCTTATCCTACTCCTAGAAGCAGCACTTTGTTCCTTCTGCCACATGATGGAAGTAAGCAAGCAAGGAACAAACAGCAACAGGTACCATCTTTGAGCTAAGGTTATTGAGAGAAGACTCCTCTGGACAAGTACAGAACACATCAGAAAGCAGAGCTAACTGTTACTGTGCAACACACTGCTTCTAGGGACTTTTTAAAAGGAACAGTTCACAACTTCTGCATAGGAAATCAAATCGCACACATTACACAAGAAGCACACATATTCTGCTAGGTGTATCCTGCCAACTGCACATACACTTGTTCACAGCATGTGCACTCAGTAAAATACTAACATATGCTCTATATGCTGCATGCTAGGTTACATGAGATTTCCTACATGAAAACATTTTCTGTTACAAATGTTGTCCTGGTAAGGGAAGCTTTATGTGATTAGGTGAGCAAAATTGTATCCTTGGACTTTTGGAAATCTGGGCTTAAAACTCCAGCTTGGCCACAGACTCACCGAACGGCCTTGAGGAAGTCAGTCTGTCAGCCTCAGCTCCTGAACTGTGTAATGAAAACAACAATATTTAGAGTGCATTCAGCAAATTACCTGTGTGTTGAAACTGTTTCACATATTATCCTGGAAATCTTTATAACAGTCATGTAAGGTAGGCCAATATTACTATTCTCATACATCCCATGAGTAGTTTACTACCCACCCCCTGTGAGCTCATGACTGAATTCCACATTCATTCTTATGATCACAGTCTGAGCAAAAAGATCACCTGCTTCATAAGATTGTTACAACAAGGACACTTCTAAAGTACAAGGGACACAAAGTGCTACGCAGCAATAGTAAAGGGCCGTATAACCGGGAATTGCTTCCCAGGGGGCAAGGCCAGCAAGCAGCCCAATGCACAGCCATGCCAGAGATCTGGGACTATTTGAACAAAAATATGCCAAGACAACTGGAACAACTTCTCCATATGCTTTATGGCTCCTACAAGATATTTGAAAAAGGATGAAACAGTTGGTGCTAGTTCCTAGGCATTTTAATTCTTTCTATCCATGCACATGGCTGGCTCCTAAAGTGTTATTCTGGAGCTGAATAACTAGAACTATTTTCCCAGCCCTTCTTATGGAGAAACACACCCATGTGCTTGGGAGTTATGAAGAAGAGCCATAGTGTTACCCCACTTCCTTTCCCCATTAAAGAGACCCTCATTTAACTACATGGGTGAGATAACCAAACCTTAACGAACTGCAAACCAGCACCCAGCCAATCCCTCTCCCATTTCTTCTCAGTATAAACACTCACAGCGAAAATATCTAAGAGTTTTATCCAGTCCCAAAGCCAGAAGCAGCCCAACAAAGAGTTGCTTGGCACAAATATGAAGCGTATGTTGCCAGTTTGCCCTATACATCCTTCCCTCTTTTGGGCAAACTACAGGAAACATTCAAGGTTGAAGAGCCCCCCGCTTCTTCCCCCAACCACATTTTGAAAAACAGTTGGTGTGACTCCACACTGCCTTTTAATCGCCACCATCCAACCCCATCTTGACAGAATGCAACCACCTTAAAAAGATGTCTCGTGAAAAACCACCTATTTACTGTTTTAACTAAAACTGTCTCCGTATCCTGAGACAGCAAATCTCAATGTTCAGGAGCCCTCGTGAAACCCCAGAGAAATTAGGTTAAGAAATTGCTGAATAAATTTCTCTATTCCAGAGAGCAGAACAAACATATGTTTGCTGGGAACAAGGATCAGCCAAGGCAAAGTGAAAAAAACAAACACACCAGGGGTTTAATAAGAGGGGGCAATACAAAGGAGATGAATAATTTAAAGGAGGAAAATGCAAAGGTTTATTTACCTCCCCCCTTCACCTTTTTTAAACAAATGACAGAGAGCTATATATAAGATCTTAAGACCAATCCATAGGTGGCTGAAAAGCAGCAATCAAGCAAGGGGAGGCCAGAAATATCTGGGAGGGGGGAGCGCCTCAAACACACTAACACCAGGACCCCGAATCTTAAATACACACACACCCTTATGAAAAGCACCAAACGCAGCTATGCCGGCAAGGGGGGGGGAGAAAGGACCCATATATGCCTCCATCGGTAGCATATGGGTGCACAAAAAAAAATCCTCCCGCCCCTTACTCTCCTCCGTCCCTTCTAGCTGCCCCTGGCCAGCAACCGGCCGAGGCAGCAGGCGGAAAGGCAGGCAGGCAGGCAGGCGGACGAGCAGGCCCGGTCCGCCTGCACAAGGACACGTGTCCCAGCCGGGCGGCCCCACAGAGGGCGGGGGAGAGGCGCAGCCGGGCCCATGCGGTGTCGCTGCCGCGAGAGCAGCCACGGCGAGAGCGAGAGAGACCGGGGCCCGCGCAGGCTTCCCCGCGGCCGATCGTACCCGATTTGTGCCGCGAGCACGTGGGGGCGGCCGGATCCAGACGCCCAGATCGAGAACCGGCGCGGCGGCGGCGGCAGCCAGCGAAAGGGGGGGTGGAGAGAGGGAGGGCAGCAAGGCGGAGCCGCGGCGGGGCCAACCCAGCAGCGGCCTAGGGCAGGGCAAGGGAAGGGAGGAAGGAAGGAAGAGGCGAGCACGTGGGGCTGGAGAGACCGGGCGGGCTTCGGGCCTAGGAGAAAGGAGGCCGGGCCGGCCCTTGCCTGCAGCGGCGGCGCTCAGCTTCAGCGACACGTGCACACGCGCTTCTCGCCCCTCTACTTCTCCGCTTTAAGGGTTCCCGTGGCTGCTTCCCCCTGGGAAGCGCAAAGCACCACCCGCTCCGCGGGGAAGGCCCTCTTCCAGCACGTCTGCTGGACACTTCCAGCAGCCTGGATCCTTGTAGGCGGTTGCGCTGGCACCCGAAACCAACCCTGCCGGCAAGGATCGGGACTACTTAACTTTCCAGCAGACGACCTGGGAGAAATGCCGCTTTCCCCCCACCCGCACTGAGCACACGTGGAGCGAGAGGGAAGCAGGGGACGCCGGAGCAGGCCGTTTCCAAGGGGAATAGATGTTCGCACTCTTGCCACATACACACCGTGGTATGGAGCAACCTGTACTTCGCAGCACGCGTTTCCAAGCAAACGGGGTTGTGAGAAACCCTGCATATGTTATGCCCTTGGCACAGGAGGACCTCTCTATATCCCAGACAGCATGGGGGCTAGGAAAGTATTAGATATCCAGCGTACAAAGCACACCGATTCTGTAGTTCTATATACTCTAAGCCTGAATGGAGCCCTATAATTTAGGGAAGAGAGGGAGACATCATACTGAGCTTTAGGAACTGATATACTAGGATCGAGGAGTCAGATTCCCAAGAAATTCAGCTGCAAAGAATGGAGGGGGGGGGGTTAGATTCCAGAAATCCAAGGCACACAGAACAAAACCCCTAGAAGAGCAAAGCTGGAACCAGCACCGTATCATTTAGAAGCCTATAGAGTAGAAAAGATCTTTCAATTAGAACAGCAGGATCCCAAGTATGCTTACTCAAGAGCCTACATGCAAATTCCTCCTAATGAAGTTCCCAGGATTGCTACACAGCTTGTAGAGAAGCAGGCACATTTGGCCCTCATATGGCAGAATTTTTCAGAGGAGCAGCTCTGTTGTTGCACAAGAGGACAGATGTTATCCCTAAAGGATTCTCCTGCTTGAAGGGATCTAGTCCTACATGCATATATACTTACAAGCTGGGACCATAGTCCTATACAGACTTGTCTGGGAGTAAGCTCAATTGAATACAGTGGGGCTTCTAAGTAAGTGAGCAAAGAATGGGTTCTATGGGATGCCACACAGCTATAACAACATGGATTCTTCTATGTACATGCAGAAGAGACCAAATAAATCTGTTCCAGTCAGGGAGCAGAAGGTAAAGAGTCTGGATCTTAATCCACATCAGTACAGGGATGAGTCAGTTGTTATTTAGGATAAAATTGTATGGCATAAAATCTGAGGATACCACAACATGCTGCTATTGTGGAATAATATTGCAAGGAGGACATGGATTTTACAGATCAGTGTAGTGTTGAAGCAAGGTCTGGTGCCCTTTCGTTCTGCACGCATCTTGGGGGTTGAGAATGATTTTACAGGGTTAAATATAGAAAGGAAAGTGAAAGAGGCAAGGCAACATCAACTAGAAGGCAACACCTTGACTCACAGATAGCACTGATGCAGAGGGTTCTATAGCAACAAAATTAACTCTTGACCTAATCCTATCCAGCCTATGTGCTGGATAGAGGCCAGAGTGTGCTCCACCAATGCAGACTGTCACAAGCATGCCATAAAGCACGTTGCAACAGTGCACCACTTAGGAGTGCCAATGGCAAGGCCAGATCCCCCTTTCTGGGCTCAATCCAGCAATACTGATCAACACATCAGCTAGCAGGTTTGAGCCAACCCATTGTGCAGGACAGGCTGGAGCTTCCCAAGAGCAAATGACTATCCCCCTTACCTCATGATTTTCTGCCTACTAAACTTCCCCCAGGGATGCATCATACCCCATCCCGGTGCTGCCGCAACAGCACAGGGAAGTTTAGCTAGGACTGGGCTTCTTGAGAGGCCAGGTTTCAAGTTGAGTCCCCTTCTAAACACCACCTAAGTGAAAGACGGGATCAGAATCTCCAGATATAATCTGAATTGGATGTAAAGGAACAAATAGGAGGAACAAGGTTGTTTTCAAAATACAGTAAAAAGATGTAAGAGAGCCAGAAAGAGAATTTCATAAAGGCCCTATCTCATAATTTTTGCAGAGAACAGAATCAGGTTTTGACGATGCATCAAGTAATAAGAGGGCAAACTATAACACATAGGATAAAGGTGTGTGCTCCATGCATACTGAGTAGGTCTGTAGGGCTGGACTATGTTTCATACAAGAATGTGTCAAAAACCTCCTAGATAATGAGAATGAAATAGCTTCTGAGTTCTATAGATAAAAGAGAAAGGAACAGGACCAAAGTAACTAAATATTGGGTGGGTGAACCCTGCATTTAAATATATCATATGAGATAAAAGTTGATTTTAAATTTCAAGGCTTTCAAACATCAAGTATAGGATTGAGCTGCAACTCCAGAGTTGTTGGACTGAGTGATAAGGGTATCAGTAGTGCTCAAGCCCTCACCAATGCTTCTTTGGTCTCAGATATAACAAAAGGCGCAAGACAAGTACTACAGAAAATATAGAGGGGATCAAGACAGAGACTACATTACACAGAAAAGGACTGAGGTCACTCAAACTACCATGGGACTTCAGGTTCTAGAATTAAGGCATTTTTCCTTCAGAGAACAGGATTGCGGGCCTTAGAAAGCCCTTCTTCAAAACTACTGATGTATGAAGCAACAAAGGAACAAAAGCCAAGGCCTGGAAATTCAGCAACTGCATTATTTTTACAATGAAAATTAATAATTCTTGCTTCATTTATTTGTACAAGGGATCAGGACTCTGGGACTCATCAACTCCAGAAGATGGTTCTTTTCAGAGAATAGATTCTGTAAAATAAATACTTTTTCCCCATGTATTATAGCTCATCTGGCCACTGAGAAACAGGAAGCTGGACTAGATGGGCCTTTGGCCTAACTTGGCAGAGCTCTTATGTTATAAAAATTGTGGGGGAAGGCTTAAGCTTGCCTCTTTAAAATGATCAACACAACACTTTGATTTGTGGTCCTACTTACACTATTGAAAGAATGAAGGGCTCAGGCCTTATCAATGTATGTATCTGGTAAATGACTTAAGGTTTTATAGTTGTCATACAAAGAAAATGTTTGGATTTTAGGACCAAGTTTTCTCTGTTCTGAGACGGTTCAGGGCTTTCTCCAAAAGAGGATTCCGGAGATTGGACCTTGCCCTTAGACATGCCATGCCAAGGGCATACAGTATTTGCTTGTATGTTTCGGGTCTAAGAAGATACCTAAATTCAGAAGGGGGAAGAGTAAAACATAAACCTTTGTATAAGAGACACATATTATGATAATCCAACCCCAGATTCGATGGTGGGGCTCAGAATTCTGGATCGTGGAAGGCAAAGGAGGTGGAGAAAGACAGTAGCGCCAAACGCCTGGAGATTAATTACGAGAGAACGATTAGAAAAAATATGTAATGGGTGGTGGTGGCTGTTGTTTAAAGATTGAGCTCATAAGCCTCGTACGCTCGACCCTGAAACTCTTAACCTCGAATGTGTGAAAAAGAGTTAACAGGTGGGAATGGACAAAGCGCCTTCTGCCCATGCTCAAAGGCACGGCTCGCTTCTGACACGTATCTCAAGAGCTGGCATTGGGCACCGGCTCCAGAGAAAGGCGGACACGCGCAAGGGACCCCGCCAAAGAAAGGCGGCCCCGGCCAAGGCCTCTGCGGAGGGAGGGAAGCCAGGCAGCCAGCGCCCGAAGACCTGGAATGCGCCAGCGCCGGAGGACGGACTGGGGTCACCCTGCCGGGGCTGGAGGAAGGGCCCGGCTCCCTCTTGGCCTTGAAGGCCGGAGGCGGCTCCACGCGGCCTGGCGCGGTCGGTCGGTCGGTCTCTCCTGCTGCCTGCCTGCCGCCTGCCTTCCTCCCACGTGGTGCTGAGGCGAGGCCTCGGGAGGGGGAAGGAGCGCCAGCAATGGCGGACGCAGCCCAGGCAGGGCGCGACGAAGTGAGCGGGGGAGGGGGCGAGCGCGGGGACGGGGGGAGGGGAAGACCGGCAGGACCCCGCCCCCCCCGCAAGCGCTGCCGGACTCGCGCCCCCCAGTTACCTTCAGTCTCCTTCAGTCCGGGGAGCGGCGGGGCCCGACGCAGCCGCAGCCCAGCCCAGCACGACCATTTCCGGAGCCGCTCCAAGGGGAGGGGCGGGGCAAAAGGGCGGGGGAGGGCCGGTCACGGGGCGAAGGAGGGAGGGAAGGGGCGGGGCCCTCCTGAGGTCTCTCTGGGAGGAGGGCCGCGAAGCACCCCCGTGTCACGTGACCCGTGCTGTACTTTCCCCAATACACTGGCTGGGGGAGGTGTCAGATGATCATTCCCGAGCCGGCTGTGAGGATCGGGCGGGCGCCTCCGCCATGTGACCTCCGACGGGGCAACAGATCCCTGAGCGAGTCACCTGGCCTGGGGCACTTCCGCTTCCTGAAAATGTGGTTCTGGCGAAGGTGGCGCACGGTGGCGCAAGCATGGGCGCAAAGGGCTGGCGAGGCACGTGTTGGCCTGGCCGCTTCCGCTCCCCAGACACGCACTGCAGGACTTCCACTCAGGTTTCCCTTCCTGCGGAGCGCGTCGGCTCGGATTTCAACGCGCCTTTGCTCAGGCCTTGGCCTCCCCGAGGCCCTTTCCCGTCCGCCGCCTGGACAGCTTCATAGAGCCTCCATGTTCGGTAGTGCGACACGAGCGGGGGGGCGGGCACAAACCAGAGAGGAAGGAGCGCTGCTTTCGTGCCCTCTGTGAGCTTCTCTGGTTAGGTCACTGTTGGAAACGAGGTGCTCGCCTGGAGAGGTCTTTGAGCCAGTCCAACAAGGTCACTCCTAATCTTTATCTTGGGATACGGCAAGTAACGGCAGGCTAGGTTTTCTAGAGAAGAATCTTTGCTTCTCTCATCCCAGAAATTGCTTCTTTGCGACTGCTTAGTTAAATGGTTTTTAAGTACCCACAGGTCACAGGATCAGAATATACAAATATATGTTGAAGTACTGATCAAAATATCGAGTTCATTTTGAAAGATCATCTGTCAGCAACTAAAATGAAAATATTCCTGAAGGGCTTGCTGAAGCAGAAAATTGCCCTGGATAAGGGTGTTTAACGGTACTGCTACTAGGGCCATGTGGGGTATAGTTTCAACTCAGAAAGTAGGGAAAACCTGATGGCTTTGGTCTTTGCATTGAGAGTCCCCATGCTGTGTTCTCTTCAACAGTCAGGCCAGTTTAATTAAGGCCTTATCACAGAGGTAATGGCAACCATGGCACTGTCCCAACATACACACTCCAATAGGCCTAATCCTATATATGTCTACATAAGAGTAAGTTTCATTGAGTTAAATGGGACTTTCTCCCAGGTAAGGATATTTACTATTCAATATTCAAAATAGTAATATTTACTATTACTCCTTGACTCACAGTCTTCATTGGGGCTCAGTGGTTGGTAAACAACTACTAAACAAGGGCAGACTAGCAGTAGAGTCCAGATTCTGACCATTTCAGAAAGCAAACTGCTTGACAACATGTAATACACAACTAGAAGATCAAATACAAACAGCTGGTGAACTAACAAGCCATGCTAGGGTCAAGGTTCAGTGAGGGATATCCTGCTCCTTCTCGCATGTGCATACGGCCAACAGAATAAAAATAAACAGCTGTGCAAATTTTTAAAAGGGTTCTGGCGACCACAGTATCTTTTTGAAGAGTATAGCAAATATATGGCCCAGCTGCCTTCTTCCCCACTTTGCACCTCTGGCAATTACATTGTAAGAATCTTTGCTCGTTAAAAAAAACTTTAGATATCACAAGGAACAGCACTACAGCCTGTTTGATGGCCATCCATTCATACAATATATATAATACACCCATGTCCTAATTGGACTTAAAAGTGGAATCTTAAGTGGAAGCTCACACGTTTAGTAGGGGGCGAGCAATTGTGTCTATTCTTTGCAGCATTGCATCTCTTCTGGAGGTTCTTAGCTGGTGGCTTTGTTAAAGATTGTGAACCCTTTTGGCACAGCTCCTCATCCTCTGGTTTATTTTGCTAGGTAAAATGCTTTGTGAACCTGGTGGTGTTGGAAAACACACACACACACACACACACACACACGTTTATATTATATATATATATAATATAAACTACTATATTAGCTCACGTTTAAGTCTTTGAGGATAGTAAGCTGAGAATAATTCTTCCACTCCCCATATCAGGCTGCGCAAAAAACTAGAAAGAAGATTATATCTGCCTTCTTCCTAATCAATGCAAGGCTGTGGATAACCTATCTTGTAATCTCATATACTGTTTTTTTATAGGCACCAGTTGCTGATCTATGTCAGATACAGAAGTGAAAGGTGCATTTTGAGTATTAAAAATCCTCAAAAGACAGGACTGACAGCAAACATTAATACAATGCAGATTATAGGTACGCAGGGGTTTAACAAATTACAGAAATACCCACAATCCTGGCACATTTGGGATTATAATCATGTGAGGACTGTTTGTTTTCCCCTTTTAGAAAGTGCCAAGCTTCATACTTTTCCTTTAGCTACATTTGATAAGTAATATTCCCTAGAAGAACGGTATACTGCAGTCTATAACATATTGCAGTTATGACTACATTTGTGTAACTCTAATGGCCTGCTTTGCATCACAATTTGACCTTCATCTAACTTTTTGTTCACACATACATAGTAGACTCCTGCCAGACTCCCCGGCACAGAATGGTCAAATGCCATTCCAGTGGGGGCAATCCCTCTGCTGTTCTATCAGAGGTCATGGATAGGTTCAAAGTTCAAGAACAAAAGGAGAACCACCTTAGCCCAGAGGCACTACTCATAGACTTGAGGGCTGAACTCTCTACTGAGCAGCTGCTTAGAGGCCACTGCCAAGTTTTCCATTGATATAAATCTTAAAAAGAATTAATGGCGTTTGCTCCCTAACCCTAAAGATTATTCAAGTAGCTTGTGTGCATGGCAAAATAGGAATGCAATCATGGGCATGCTAAGGATAGGGTCTGACAAGGCCTTCAAGTCTTGATGCTTGAGCAAATTCACATGGCAAAGAGGGACCTAAGTCTGCATGGTGTGTTACCACTAGGATGAGTAATTTGTTTTTTCTCTGCCATCACAGCCCCTGGAACCTGCATATTCACAGAAGCAGCATGAAAAATACATATTGGAAGCACCACTATTATATGACCGCCCTCTGTCCCTGATTGAATAAAGGGACAGGAAGTGAACAGCTTCCTGCTGGGTTTGGGATCAACCTGTCATTCATTGGTCAAGGCCAACTGCCTGATATTGGCCAAGAGACGCAGGGGTTGACCTAGAGTTTATTGCCTTTGAACTGCCAGTCAAAAGAGTAAGCACATGAGCCATCAGAAAGAATTTATGAAAAGGTGATTCATTTGAATTAATTTCCAGCATTTTATAAACCCAGATGTTGTTGAAAGCCATCACCACTTGTTAGCTGAAAGGTGAACCTTGGAATATTGGAGAAAGATCCAATCATCATAAGACATGCCAGAGAGGAAAAAAGTTTAGGAAGTTGCATTAGGATTTATTTTCATTTTGCCCATTTGCCCTTTTCCTAATCTTTTTAAATAAATTCTTATTTTTACCAATAACCATTTCTTTTTGACCCAAGCCACAAGCTGCTCTCCCTCACCCCAGTGGTTTATTGTTATGTAAAGCAGGTGTAAGTGCTTGTGAGCCTGGCTTCCTGAATCACTCACTGATTTCAATCCAGCTGTGGGGCAAAGTCCTTTTCTGGTGGCAACAAAACCTTTTTTGCATCAGAGGGTGCATCCCAGGGGACTGTGGCAGCCACAGCATAATAAATTTAGCGTTTCTGTATTGTTGCCATTTGTACAAAGAGCTTCACTGGTATTATTGTAATCCTTGCAAGCAGTAGCATTGTCCTGACATTGCATCTGGGGCTGGGAGGTTCACTTGCCTGCATCTATTTATTGAGTTCTGTCACAATGCATTCAACTAACTGCTTTCTATCTCCCCACTAAGGTCTACTCTCATTCCTCTAGCTCTTTATGCCCAATTAGCTTCCCATGGTAAGAAATGAGATTCTTGCTTGCCTCCACCATCCCACAAGTCTTCCATGACTATCCAATAAGAAAGTAAAAAAGCTGGCTGTTTATTCTTCTGCTTTATCTTTCCCTAGAGCAGCTGCATTTCTTTGTGGGACTTAAGGAATCTGGCAATAATCTATACGTCAATACAGGGGAAATGGCAGTTTGGGGATCATATATAGAACCCCTCCTTCAGCATGTCTCAACCATCTTCAGGTTTTGCAAAAATATCCTTGTAATTAATCAAAAGGAAGTACTGGTTCGGACAAACGGTATATATTTATTTAGGGTTGGCTTCACAACACTGCCCAGGTTTCCCACTGTGATGGCTGTAGGCACCCCTTACAAGACATTAAGGAAAAAACCAGCTCAGGATCTGTGCTTCTCCCTCATAAGCCAAGGCAAATAATTTTGGATTGCCTCCATTCTACCCAGAGCCGTGATGTGAGGAACAAGAAGCCAGGCTCATTCTGAAGACAGTTTATTTTCTTAAGTCAAACTCTGTAACAAAAACCAGGTGAGGCTAGTTCCTCGTTGCAGTGCCACATCCCATTCCCTTTCCCACCCCCCACACAAATCTCTGGTGACTCAGACATCGTAGTTGGGGTTCTTGCGCAGGATAACAAAGCCCTCCAGGATGGGTGTGACTGGCAGGTGCTCCTCTGTGGCCAGCTCTGCCCGCTCCCCATGGGCCAGCAACACTGGCGTTGTGTGGGTCTGGAAGCCTGTGATGGTCTTCGGTTTGCCGGCCTGGCCCACCACATCCACTGCCTAAGAGGGAAGCCAGAAGTTAAAAACGGTAGCTAGCCTTCATCCCCAACCCCACATTAAAGGCCAGGATTTCCTCATGGCTAAACAATGGGACCTTCAGGGTTTCCTGACCAAGAGCCAGGAAATCAAATTCTCAACCATGTCCACCCATCACAGAACCCAGACTTGCAAAGAAATTGCAGCCTGATATCCGGTAAGACAGACAGCCCGAACAAGGGGACCCCCCCCCCACCCTGGCTTTCCATTCCCAGTTACTGTTCTGAACCTACTTACCTGTCCCACTCTCACGGACACTGGCAGGGGTCGCAACTCCTCATCAAAGGTCACTAGCATGCGTGGCTGCATGGCAGCCACAAGGCCATATAAGACATAGTGGGATTTCCCCAGGATTACTAAAGAGAAAGAGAAAGACAGAATTCGGAGCCTGTGGAGACCAGACCACTAGAACATTCCTGCTTCCCTGTCTGATGGTGCCCTCATCATACATACTATTGAAAGATACACAATGAAGCATTTTCACCCATAGAAGGCTTAGCTCTCAGCTCTGAAGCAGACTATCTTTTTAACCCACCTTATCACCTGGTAATATGTGAATCATGACTACTAAAATATAACTGAAATATGCCTACGTATTCTTGATCATCCATGGCCCTTCTCACCTTACATGGATAACACACGAACATGCACCTTCTGTCACTTGAGCAAACTTTTAGGGCACGAGATACATCTTCTCTACCCGCTTCTTGGGTATCCTATTTCAGGGACAAGGTTTATTTTGTACTCAGTCCTCCATATCAAGTATAAAATGTAAAGCAGGACCTAGACCCAAAAACTTCAGCTCAGGTGAAAGGAACTCCTTTTTGCTGTGTCAGACCATGATCTACCTTAATCTCAGGAATCTCAGGCAGAGGTATTTACCTCAGTCCTGTTTAAAAGAAAGACTGGAAGATGCTGGAAACTGAATCTGGGACTTCAAATGGAAACAAGTAGGCAGGAGTTTTTAGTTTAGCAAGATGTAGTGGAGGAGCCACAGCATGTGGTGTACGGTGGGTTCCAGTAAGGCAGCATCCACAGCTAAGATCTGGACTGCAGAATCCAGAGGGTGGTGAAAGCAGGTGCTTGTGTTCACCTCTTGAAACAAAGCATTCAGCTGTGGCATCTGTTTCCACGGTTTCCACTAACAAGCAAAAACTGAAGCAGTTCTTTCTAACCAGTGAAAAGGAACTATTTTTAGGGTCCTCCAGTTTGAAGGACCTATTGATTATGCTCCCAGCTTCCAGGGAATGGTACTTACTGTTACGCACATCCAGGAAAGATACTAGCACAGTCAGGAGGCCTGCCACAGCCACCTGGCTCATGAGCTGTCGGTCACTGTGATAGGGACAAAGGGTGAGAGTCCCTTTCCCAAGATGCGTCAGACCCTACAAAGTAAGCATAATGAATTAATGAAGGCGAAATTCATGGCTACTGCCAAAGGACAACTCATTGCAGCTATCAATCAGGCAAGACATAACCCACAATGCAAGTCAGGGAAAAAGCCAGGCCCTCTGGCCTTCTTGAAAGACGCAAGAACAATTTC
The DNA here is from genome assembly GCA_029204185.1 of Lerista edwardsae. Lineage (NCBI taxonomy): Eukaryota > Metazoa > Chordata > Lepidosauria > Squamata > Scincidae > Lerista > Lerista edwardsae. The sequence goes on from JAJKFI010000142.1 coordinate 1,450,339, forward strand.
AACTTCCACAGTTTTTGATAACTCAGGTTAAACAATGTAGTGTCCATACAGTCCAGGGAAGATACTAGAAACCACTGTGCCAGAAAGACCAAAGATCCTGTGACCAGAATGACATCTGCACAGACAGCCCAACATGACATGTAGTTACAAGGGGTTATAGTCAGCAAGAGAGTCATTCTCCTTGAATTTGTTCAAACCTCTTTTCAGAGACTGTAGATAACAGATTTTCCCCTTTCCTACTATTCTATTATTATTATTATTATTATCCCGCCTTTCTGCCCATGGGCACCCAAGGCGGCTTACAACATTAAAAATACAATAAAACACAAAGTTTAACAATTAAAACAATGTTAAAAACAACATTTAAAACAGTTAAAATTTAAAATTATAAAGAAGAGAATATAAAATGCCAGCCAGCCTGTCAGCAGTTAAAGGCTTGTTTAAATAAAAAAGTATTCAACCCCCGCCGAAATATTTCCAAAGAGGAAGCAGTTCTTAATTCTAAGGGGAGGGCATTCCAAAGAAGACCCTATTCCTGGCCGCCACCCCCCTCACCTCGCCTGGTGGCGGCACAGTCAGAAGGGCCCCCCCAGATGACCTAAGAGTCCGGGTAGGATTATATGGAAGGAGGCGGTCCCTCAAATACCCCGGAACCGAGCCATAAAGGGCTTTAAAGGTCAAAACTAGCACTTTGAATCGGGCCCGGAAAGGAACCAGCAGCCAGTGTAGCTGCTGAAGCAACGGCCCGACAGAGTCGAACCAACGAGCCCCAGCAACCACCCAAGCAGCTGCGTTCTGCACTAGTTGTAATTTCCAGACCGTCTTCAGAGGCAGCCCAACGTACAGCGCATTGCAGTAGTCTAATCTGGATGTCACTAGGGCGTGGGTCACCGTGGCCAGGTCTGCGCAGCTCAGGTATGGTCACAGCTGGCGAATCAGCCAAAGCTGAGCAAAGGCTCCCCTGGCCACCGCCGCCTCCTGGGATTCCAGGAGCAGCTGTGGATCCAGGAGAACCCCCAAGCTGCGGACCTGCTCCTTTAGAGGGAGTGCAACCCCATTCAGAGCAGGGAGAAAGTCCAATACCCGAGTTGTGGATTTCCGGACCAGGAGCACCTCTGTCTTATCCAGATTTAACTTCAGCTTGTTCGCCCACATCCAGCCCCCAACTGCCTCCAGACAACGATCTAGGACCTCAACCGCTTTCCTCAGAATCAGCGGGAAAGGAGAGTTGGGTGTCATCACCATATTGATGGCACCCCACCTCAAACCCCCGGATGACCTCTCCCAGCGGCTTCATGTCAATGTTAAATAGCATGGGGGATAAGATGGACCCTTGCGGCACCCCAAACTTAAGAGGTTGGGATGCCGAACAAGCATCCCCCAACACCACCTTCTGGGATCTGTCAGCCAGGAAGGAGCGGAACCACTGCAGAACAGTGCCTCCAAGCCCCAACTCCGCCAGCCGACCCAGAAGGACACCATGGTCGATGGTGTCGAAAGCCGCCAAGAGGTCCAGCAGGACTACAGGGACTCACTCCCTGTTAGTCCATATCTCCATCCTTTTACTTCCTTCGGAAGATGATCTACTATACCAATTTTAGTTCCCTTTGCTACACACTCCTCAATTAAGATATCAAAGGGTGTGTAATTGACACAATTCTATGACAGCCTTATGGCTGAGAAGATCTGCCTGAAAGTATATGGAGTAATATCTGCAGAAATCCCAGGAGCCAAAAGATTGTGGGCTCAAATCTTCTGATGCTCTTAAGACTTTAAAAGACTTCCAATGTCTGCAGAATTTTTTATTCCTTTCCCATGATGAGTGGAAAGAAGTGCACATTTGCATAATTTATAAGAAGTGCAAGCCTAGAATGAGTGAAAGTTCTTATTTTGGAGTACAGAAAGTGCCAACCAAATACATATATTCCTTTGTGTTGTGGTGGCCAGTACAACATGTAAAATTCTGAAGCTGGATGGCATTCATGCAGTCGTCACATTCATGCTTGAACCTTTTAGTCCCTTTCCTGGATCCTGTTTCACTTTTTCCAATGGTCACAGATGGGACTTGACATTTTCACATTTCCTTGCTGAGTAACTACAGATAATTCAGTTTGTTATACTGAACAAGATCCCAGTGTGTGCATTATTTTATTTATAAAATTATGAATTGCCTTCATATTCAAAATGCTCAAGGCACACATTCTGTGCATTTAGTCTTTTCCCAGTGTGCTAGGGAGAGTTGTACATGTATTTTCAAAACACCTATGAGCCACAATCTCTGTGCAACACCCTATTTCAACATTCAGAAAACACAAAACACTTTTAGTAACCTCTTGAGAGCATGGGACAGAAGAAGGTAAAAATGTGCAGGCAGCAGAAGTGCAAGATCACCCCCCCCCCACAGCCCTAACCACTACTACACACACCACAACTCATTACTGCAGAACTAAAAAAGCCTCTTGGTGGCTCCAGTAATGGTATGGAAGCAATCAGGCTTTCTGTTTTTCAAAGAGGCTTTATTCTGTCTAGAAACAGCTACATCAAGCTCAAACAGAACAAGGCCTAGTTGAAAACAAAAAGGAGGCATCGAGCAAACCAGGGAGGGAAACTTGGTTGTGAATTGCCCTTCAGTGGTTCCAGGATGGCTCAGTCTTTCCATGTAGGAAGCTCCTCCTCTTGGGACTAGGCAGGACTACATGATCTGAACACCAATGTGATGGATGGGCTTCCCCGATCCCCAGACTGAACTGAGCATCTTGAGCCCCTTCTCACTACAACAGGAAGAAATGGCATAAATTGAAATGCCAAGTTGCCAAAACCAGCTGCCAAGGCATGGGCTTTTCCAGCTCCACAGAACACCTCCAAGTCATGCATACTTTGATTCTGCCAAGATGGGCAGACTGAGCCACCCTGGAACGACCGAGAGAGTGGCTCAGTCTTCAGAAGGCAGAGGACTGGACAGCATCAATAGAAGTGTGTGCCAGGAAGGTGACAGACAATGACAGTTTCACAGCTGGTCCTGGATTTCCTGGATGTGGTGGTGCAGTGGGTTAAACCGCTGCTGCTGGGCTTTCCTACCGGAAGGTTGGGAGTTCAAGACTGCATGACAGAGTGAGCTCTCGTTGCTTGTTCCAGCTCCTGCCAACCTAGCAGTTCGAAAGCATGTAAAAAATGCAATTAGCTAAATAAGGACCACTTCGGTGGGAAGGTAACGGCGTTCCGTGCACTACGGCGTACAGTCATGCCGGCCCCATGACCACGGAAGCTTGTCCTTGGACAAAACGCCGGCTCTACAGGCTTTGAAACGGTGATGAGCACCGCCCCCTACAGTCGGTCACGACTAGACCATTCAGTCGTGGGGAAACCTTTACCTGGATTTCCTTAGCGATGCCAGAGTCTGCAGAGACAAGGTCCTGGGATTTAGACAACAAGCTGAAGCAGCACAGTTTGTGCTGGGTTGCAATTGAGGGGGAGGCAGCATGGGCTGCTTCCACAAAGGTTTTTCCTGCCATGAACCTGGGGGAGGGAAATCAGCATGAGGCTTGTGTGCCTCAGCTTGTTTGATGTGCTTAAATGGCCTTCCCCACCACACACAGGGTGGTGGTGGTGGTGGTACAGGCTGATTCGAAGTGGACCAAAACCCGACATGCTTTTCCTTTGCACCCTTTCCTGGAATTGCATTTAGGATCTGCTGTAGGAGGAAAAACTCCAACACGTCACTGAGAAACTCTTCCCACAACCCTACCTTAGATGGGGAAAGGGAGGGGAGTTAAAAAAAATTATTAGAAGAAAAAAGGCTGCTACTGCTGCAAAACACCACTGAAGCTTGGCTGGAACCAAGCACAGACCCAGCTGCTTGCTAGCCAGGCAAAGCCAGCCCGGAGAATCAAGGGAGAGCCCCTCCCCTTGGGACTCTTCAGAGCCTGAGCCCATCTGCTGCCAGGAAGAAGAACCTCCCACGTGCGAAGACTGAACCACCCTGGAACCACTGGAGAATGGTTATCCCCAAACACCACATCTTAATTGATACATTTAAGACCTATTCTTAATATTATGAGTCACTCATTTGGCGCACTGCTGAGGCTAGGCCATTACCTGAGCCAACCGCACCATGAAGAGGTTATTGGGATCCTTAGCATGATACTGTGCCAACTGCCGCAGCATTGCAGCAAGACGGGCATTATTGGTGCCTAGGGAGAGAAGGAATGAATAGTTAACCAAAGCAAGAAGGCAAGCTCCCATGCTAGCAACCTTGATGACCCAATACCTTCCTACCATATCACACCCCTCTATATTTCAAGATCACAGCATTCAATTTCTAGCTCCTGTCAACAGCCAGACAACACCTGCGGTGGAGCCAATCACCACTCAGGTTTTCTCCTTTCACCCCTGAAAATAGCACCTCCTGTGCCACATAGGTAAAGGTAAAGGTTTCCCCACAACCGAATGGTCGAGTCATGATCCACTGTAGGGGGTGGTGCTCATCTCCGTTTCTAAACCTGTAGAGCTGGCGTTTGTCCAAGGACAAGCTTCTGTGGTCATGTAGCCAGCATGACTATACGCTGTAGCACACAGAACGCCGTTACCTTCCCACCGAAGTGGTACCTATTTATCTACTCATTTTTACATGCTTTTGAACGGCTAGGTTGGCAGGAGCTGGGACAAGCAACGGGAGCTCACTCCGTCGCATGGTCTCGAACTCCCAACCTTCTGGTCAGAAAACCCAGCAGCAGCAGTTTAATCCGCAGCGCCACCATGTCCCTTGCCACTTAGCAAACTGCTTTTGAATTCAGAGAGACTACAGTGCAGGGGGTTTCTGTTCCAGGCAATCTCTAGGGTAAAAAAGTAAAGGTTTCCCCACAACCAAATGGTCTAGTCGTTACTGACTGTAGTAGATGTTGCTCATCTCCGTTTCTAAGCCTGTATAGCCAGTGTTTGTCCAAGGACAAGGGACTGGACCTTCTGTGATGACATAATCACACCGCCACCAAACGTCCAAGTTGCCAAATTCCTGGAAGTGGCTATGTGGAGCTCAGCTTGGGTGGCAAAGCCACCTCCCAATTTGCTGTGCTCTGGACAGGGAACAGCAGAGTCTGGGCAAGCAGCTCTTGACTAGAGTGCAGCAAATTAGGCAGGAGGGCTTTGCCTCCCAAGGTAAGCTCTGTGCAGGCTGGATGACTTTGGGTGGTGGTCCAGATCTAGGCTGTAGGTTGCCAAGCTATATTCTAGCATGTTACTTATCCACTTTTGGGATGCACCATGTTTGTTTTTACCCATGGGCATGCCTTATGTAGTCTGAAGCTCTTGTCTGTGAAGGGCAGCAGCTTGCCCAGAAAAAGCTGGGGTAAGTTTGTTTTAAAGACATCTACAGGCTCCGACTGGAACCTGTGGGTCTTCATTTAAAGTGCTGTCTACCCTGGTGATCATTCAAAGTCGGAGCATACTTACCACTACCCACCATGCCCATGGCAAAGATGGAGTTGTAGGACACCTCTGGGTCAGCATCATGGGAAAACTTGCTGAGGGTGTCGAGGATGTTGAGGCGGGGATTGGAGACCGAGATGAGGGCTAAGGCAAGGGGCACTGCTCGGCGAAGGGTGGGCTCCCCGTACCGCAACTGCAGGGGGGAGAGAGGAAGGTTCAACACTCGCTGTGGCTGCCTGTAAGGTGCAGAGCACTCACATCATCATCCAACCCCCATGTCACACCACATACCAAAATTCAGTCCATCTTTCAAGAATGCATCCCAGTGGAAGCTGAAAAGACTTATGGGAACAGCTACCAAGTGCAGCATTTATATAACACCATCAGTGTACATGGCACTGTCTGGGTCCCCAGCATAGCAGATGCTCCTGTCTGGACCTGGGGCAGCTGCCATGCTGCGGCTTGCACTGGCAGTGGTGCCTGGTGGCCCACCCCTTCCACCACGGTCACTGAACCCAGCAGAGCAGGAGGCGGCAAGCAGGCTGCTTTGCCCAGCCTGTCTGTAGAGCATAAGAGCAACATGAATGGAGTTCAAGGAGGAATAGGGGCACCAAGGAGCACTGAGGGAGAAAGGAGTAGAAAGAGGGCAGGATCCTGTAACATCATACCAGGGAAGGGGTGGGTCCAGAAGGGGCCAGGAAACCTTTTATAAGGCAGAAGCAGGCAAGGGATGAAGTCAGTGGTGGCAAGAAAGCTTATTGGCCTGCAAGTCTCCAGGGAGCCACAAGTGGGGAGAAGAAGGGTAACGCAATGCCCTTCCTCCATAGCCTGTGGTCTATACTTCCAGACCTACAAAGGGAGAGCCATGCCCTTTGCCTGACAGATGTTATCTTGTGGACCCCACTGAGCACCACACCCCCAGGGCAACAGGCCTCTGCCACCTCCCATTTAAAGAGATCATGCCTTTGCCTCAAATAGCTGACAGCCCACAATTTCAAATAGGGGGAAACAACAAGAAGGGAAACAACAACAAGAATTGTATGCAATATTTCAGTTGTGCATCCTTAGGCTGTGCTGTAGTCTTTGTATGCAGACTAGGAAGCAGTCCCAAAAGCTTCATAAGGTTTCAGAAGGAATTTAGAGATCTGCCAAGGTGGTAAGAATGGCAGGAAGTAACTAGTATGCAGCCTTTTCAGAAAGTCAACATGAAATGTCTCTCTCATGGCACAAAATGGCCTCACAGAGCCATGAAGCAACACCCACCCAGCATATGGGATGGAACTTTGACACAGTTCAAAATAGTTCCAAAACTTTATATAGATTGAGTATCCCTTATCCAGACCGTCTGGGATGCAAAGGTGTCTGGATCTTTCTGGATTTTGGAATAATTGCATAAATATAATGAGAAATGCTTCCTCTGGATCTTTTCACTGTTCTCCATTTGGGTGCCTGCTGGCCTCTGACATTTTTCAACAATGGCACACACCACAGAGCAGAGAATAGAACTTACAGCCTGTATGTGAGAATGAGCACAAGACCTTCTAACGTTCACGCTACAGAGAGTTTTGTTTTAGGTCTTGGACAAAAATTTCCGGATTTTGGCTATCTGGATAAGGGATCATACACAGTACCTGTAGTTTCATTTAGCACCTGCCCACCTCCAGCATCTTAGATATTTAGCTTCACAGCTAATGCCTTGAATATGGCTGGAAGCTGAGAGGGGGCAGCAGCAACATCAATGTTTCCTTATTGGAATCATCCATGTCTCTTTTGGAGGGAGGAAGAGAAGGAATTGTATGCCCCAAGCCACCCACCATGTGAGCTGTGGGTCACTTGAGCCAAGGCTGTTTGGGGCCATATTGATGCAAGTCCTGAAATATGCATGTAAAAGCAAATTGGATGGGGCAGTTTTTTATTCAGGTCAATAGCCCCAGTACACTTGCTTGGCATGGAACCCAGCTGGCTAAACTCTATGGTGAGACTTAATAGTCTATTTACGAACCTCATCTCTAATCTAGAAGGGCCATGGCTCCATTTGTTTATGGACACAAAGCAGATTTGGGGTCAGGAGGTTGCACAAAGGACTATCCTAAAGGGCTACCACGGAGAGCATTTTGGAGGAGGCAAATGTGTTTATTATGTTTCATTTGTCATGAATTAATGAAGAGGCTCTGCTTGTGCTTAGGAGCTGACCAATCAGCATTTGGGAGGTTAAGGAAAAATCTTACCATGGACCAGTTGGAAACCCTGGAGGTTCCCCCCCCCCATTTTCCTTAAGTCATTTGAAGCCATTTGTCAGATGAATGAGCTCTCAGACATGGGAAATTCATCTGAATTCCTAAACACTAGTCAAGAGTTGAATGGGCAGACTATTCCCTCCATCCCCATCCACCTTAAGGTATAGCCAGTTGTCACAGCCAATCCAAGGTAGACACCAGTCCCCACATAATAATGGTTAGACTTGTATCCCCAAATGAAGAAAACACATTCCCTTTCCATGCTGTTGCACTCACCAAGTGGCCAAAGGTGCGCAGAGCCATCTCAGCACCGATTTCCTCTCCCATGGCAATAAGTGCAATCCCCAACACTGCTACACCCTGCAGGAGAGAGTGGGCGGGAGAGAGAAGAGGGACATACCGAAACTGCAGGGTTATATCTTGTGTCAGGGATGTGGCATGTTTTCCCAAAAGCTAAAAGGTCACGTCTCAAGCTGCTTAGCTGAGAGCAGCTCTGTCACAAAGGGAAAAAGAGTTTCTATATCTTATTCTCCACCCCTTAACTCCCCACCAGCCGTTCAAGTTTTGGACCACCCACTATTTGCACTAAAACACAGAAGTTGGTACTGGGTGCAACATCCAGAGACTCTCAGCCTTCTAGGTCTCGAAATTACAGCCATGGGATTGAAAGTATGTGGGCGATGCCTGATGACACTTCAGAGGCCAGAAGGCCTTCTACTCCTGCCCTCCCTTTCCACAGCCTCCTTGGGATAGACCCCCCTCTTGCCTACTGTGAGACCAGGAGGCCCTACCGTACCTGGTGGGCCCCCATGTCAGCAGAGTTCTCTTTCTTCTCCTTGTCCTTTTTCTCCTTCTTCTCTTTCTCTTCCTCCTTCTCCTTGGAATCAAAATGCTCACTGCAGATGTGGAGAAGCTGTTGCACTTTCAGCACATTACCAGATCCTGGAGGAAGAATACAAGACCACATATAAAATGCGACAGGTCTTTCAGACCAGGGACGCTTGGTCAAGAGAGGCCGAGCTTCACCTGAGCAACCAGGACCACCCTGACCTGAGTTCCCAGGTGCAACCGGCAATTCAGGCCCACAGTGGCCTCTGCTGGCTTCAGAAAGGCTCCAGACATGACCGGAACAAGGTTCCAGACGCATTTGGAGGCCCACTGACTCAGTAGTGTTACGTCACTTCTGGGTCTTTGGGTTTTGTGACATTGTGTGCCTCATTGGCACACACCCCATCCCCTCCTTCAACTCAAGGTGAGCACAGACTGACCTGCATATGCACAGATGTCCACTAATGTGTTGGCAAAGCTTCGGAAGGGTTCTGACACAACCTGCAACGCTGCCAGGATAGCCTCAATGGCCTCACCCTTCCCTGTAGGAAAAGAGGGCACCTATCACAACCGTAATTCAAGATAAGCCTGATTTACCAACATAGAAATGGCTACAGGAAGAACAACTATAGAGCTCTTCCCCAACACATCTCAGCTAACCAAGGAAGTCCAATCCAACATTTGCACACAAGTAGGAATAACGTGAAGCATCCCCCACAGGCTCAACATTTGCAACTCACCTGTACAATGCTCTTTTGAAATGGCTGCAAAGGATTATAGGAAGCACTGAATCACAGTGCCTTGGGCTTTGGCTGAATTTGGATAAGGGGTGTGTGAAAGACATTTTATTAGGACAGGATAAAAAACTGGGGCCAGGGATATATGGGAGCCCGTGTGTATGAACTGGGATTGGGATAGGAATTTCCTTTTCTGCTACTATCCCTTGCACCTCATGGAATGCAGGGTCAGCTGAAGCCAATGATGAGGAGGGCTGTCACTAGAACAGAAAGAGAGGGTGAAAGAAGATTGTATGTTGCTCCTGTGGATCCTGATCTGGGTCTTTTTAGCTCAGAATAAGAATTAGGGCAGCTGACTCCTTACCTTTGCGACCTACCTAGTTGTCTGCAGTGAGTCCCAGGCCCACCATGATTAGGAAGCTGCAAGGCAATATGGCGTACGACCAGGAAGAAGCTTCTGGATTGCTCCGGGATACGACCTGCATCATTGTCTGTGTCATGCCACGTTTCACAAACTGTGTGTCACAATCAGATTTTTGAACCAGGAAGCTGCAAGGAGATCCGGGGCATGACACATCCGATGAAGCAGGTCACACACCATATTGCCCTGCAACTTAGGGAGAAGAGATCATTTCGATACACAGAAAGAAGAAACAATCCATTAGTAAACAAGGCCAGGGCATCAATACAGAGAGGCAAATTTACGTAAAATATCTGGAAGAGACTCCTAGATATCAGCAACTCAGCAATTATCAGCGACTCAGCAAAAAGAACAAGCTGCATTGGAAAGATACGAGAAGAGGCATGACTGGGTGTCAAACAGGGTGGATTTGATTTAAATCACAATTTTAAATCACATAAAAAGGCTTGATTTAAATCATAATTTTTAAAGAGCAACTGTCATCTCTGTCCTGCAGCGGCTCCTCCTCTGACCCGCTGTTGACTCACCAATAGTCCCATTCACTTTAATGGGACGGCTGGTGATGCGGCAGTGACACAACAAGGTGAGGGACGTGGCGGGCAGCAGGTGTGTGGATGCCCGCTAACAGGCGCTGCCATGATGGGGCTGAAATGACAGGTGCTCTTTAAATGTAAGGACTCATTCTTGCTGGAAGTTAGAATCTTTAATATTATTTGCAAACAAAATGAAGGTTTCCTGTTTAGGATAATAAGCTGTCAGGTTAGTAAAACAGCGATATCAGAACCGATTTTAGGTTAATCACACATAGTTGGAGAACTACTGAAATGCTTTTATTTAATTAAAACAATAACACTATATTACATAATCTTGTATTTGCTTAAACATGTTTTGTTCTATGATTTATCTCATGGTTACTGTGAAGTTGTGTGAATGCATCAGTGCAGTGCATGTTATCTCAGCTTACAGAGCTTGGATTCATTGAATGAGTTTACCAAAATGTAAATGTTGCAGAATATACAGCCTCATGCTACATAACTAAGCTCCATTTCATGCTGAATAAACTAAGTTATTAATTATCTTAAATAAAAAACTATCTTTAGATAGATTTTTACTCCAAAAGCATTTTATTAAAATAAATTTGATAAAAATAAAAAAATTAAATAAAAAAATCCTACTTTTTTATTTTTTAAAAATCAATTTTTATCCACCCTGGTGTCAAATAAAGCAACATTTAAATGAGAAACACACCAGCATGTTCTTTTGCCTGCCAGCCACCTACCCTACCATCCCTCTGAACTGTTCACCCACCCAGTTCAGCAGAAGACATTTTTCCTGTGTTGTAATGAGCGATGTTTGCCTACTGTGACTGCTTTTCCCAACCTCAACCAGCAGCTCCCACAAGCCCTCTTCCAACCGCAGCAAAGGACACTACAATGTTCACAGAATGCCTTTCCCGACTTTAACGGCCTGGCAGTAGATGGCCACAATTCCCTTTCTGAAAGGCCAGAGAAAATAGCCATAATGCTTGTCCAGGATCTGGTCTGGGGCTCTGCTCCCCAGGCATGCCTAAGGCAGCCAGGATCCCAGCCAGCAGGCTTTCCCATGGGGATGGCAGCAGCAACAGCCCAGGGTCTCACTGCCCCGTTGGCAGGTCAGGCCACAAGGCGGATGGGCCGGGCCCAGCAGGACCTTGTAGCCATGCTTGAACAGCCAAAAGGATGGAGGCCCGAGCAGCAGGCCCCACACCGCAGCGGCAGGCACTACCGCAGCTGACAGCAGTCTGGGCAAGCGGCCCGCCCCTTCCCCCTCGATCGCAGTCAGGCCAGTCCTGTTGCAAGAGAGGGAGAAGTCCACCTGGCCTACTGACGCCAGGAGCAACTGAAAGAAAGCCCATGTCTGCAATTGCCAGAGAAGGGAGGGCAAGTACCCGCAGGATCAGGGACCTGGAGGGTTGTCATAAGAACATAAGAAGAGCCCTGCTGGATCAGGCCAAGGCCCATCTAGTCCAGCTTCCTGTATCTCACAGCGGCCCACCAGGTGCCCCAGGGAGGCATGAGACAACAAGATGCTTGCATCCTGTTGCCACTCCCTTGCACCCAGTACTCTGAAGTAGCCTACTACTAATGTAAGAAGGTTGCACAACCCATCATGGCCTATAGCCCACGATGGACCTTTCCTCCAGAAATCTGTCCAATCCCCTCTTAAAGGCATCTAGACCAGATGCCATCACCACCTCCTGTGGCAAAGAGTTCCACAGATTAACTACCCGCTGGGTAAAAAAGTACTTTCCTTTTATCTGTTTTAACTCTCCCAACCCTCAGTTTTAGCGGATGCCCCCTGGTTCTGGTGTTTTGAGAGAGGGAAAAGAACATCCCTCTATCGACTCTATCCCTTCCGTGCATAAGTTTGTATGCCTCAATCATGTCCCCGCTCAGGCGCCTTTTTTCTAGCCTGGGCTTGTGCAGTCTAGCTGGGAGGAAGCAGTGGAGCAAAGGGGCAGGGAAGCTCTATATAACCCCAGGCAAGCCGGCAATGAGGGCAGTCTGGAGGAGGCTGGCTAGCAGGTAGGATGCTGGCCAGCCAGTTAACCCAAACAAGGCTGCTGGCAGGGAGGAGGATCAGTGGGTGAAGGAACCCCCTCCCGTTGCCTATGTCTGAGGCTGCTGGATCCTTCGATAGACTGGTGTCAGCCCCAGCGCTACCTCTCACAACACTCTCATGTCGACTACTGTGAGGGCAAGCGCCTCTTCCCCGACAGCGCCAACATGCTTCCACAACATTCTTTCCAGGAAAAAACGTACAGTCACCAAGAAGGAAGTATATCCACTCACTTGGGAACCATTATTATTAGTCCCCTGCTAACTGGACAAGAGGCACTTTTTCCAGTGGTGTTCCTCTTATATTTAGCAGGGGGAGAGTAACTGTCCCTCTTCACCCCTGCGCAGTCTTTCTAGTGGCTGTTGCTGGCGGTCTGCCTTTTTTTAGATTGTGAGCCCTTTTGGGACAGGGAGCCATTTAACTTTATTATTATTATTTGCCTGTAAACCGCTTTGTGAACTTCGTGTTGAAAAGCGGTATACAAGTACCTGTTGATTGATTGATTGATTGATAGCCAGCTCAGTGCATGTGGCAAGTAGAACAAATAAACAATTACCTATTCCCCCCATCCCCCCCAGACCCTGCCCCTCCAGTTCCTAGCCACTGACCGGCTCCAGTGGTGTGCTCACCCAGATGGTTTAAGCCCAGGCCAAGAGGCAGCCACCGGGCATATGTGTCCTTCAGCTCAGTCTCTGACTTCTCCATGATGGTCTGTAGGATGGTGGATGTGACATCTCCATTGCAGGAGCCCACAGCAATCATTCCGCAGGCGAGGGCTGTCACACCAGCCACCTGGGAAGAAAGTTCATTTCAACAGCCTTATAGCCGGCTTCGTCTTAGAGAGTGACTACATGGGGGAAGAGTCAGCTAGCCTCTTGTAAGGCAATGCTCCTTCTTGAGGGCCGGGCCGCCTGCCTTCTGAGGCACAGCCACATCGCTGTACACCTGCAGTACAGAGGCCCCCAGAGGAAAGAGATGACTGGCAACCTCCTTCTGCAGGAGGCCTGATGCAACCACCAAAATCACTTCCATTTTACTTGGCTTTGCATAACTGGAGATAAGCAACCCATTGTTGTGGGGGGTGGCTGCTTTCCCTTGGTATCTTCGAGGATTGTACCCTTTCAGCTCTTCCCACAAAGGACAACTGCAAGCTAGAGCACAGGAACCTCACTTCTACTTCAGCCCCCATTGCTGCTGCTCCTACCAGCAAGGTAAACACAGCCACTGACTCATGAGTATTGACCCCATTACCTCCATACTAGACTTGGAATCGCCCATCACAGGAAGCAGCAAGGTCAAAACATCTTCTCTGTTGGAGCCAGCATAGGCCAGCCCCAGCCTGCAAGAGAAAGCCATGTCATGAAAGTGGTACATGCAAGGGTCCACAAAGCCCTTGCCCTACCAGCCCTTACCCAAAGATGGCACCAATCCTCATTGTGTTGCTATTGTGGAGGACATAGTCAGAAAGTAGTGCGAGGGCAGGGTCACACTCATTCCTCACCCCAGAATTCACAATACCACAGGCCAGGAGAGCCCCAGACTGCAAGACACAAAAGCAACAGCCACATCAAGTACAACATGGGTTATGCCAGCAGTTATCCAGCATACTAGGATATCTGAACTGAGCCCTTCACATAAAGTGGACCTACAGTCAATACCGAGACCATCTTGCTATACTGGTTGAAGAGCCGGAGAGAAAACAACCCTCCTGGCATGGGAAGTAACCTCCGTGGCCTCAATTATGTGACTACTATCTGCAGGTGGTACAATAAGGCATAGGACTGAGCCACGAAGCAGCAGCAAGCACATCTAAGAGTTCATTTGTTTCCTGAACGCTATGTTGAGCATTCTCCCATTTGCATGATGTCCTGAAATTCTAGAACAAATGAGGTGACTGCAGTTCTCATAACTGATTGCAATACTGACCGTGGTACTCCTTGCATTAACAACTCGGCAACAGCCACCACAAAATTCTATATAGTAACTGAGCGATAGGGCAGGCTGTGCAGACCAGCGGCAGGATTACTGACCTTGATATAGTCTTCTGAGGAATACAGGTACTTGTCAATTTGTGTGAGCCCGCCATCCACATCCCATAATAGAATCATCCCCAGCGAGGCTGCAGCACTCAGCATCCCTGCAGCACAGAGGTAGACGCTTAAGACAGAGTCAGCAACTGGATCACACCCGAGACAAGCCTTGGAAGTTACATTTACCAGCCCACAAAACACATTTTCTAGTCAAAAGCACACGCATGCACACACCCCAACATTAGTAGCCCCCATTTATCCACGACTTTATACTAATGGAACTGCCCACATAACTTCCTAGTTTGGCCTGAAGCAGCCAGTTTAACTGGGAGTCCTCACTGGCTGTCTTCACGGCAAGAGCACAAGGCCATAATCAACATCCCTGCACACATGGTAGCAGTGAGAGCTTGCTGGCCAAGAGTGTCATGAGAGAAATTATCAAATAACAACTCTTGGTAATCACCACCCATTCCTTATCAACGTCCATGCAGTCAGGTTTTGCCACAGAAGGGAAAAATCTCCAGTTCTGTAGCAAAAGGGCTTAATTCCCTCCCAATCTTTCTTCCAAGCAGGCCAGCTGCTGCCCCTTCCTGCTCACCATGGTCCTTGTTCTTATACAACCATTTGTTGCCGTCATCCGTCAGCAGCTTGTCCTGCCCAAAGGCGGCATTCACAAAACCGTTCACAAAGGAGGAGGCCAAGTTCATGCGGGCTGAATCCACTTGAGAGCCACTGCCACCAAATCCTGAGGGAGCAGAGAGCACAGCGGTGAGCCAATTGCCACTGACAGAGACCAGGCAATCCCACCTCAGCGTGGAGCTTTCAAACAATCCTCAGCTTGCAGCATCAACTGCATTTCCCCCATTCCTCTCAAGCTGACTACAGCAATGCATTCTGCAATGTTCAGTTAGGAATGCAGCCACCTGGCTTGTGTCCAGAACTGACCACGGCGCAAACATCACACTGCTCCTCCTAACAGTCTGTTCTAAGCCAAATTAAGGTGCTTGTGCAAAGTCCTCAACAACCTAAATCCAGAATATCTTCCGGAGGGTGTGGGTGCCCTGCCCCCTCCATTTCCTCCTGGCGGGGGGGGGGGGGAGGTCCACATCACAAGGAAGGAAACCAAGCTCAAGGCCATGAGATTTTGAGGTAACAAAAAAGGGTTCTAGATCCATGAAGACTACCCTACTCTTGGTTAAGTTGTGGAAAATTTATTTAAGACGACTGATCACTGCGCTAGGTATAATCACAAGACACCATTACACAAAATATACCTTGCCTAATATTCCACAAGTTAACATGCCAATTTTAACCCAAAAAAACCATTATCACAAAATACAAAATACACAAAATTATCATCACAAACTATTTCAGGAATCACACATCATAAAATGGATAAACTGTCTGTAGCAAGCTTGGACTCTACTATACTACTGGTCAAACATCCAACCAATCACCTGTACTGGTGACATTGGGATCAGTCACCCTTTCTCAGCCTAATCTATCCCTAACCTTTCTCAACCTAATCTATTGTGAGCATGGGTGGAAATACTTTGGAAGATGGGCAGAACAGAAATGAAATACGGAATCATTGAAAAGTAATATTAAACACAGGCTCTTTTCAGGAATCTCTCAGGAATGTTCTGTAGCCCATTCTACCTAGAGCTGTGCCAACCTGTTCTGTACCAAAGACAGTGCCCACCAACCCCACAGCTTTGAATGCAGCACTTACTGTTGTTTTCTAGATGGGTTTTATAAATATCATCTGGTACTTTAGGCTCCATGATATCCAGCTGGAAGGAAAAAGAGAGTTACACTTCCCACCTTCATGAATGAGTTGCCATGGCAAGTCTTTACTTCAGAGTCTTCACCAGCATATAGTGTAACAGTTATGGTGGTGAGAAGAACTAATCTACCTCAGCAGTTCATAGCCAGTAAACAGCCAATGCCAGTGATGTTTACGACAAGTTTATGTGCCCCTTTAAGTACTCCTGATCGAGGTCAGTTCTATTGCTCCCTAAACGTGCACAAGAGAATTTCCACTCAGTCTCCTGATTTATCAGGATCCCCTCACCAATTACTTCGCAGTACAAGCTAAATCCTCGAAGGCCCTGGCTAGCTTCGCTTTTCCTCCCCAGGACACCACAGCAACGCCCATCTTGAATCCAGAATCAGAGATTTGTGAAAAACACAGGACTGCTGAAGGAGCAAGAAGGATAAAATTATTTGGAGACATGAAAATGCTCCATGGAGACTCTTGCCACCAGGACAATACTAAGGTGGTCCAGCCCTTGCTGGAAGGAATCTAATAGGCAGAGGCAATGTGTCTCTATCACATGACATAAACAAGGTTTTTACTTCAGAAGTCTCCACTTTGTTTCCAAGAGCAAAGGCAATAGCATTACAGTGACAATTTTCTTTCTGTAATGAGATGCCTACCACCAATCTGGTCTTTCAACCAGCATACACCCATGCTGGCGTTCTACATGTGCGTTCTGGACATCATCAAACACAACTGCTCCCTTCAAGATGCCATGCGCACACATACCCACCCACCTGCAGTAGAAGCTCTCAGCCTGCATGGGACTCACCTCCCTAGCCAAGGCCAAGAAGTTGCTGTTGAGCTGGACATTGGACATGATTTCTGTGAGATCCTCATACTCTTCCACATCTTCACTTAGCTCTAGGAAGACACCATGACGACCTAACATGAAGGCCATTTGCTTCTGAACAACCCTGTGGAAAAAGACAGGCAAATAGATCCTACTGACAACTGTGACATTTCCCTCCCTTGCCTGTACAATAAATGTGAACTGGTGTTAGCGGTTAAGAGTTTGAGCTAAGGATCAGGACTTCTGCAGTTCAAATGAACCAAGTGGCTTTAAGTACTGATTCTCAGCCATAGCTGCCCAGCTGCAATGCAAGGATAATATGTGCCTTACAGGTCTGTTGCCAGGACATTATCAAGAGAATACTACGAGGTGCTTTGCACACTAAGGTAAAGGTAAAAGTTTACAACTGAATGGTCTCGTCGTGACAGACTGAGGGGGCGGTGCTCACCTCTGTTTCTAAGCCTGTAGAGCCGGCGTTTGCCCGAGGACAAGCTTCCGTGGTCACGTGGCCGGCATGACTCTACGCCGTAGCACACGGAACGCCGTTACCTTCCCACCAAAGTGGTACCTATTTTGCTAATTGCATTTTTACATGCTTTCAAACTGCTAGGTTGGCAGGAAAAACAACAGGAGCTCACTCCTTCACAGGGGCTCAAATTCCCAACTTTCCGGTCAGAAAGCTCAGCAGCAGTAGTTTAACCCGCTGCACCACCATGTCCCTACACTAAGCACACTACACTTTGCACACTACAAATGCTTATTATTCTCTGATGACTGAATTAGCCCATTCACTTATGTGTCCATGACAATTCAGGCTCACTGCATCTGACCTAGCCTTCAGAGTACACTCTAGCCCAAGAACTTGCTTCATACATTCATGCCTGGAGAGGACCAGAAGCAATGTCTTTAAGAAGAGATGTCGTTAATCAGGTCATGGCCAGAAATAAGCACTTTTTTTCCTCACTTTGCAACTCATTAGCTGCAAATGACAAGAGAAAATGCACAAATCTTGATTATATTTTCCAATTATCATGTGAGCTGCCCTTTCAGCACTGACACCTCAGCACTGCTCAGCAGCTAGTGGTGATGCTGGGACAGCCCCAAGGGCCAGAAAAAGAGCTTCCACAGGGCACATTCAGCCTGTGGGCCTTATGTTTGATACCCCTGCTCTAGCCCAGCATCTGCATCTTCCCCCCCCCAAGCCCTCAATTCTCTCAACTTCAGTGACAGCATCCAGCACTAGACAACGGCCTTACGTACACATCTTTGCAGGAGATGAAGATATTCTCCGCCAGTTCCATGTCATTCAGCATAAGAGCAAGGCGCAGAGCTTCTGGGTAACGGTTGAACTTGCGGAAAATGCTTAGGGCGCAGCGGAGGAGGGCAGAGTTCTCAGGCTCAGGGACGTAGCTAACACAGCTTCAAACGAAGAGAGATAAGAGGAGGATTGAAGTCTGGCTGGTACCAGGAATGAGAGCAAACAGGCCTCTTCATCTGGCATGCGGCAGGGGAGGAGCACACACTATAGCCACACATTCAGATATCCCCCCACCTGCCCATGGAACCAAATATTTGACATCACATCCTGACAGAAGCGTTGGAAGCTAGAAGTCAATATAGCCAACAACAGCATATCTCCACAGGTTTCATCAGGCAAAGGAGGCAGTTGATTTCAGGCAATGACAACGTGAGTTGCAGTTAAAACTGATTAGTTACAATGCAGTAAAGGTTCAACAGAATTTCAAATACAGCTCAGCACCCTAGTCCTGTAGTTCATGCCCAGGTGGCCTCTCCAAAGGAACCACCAGCAGGCACACTTAGGGTGGATTTCTTGCAACGCAACTGCCGTTCCACTGTAGAACAAATTCCTAGGTCTCCAGCTGGGAGAAACGTGGCTGCAGAACAGAGTTGCAGCGGATATGAAAAGGGGGCACGGGCCTCTTCTCCTTGGCTCAACAACCCTTTTATTTGGACGTATGACGCACTTGATTACATCTATACCTGGCACTAGGTGCTTGCTAGGAATGTGTGGGTCAGGCCAATACCATACTTTTGAGAATGATGGCAAGAGGCCTCAGATCCCACAAGCCTCCAGGAAGGCCACATTTTTAATTTGGCAGTGCCATTATCATCCCCCACCCACCTGCATTCTTCCAGATTTTCAAACCTTCCAGTAGAAACAAGGCTCTCAACAGCCCCACATCGCCAACTCCCACCATGGCACCCAGAACCCATTCACATCTGTCTCACACCCACAGCACACACCCCTCTCTCACCTTGTAAGGTAGAGGCAGACTTTCGCGTAGGCGTTGTCATCAATATATTCTTCCAGCATGTCCATCTGCTCAATCTCCATGAGCAGATCACAGGCCTCGTGCTCAGCATTGTGGGCCATGTTGTATGGCACAATCTCTTTCACCAGAGTCAAAAGTGTGTCCCTCTGGGTTTTGTCTGCCTCATCTATCTCCTGCCATTCCTTGGCCACTTCACCAGCCAGGTGCCTGTTGGGAAAATGGAAGAAAATACTGTAACAGAAATGAATCTACATCAAGTTTGTTTCAGGAAACAACGCTGGTTTCTTCCCTGAAAAGAAGTGTAGCCCCTTCTGCTTTCAAAAGAAATTATATCAGTAGCAATCCCATGAAAGGTGATTTCAGAGATGGAGGAGCACATCTTCCATCATCCACCATCTGGAGTTCCTGCACTGAACAATCCAATTGCCTTCAACAGAAAGTTTACATTTTGTTGAAAACGAAATTTTCAAACAAGTGGGAACATATCAGTTCAATACTCTGTCTCCTAAGAGTCAGGTTTTGAAAACATTTATAATTTTTTTGTAAAGGATTGAGGGGAAAACCACAGAAGAGCTTTAGAGCAGGAGAAACCAGAAATAAACTGGGGAGGGGAAAGAGAGAGAAAAAGGACAAGGAGCGGCAATTGTGCATTCCCCATCATCACTACCAGTTCTGAGTCTTCAATACATGGCCCTTCGGCAGTACGGGACAGGAATAAAGGCACACAGGTCATGCACCTGATCTTCCCACACACCTTCAGGTAACTCACTGGTAGGGGTGTGATTTTTCTATGATAATGTGAATAAATACGTAACACCCCTTTCTGCATTATAAAAAATTTTTTATGAACTTTTAAAAACCTAAAATCTGTTTATATATATATATATATCTGCTGATACTATACCACCTATCTAGGTCACTTTTAAAGTAATTATAATTATAAATATATTTATATAATTTTAAATATCATTAATTATAATTAATAAAAATGTTCCACTAGAATTTAAAAACCACATCTTTATTCATGTGGTCTATAATAGACATGGTGCTCTCACACAGAGTCCCATAAATAGTAATTGCTATCACAAAAAAGGGAATACTCAAAAAAAGTGAGCACCTTTCCACACGTTCCTTCCATCTGGAGCAAATCCAATTATCTGGGTTTCCCCAACATAAAAACCAGTTGCTGAACAAGCGTCTGAGAAGTCAACTGATCTGGCCAACCAAAACTCCCATGCACATGCACAAATACACACACGGTCTTGTAAGGCTAGCCACGTTGAAAATGGACAAGGTTCAAATGGGCAAAAGTAGATCCTTGAAATCAGAGGCAAAATAAAATAAAATCCTAAAATAAGCTATCTAGACTTTTCCAGTCTATAACTAACTTACTCATGGTGCATCTTAACTTGCACAGGAGAAAGTTCCCCTACCCCTGCCCAGAAAAGCCCCTGTGCCAGCTGAACTGCTGGGTTTCAGAAGCAAGCCAGAAGAGGATTCCAAAAACAGAAACTGGCTCCTGGAGTCTTCTGACACCCACAGAGGCACGTAGAGTGGGTTGCCCAGCAAGGAGAGGCCACCAGAGGCTCCAATAAGTAATGGGACTTCCAGAATGCCTCCCAAGTTGGAGCAAAACCAGTGCAAGAGCAGGTGGGTGGGCCCAGATCACAGCCCACTGTGCCTGGGCTTGCAACCCACCAGTGGGTCATGACCCACTTTGGGAAGCGCTGGTGTAGGTTGGACAGATTAAATGACAGTAGGAAGCCATGACCAACTAACTACAGTCCTTAGTTTCTCAGGGAGACACTCTGCCTCACAGAAAATGAATACATCCAACACAGATTTGAAGTTTACAGACTACTAAAAAAAAACCTTCCTGGGGTTAAAATCTGCCCATCTGGTTTATCATCAAGATATTCTTAATCTTCATGATTAAAGTGCAGTCTGTTGAGAGAAACAGCTGTAGTAACATCTTAATGAAAGAATTCTCCGGGCTGATAAGAGAGCTGGTTACATGCAATGGAGAACAGCACCAAACCACTGTCCTGGCACAATACATGATGCTGGAATTTGTTGAAGACATACAAGCAATAGTCTGCTCATTCCCTGGATGGAAAACTACCTGGGAATCAGAGATATGCAACCTAGAGCGCCTCGAAGAAAAAGACGGGATATCATTGTAACAAATAGCACACAGTTAATAACTGCATATTCTTTCCTGCCTGCCCAACTTCCATTGCCCTCCCCATCCTCTGTTTTCCCCCCCTCATATCAATCTAGACTGGAAGCCCCTCAGGGCAGGGACCTGTTGCCTCATTCTGTGTAAAGAAAGCATCATGCAAAATAAATACAGGCTTGGATCCACTTGACACGGCCAGTGAAGGCTTTGATTTCATCTTTATGATACGGCACAGGGATCTAAACTTCTTAATCTGTTGCCAAAACATTCTGCTGGTCATGTAATGCCCAAGCGTATCTTTGGAGCAAAGCCATTAATACTTGGGTTCCAGCTAATCCCACTTCTCCATTCACTGCTTACCTTACATATTCATGTCCCCAAGATGCCAAGGGCTCCTGGGATCCCAACAGCCGGTACTTGAGACACTCTCGCTCTCCACTCATTGTCATGGCCAGAACAGATATTATGTCAGCTGCAAAACGCTGTGAGCAGAAAACAAAGTTACGGGTGCATCCCAGTATTAAGGCCCAATCCTATCCAATCTTCCAGCACTGGTGCTGCCACAGTGCAGCCCAAAGGTAAGGAAACAAATGTTCGCATACCTTGAGGCCTCTGCGGCCACTCCCCAACAAAGGATGCAGCATACATCCCGTTGGCAAGGTGGCAGTGGCACTGGAAAATTGGATAGGATTGAGTCTTTAGTCAATAATGCTTGGAACGGTAGGAAAAGGATAGTGCCTACAAAAGCATTACAGTATTTAGAAGATTTATACCTCCCTCCACTTTTCCTAAAAGAGATCAAAGCAGCTTACAGTAAGCAACATGTAACATGATAAAAATACATAAAACCAAGCACAATAAATAGTTAAACAAATACCCGCAATGAAATTTAATAAACAACAACAGAATATACCGTTTAATACTTAGCACAGTCAAGAGATGTCAAATAGCAGTCCCACCAACAGCATAACACAACTTAAACCTCACCCCCACCCTATTACAAAAGCTTTACAAAACAAAAGTGTCTTGTTTTATTGGCTGGAACCCTGTCAGAGATGACATAGTCCTTAGCGTATGGTACTACAATATAACTTGCCCAATCTAATACCAATTACTCAAGGTGATAACCCAAATGGCAACCTACATTTAGCGTTTTCACAGGTATAATATTTTCTTATTACTGTAATGCTGCAATCCTATTCACACTTTCCTGAGAGTAAGCTCTATTGATATAATGGGGCTTACTTCTGAGTAGATAGGCGTAGGATTGTGCTCGAAAAGGCCACTAGCCCTTGGGCAGCCCAATCATAAGCTGCCCTGCCCCAGTAGGAGCAGCAATGCCAAAACAACTACTGCTGCTGCATCCTATGGGTGCCATAGCAACCATAGGAGGCTCCTTGGGGTACGGGAGCTTTCTTTCCCTTCCTCCAGGTAAGGGCGCTGGACCGGCAATGGGCCTCCTCAAGTCTGCAATGGCAATAAGCATCCTCAGTGTGTTATTTTGCTGACACAGACTTGAGAACTTCCGTGTCAGGCCAAATAGGATCTGGCCCTAAGGCTACAAGGAACACACAACATTACTTGGTAGAGGGTTTTTTACTCCAAAAAAACAAGCGGCGGTACTAAGCCCTTTGACAGCTAAGATGAGTAGGGAGCCTGCACTCTATACCAGACCTTAGCCTACCAGGGATCCTGGTAGCCTAAAAGGGACCCTACCAGCCTAAAAGGGATCCACATTTGCTCTTATACAGCTGGGACTGATAGAAGCAAGATCAAGATGGCAACAATCACTTCCAAGGCAAACCAGGTTACATACCTTATTCTGTCCTGTAACCATGTTATCATAGATCTCCTTTAACTTGCCATAGTGTGGCCGCAGGAACTTCAGGGGTTTGGGAACAGAAGTCATGGAGGTTGTAGAAGAACGAATCTGCCGGCGCAGTTCCTCCAGGGCAGGCCGATAGAGGGCAGTGTCATGCTCCTGCAGAGTCAGATTACCTTATGTCAGAAAAAAGCAGTCCCCTCCCCTAAAAACTGCAAAAACTGTATTTTCTATCCAACCCTGACATTGTGCAGAGTCAACCCACTACCATCAAAAACTGACTGCCTTGCAACCTTTCGTTTTGTCCATTAGGAAACTTAAGTCCAAAGTAAGTTTCGGTGAATGGCCTATTAGAGCTGCACAGAGGCAGCAACGAGTGAAACTCCTCAAATGTTCATTGAGTAAATCTGAGGGACTAAATTTACAAGAATAGTTATATTTCCAAGTTATTTTGTTCTGGCTGTTACAAAATAAAAAGAAAATATAAGAGCTATCCATTCCTTTTTAATAAGGTGGGCTAGTATTCTTATAAATGTAAGTTTCAAATTTCAAGAAAAGCATGAATATTGAGATCGCGAAATGCACATTTATTTAGAATTCCACCCGAGCAAGACTGCATCATGTCTCTCATTGGTGCGCCATGCACCAAGCCCCTGTACAAGGAGATGAAGGGCCCAATTCTATCCAACTTTCCTGTAGTGAAGCAGCCTCAACGCAGCCCTGAGGAAAGGAAACATACAGTTCTTTACCTGGAGGAGGCCTCTGTGACTGCCACCCTCCTACAAGATGTAGCACATGCCCCATTGCCACGGGTCCACCAGCACTGGAAAGGATTTGTCCTAAATCTGTTACTAGCAGGGCCTGCACCTCCAAAAGCCATTTGGGCATTCCAGAAATGCCACATGAAGTCATCTATGACTTCAGTGATCATCCTACTGTAAGAGGTTTTGAATGTTCCTGGGTTTGGAAATAAAAACATTGTTATTTGATTTCTGCAGACTCCTAGTTAATAGGGAACTTACCCCCAACCGCTCCACAAGCATCTCCAGCTCATCCTGTAGCTGTTTATCTTCCTCAGACTGTAACAAATGAGGGAAAATTGTGAAAATTCAGGCCTCTGGGAAAAGGCTCAGAAAATCCAGAGTTCTGTTAACACCTTCAACTGTTCTGGCCTGTATCCTGTAACTGAAATGGGAATGCAACACAGGAAGTTCAACTCCTCCCAGCTGTCAAGATCCCCAGTTGGTAGGCCAAACTACTGATCAAAATTTTTAAGACTAAAGAGAGAGCAAGAGACATCAATGTAACCATGGCATAATACCGTGACCCATTTTTAAGAATCCATGAATCTACAAGCGGGCATGGAAATCAGAAGGTGTAAAGCAAATCACCATCAGCCAGTGGGTCAAGCCTGGCAATCTGCTTGCCCACTGCTGCCTAAACACTTACCTTCCCATACACAACTGTAGTCCAGGGTTCACGGTTAGAATTTTAAAAAAGTTTTTTCAGTCCCCAGCATCTCCTGTTCTAGGCAATATATTCACCCGAGATCCCTCAGCTCTGAAACTCATTGCCAGCACTGGGATAGACTGTGCTTTGAATTCTAACCTCCATCCCCAATCTTCTCAATGATGGCAGGATAAACCTACCACGCCTAATGCCTGACCAAACCCAAAAGAGTTGTGATATTAATTAGCAAGATCATGCTAAAAGTCATTAACAAACTTTTCTACAGCACAGCTAAGAACTTAAAAAACTACACAGAGCAAGTGGACCCTCATTCCTTGCTCTGCAGGCCAGATCAGAGTATGACAGACGGGTGCCCAGTCCCAGGCTTAAAAAATGAGGTTGGGGTATGTGCACCCTAGTTAGAAAAAGAGCCCCCACTGCATCAGGCTAAGGCCCATCTAGTCCAGCTTCCTGTATCTCACAGTGGCCCATCAGATGCCTTGGGAAGCACACATAACAAGACAATAAGATACTTGCATCTCCATGCCACTCCCCTGCATCCGGCATTCTGAGTTCATTCACCAGAGCTCCAGCTTTGCTGGAACCTACATCCCTGAGTGAAAGCCCTGCCCAATCATCCCAGCGGTGGCTGTGTGAAACAAGAGGTACTCTGTATGTTCTCAGGTGCACTTCGCCCACCACAGTCCTCTGCACATCCTCAGATTCCGCCACGCCACCCCATCATGTTACAGAACCTGAGGCTGAGCCACCTGGCAGCCCACAGAGGACATAAAGCTTACAGAGAAGGGCCGGCGGGCCGCGATCTAGAACTGGCCCCTGACTGGGCTGGGATCGTTCTGGAGCCGCGCGCGCCGTTTCTCAGCACGGCTCAGCACTGCCGCCTCCTAACAGCCCCTCCCGGTGCAGGAGCTCGTGAGGGAGGGGAGCCCAGCCGCAGCCGCCTTGTCCCTCCCCGCCTCTGGCTCCGGCCTGGCCGTGACTCAGCTCGGCTCCTCCGCTCACGCTCTCACCAGCTCCTGCTCCTTGTCCGCCGCGGGGCCGCTGGGGTCCTTCTTGTCCTTGCTCCAGGGCCCCGACGCCTTATCGTCGCCGCTCGGGGTCGCCGCTCCCGCCTGACTCCGCCTCTGGCTGCCGCTGCTGCTCCCGCCGCCACCGTCCTCCATCGCGAACCGCTTCCTCTCAGAGACCGACTGAGGCACTGCGCAGCCGCGCGCAGAACGACGGGGCGGGGCCTAGACCAGCCAACCCGCTGAGGAGATGACGCAGCGACGCGAACGCCGAGTAGCCAATTGCGAGTTGCGGGGGGGGGAGGAAGCTGGGAGAGGAGCAAGCAGGGAATGGGCTCGGCGAGAAAGGGTGGGTGGGGCTCAGGTGGGGCTTGATCGGTGGGCGGGGCTAAAACCTTGCGCAAGGTTGCTGCAAGGAGCTTTTATGAAAGTCATAAAAGCTCCTTGGGTTGTTGCTGCCAGACCAGGCAATCCCAGAGGCAGGTGCGGAGCTGCCAAGCGCGCTTTGTGCTTTGCACGACTTGTTTCAAACAACTATTGTGCTATGCACATGTTGAGTGCAGAGTTAAAATAATGGGAGTATTACAAGGTTATTGGGAAATGTGTGTTCCTTGGGCCAGTAAGGTCAGTGGACCCCGAGGAAAGCCGTACACTAGATGCCCTCACCAAGCAGCCCCTCGCTCTGCCTGGTGGAGCGCTGGCTGCTGCCTCTGGTTCTTTGGCACAGCCAGGTAGGTCGGCTAGTGGACGGCACTCTCAGCCAGTGCCCGATCTGCTGATGCCACCTTTGCCTCCAACAACTCGGCACCCACTGCTGATCCATCCATGAGGGCAGCAGCAGCAGCAGCAGCAGATTCCAAGAGGGGAGGTCTGCTGCTGCTGGCTCCCTCCAGCCTGTGGTCAATTCATGCCACAATGATCTGCATCTGGCTCCCTCGAGTGGGAAGCTGATCATTTGCCTCCTTACTGTGCTCCTCCAGTGCTTCCATGAAACCTGGAAGTGTGGGACTTCTGGGTTCATTCACAGGGACAGCACAAATGTGAATGCGCTGTCCCTATACCCAAAACTGAAAGTCCCACGATGTTTTGATTTTTTGCATGTGCATTTGGCAAGAGGCAGCGGACCTGAGATGGTAGGCAGTGTTCTGGGTCACACCACCGCTGCTGACACCAGAATAGCCCTAAGCAGTGAGATGCTTCAGGGATAGTGGTACTTCTGTTCTAGTTTCTTTTGATGAGCGAGTTCCACAGACTTGTGATGTTTGTTTTAGTAATACTTGCTCTTTTATAAACATACATGTTGAATGTAAGTGGAGGCAAGCAGCACAGCCATTGCCTTCATCAGGTGCCTGAGAGAGAACCTGCACACCTCAAAGTGCTTCTATCTCACACAGCTCACTCTCAGAGCGCAATCCTATACTAAGCCAACCTAGTAAGGCCGACATAGCAGGGCTGTATCCTAAAGCCCATTAGGAGGCGGCAGCAGCAATGTGCGGGACAAGGGCAGGTTTTCCCCTTGCACTCGTGAAAGCCCCGGTCGACCCTATGGGCCTGGTTGGATCTGTGCCTGATGTTTTGCAGGTGCAGAGGAATGTGGATAGGAGCAGCCCAAATCGGGGCCACCCTAGATGGCGACAGTCTTTAGGATATGGCACTACTGCCATCCTGCGTCACAACCCGTCTCTGCCCACTGTGCCGCCCAGTTATGCTCCCTGGAACGCCTCTGGAATGCCCTCGTGGAGGCCCTGCGCCGACTGAGCGACGCCGATGCTGGACTGGTGCATGGCCAGTGCTGCCGATGGTCATGGTGGCACCGGATTGCCGGCACTGCTGCTTGCGCCAGTCCAGCATCACAGCACCATCGCAGACATGCTTTACGGCATATTTGCGACAGCGTTCAGCTGGCACAAGTGCTTAGCGCTGGCGCAAGGGGGGTATAGGATTGTGCTGCCCCCTCTTGCTATTAATAAGCAACTTCCCTTGCAGAAAACATCAACAAAGACACTGGTTAACTCCTTAAGGACTAACCGTCCAATCCTATTTGGAAACTGTGCCAACACTGCCTGGATGCCGGTGCTACATCCATCGTTTCCTAAGTTCATCCTAGCAAGGCCACACTGACACCAAATCCAGCACAACTAGGACCAAATGCCAAGGCTTTCCTGGCAAAGCAATGCTAGTGCAGCGCTTCCCGATAACACTCCCAGAGTCCAAGGAAACACCGTCTGTTGTCCATAAAGTGGCATCTGGGCTGCAGTGCATCATCACCATGACATCCATTGTCATCACTGTGAAGTCTGCACGCCATTCACGTTACTTCCTCCATGTATCATTGGTGGGATATCCAAGGAGACATTCATGGCTTCCAATCAGCCCTAGTCCCAGAGAAGGGTGGCCAGGGTAGACTGAGCAAGGGGCAGAGACAGTTGCTGGGCCAAATGAGCAGTCAATGTTGGGGGACACTCCCCCGCCAGACTTTAGGAATAATCAATACAGCCACAGTACAATGTCAGCTAGGGGGAGATGCCCCAAAGACACCACACACACATGCACGCAGAGGCAGATCTAAGGGAGGGCAAAGCTCTAAGTTTTGCAAGAAGCCTTACCTTGCCATGGAAATCACTCCTCTCCTGCACCGTTTTAGTCAATCCTCACAGGGAAAAGCAACATCTTGGCATTGCTTACTGGCTACAGCAGCAAGGGAGAGGAGGGATTTACATGACAGGGTAAGGCTTCTTGCAACACTTAGAGCTTTGCCCTCCCTTAGATCTGCCTCTGCCTTCAGTTATGTAGGGCAGACAGATATTGGGGGCAGGGGATATAGTGCTATAACAAATCCTTGCTTAAACCTGATTGCCAAATATTTGTTTGCCCCCAAAAATTATTGCGCCCTAACGCCCAAATTAAAATTCTTGGCATGGCAGGCACTGAAAAGGCTGAACCTTTTGGGGGCCGTTCTACATGGGAAGCTGTCTGTGTGCAGTAGCTTTCCAAATGGGCCAGCTAACATTATATTATTATACCCCAAACGTATGCTTTTCCAAGGGAGGGGAGCAAGGCACAGGGGGTGTTGCAGTTTTTATCTGCCAGCTTTTGACAACTTTTTGAGATCTTCCTTTGCAGATCTCTTGACGTTCACCTGGCTTCATATATATTATCACCTGGCACCTGGATCCTTTTTTGGAGGGGACCGGCCCCAGTTTTTGGCTTGGATAGACTGTTTCACTGGCTCTCATTCCAATCTTGGCAGCTTATATTCAACTGATTTGTGAACGGAGGCATCACTAGGGTTTGCATCATCTGGTACAAGAGCTCATTGTGTCACTGCCACAATGGACCCCCTCCCATAACAAACCATGCAAAATAAATTACAATATCATATACACTAAATGCACTGGCATCACTAGGATTGGTGCAAACCTCATTAACTTTATTTCAATATATATAACACTACAGGTCACCCAACAAATCAATAACCAACAAAACAATGGCACATGCCACAGGATGTGGTGATGGCGGCTGGCCTGGATGCCTTTAAGGGGGATTGGACAGATTGGCTTGACAGATGCTAAAGCTCCATGCTAAAGCTCCATGGCACACAGCCAGGGGAGTGAACCACACGGTGAAGGCTACATCTGGGACTGAGGATTCCATGACTCACAGAATACTGTACATTTGTAAAAACCCCATTGAAAAATGATGGTTTAGACAAGCCTGCCCATGTACAGTACACCACCTTAGACATTTGCTTTGGCATGGGAAAGGCAGGATATAAATTCTTCAAATAAATAAAATAAAAATTTCTAGAAGTAAAGCCCATCACAGGTTACAAGCCATGATGGGTATGTGCAACATTCTGGTTTTAGAAGTAGGCCACCTCAGAATGCTAGGTGCAAGGAAGTGGTAACAGGATGTTCGCATCTTATTGTCTTGTGTGCTCCCTAAAGCATCTGGTGGGCCACTGTGACATGCCTTTGGCCTGATCCAGGGGGGCTCTTCTTTTGTTATGTTCTTATGTAAAAAACCAGTAGCCAACTTGATGACACTCACACAACTGAATAAGTGTTCTAGTATTAGCTCTGATACATGGAAATGAGAATTGACTCATATTAACTAACACCTTATTGGTTCCCTGCAGTGTCATAATAACACATCATTGGTTCTTGGAACCAGTCTCATAGGTCAGTTTTGAGATAAGGAAATCCACATTTTATTGCATAAGGCAGTTGTGTTTTCTTGTTCTGATTAACTGACGATATCTTCTGATAGAATACATATAGTTCAACATGGGTTGTTTAATTTCATTCAGCATGTAATTACATTTCCAATGATATACTGTATAACATGATGGAAAACTGCTGCAAATTAGTTACTTAGCTAGATGGACCAATGAGCTTACCCAGTGAAAGACAGCTTCATATGTTCAAATCTCGGAGAGGCCCAAGATTCCTTATTTGATTCTCTCTAACAGTTGGAGATGCTGGACATTTTTCAAGACCAGTTTGCTTACGATTCACGACATAGATTTGTTCTTGGAATTTGCTGTGTTTGCTGTACTTGTTCCAAACAATTTGAGATTTTTAGAAGTATGGTATATTTAGAGGGGATAGGCTATTGTAGCAAAAATAACAATGTTCTCCTGGTGCACCTTAAAGATGAACAGAGGTATATAGATTTTACAAAAGCTTCTGCCAGAATAGGAGCACAATCCTAAACTGGAGTTAGGCTGGCATAAACTAAACCAGCAAAGTTTGGCCGGCACAAGGGCCACCATAAAGAATGTTTGGACTACTCTCGGAGTCAGGGAGAATGGCTCACTTCTGTGTGCTGGCCTCTCTGACTCAGAGAGTGGTCCAAACATACTTTACACTGTCCCTTGTGCTGGCCAAACTTTGCTGGCTTAGTTTATGCCGGCCTAACTAAGTTTAGGATTGCACCCTGAATCTTCATGGTACCACAAGATCCTTGGCTGTTGATAATCTATTCTGTTGCATTAAGTGTTACTGTTACGGGAGCAAATAACACTTTTGATTTTTTACACCAAGCAGAATAGAAAAGGGCTCACAGCATCTGGCGATCTTGTTTCACTTCGTTCGGATGCACAATTCCTGTGTCCAACACTCTTTTGAAAGCCGGTTTCCTTTAGCTGCAGCTCCACCAGATGGCACTCATCAAACTTCTCTGGAAAGTGGGAATCTGTGCTGCATCCCAACCCCCTCTCCTTTCCTGCCATCTTGTATCAGGGCTGCCTGATCCACACAACCATTTTGGAGGTGGAGAGATGTCATGTGGGAAGCTGCCAGCCTGCCACACACTTCCGTATTGTCATTGTGCAATGACATTTCATTGGACTTTGCATGGTATTGCCACATGGTAATGCATGGTATTGCTCAGATGCCAAAATCCCCTGCAGACATGGAGCCAGCCCTGCCGCAAGGGAAGGCTAGGCAGCTGGGGAGGCCCTTATATGATGACAAGACTCTTTAGGCCAAGTCTTTTAAATCAGTATATTATTATTATTATTATTATTATTATTATTATTATTATTATTATTTATTGTCATTGTGTTACACAACGAAATTCACTGACACCCGGAGACCAAACCAATACACACACTAAGTTCCCGACACTCCCCCCAACCCCCCATACCATCCACCCCCTAAAATTCCTCTTCTAAACACAAACATCCACATAATAGACAATTGTACAGTCCGACTGCCCCTATCTACTGATACTTAAGTTCATTGTTCAATGCTGTCATGGCTCTAGGGTAAAAGCTGTTTATAAAACGTGTCGTCCGAGTCTTGATGTTCCTATATCTTCTTCCAGAAGGCAACAGTTCAAAAAAGTTGTAAGCAGGATGAGAAGAGTCTCTAAGGATATTATGTGATTTCTTTAAACAGCGGGTGGCGAAGATGTCATCAAGGGTGGGTAGCTGAAGCCCGATGGTATACTGGGCCACTTTAATAATTCTCTGTAGTGCCTTTTTATCCCCTACAGAGCAACTCCCATACCATACTAAGATATTATATGTCAGGACACTCTCGATGGTACTACGATAATAGGCCAGAAGTAGACGCTGAGAAAATTTGATCCTTCCAAGCACCCTAAGGAAGTACAACCTCTTCTGCACCTTCTTCACCAGCATATCGACATTTAATGTCCATGTGAGGTCCAGTGAGATGTAGGTACCCAAGAATTTAAAACTGCTAACCCTTTCCACCTCCTCACCATTTATATACAGAGGCAAATACGCATCTCTTTTTCTCCTGAAATCAATTATGAGCTCTTTAGTTTTTTTGGCATTGAGTGTAAGATGATTTTCTTTACACCACGATATCAGCCCTTGTACTTCCTTCCTGTACGCAGTCTCATTATTCTCATTGATAAGCCCCACCACCGTCGTATCATCTGCAAATTTAATAATAATATTGGTACTATCCAGTGCAGTGCAATCGTGTGTATACAGAGAATAGAGGAAGGGGCTCAGCACACAGCCTTGAGGGGCTCCTGTGCTTAATATTAAAGTAGAGGAGTAATGAGATCCCATCCTTACTGACTGTGGCCTGTTCGTCAAAAAATCCTTTATCCACATACAGATCTTCCGGTGTATGCCCAGGTTACACATCTTATAATCTCTAATCCAGTGATGTCATGCAGGGGGAATGCGGGGGAACTCAGTTCCACTAGTTAAAATTAGGGATGACTCCACCCACTTCACTCTCCCTCCTCCCTCCTCCCAATTCCTCTGCAAAGAGCTTTTCTTCTTGGTTGGCTGGCACTCAGAGGGTTAAAGGGAGCGACTCCGGATTCCTAGGGGGGCGAAGGCAGTGATGTCATTCAGGCTCCGTGGCTGGTTCCGGGTTCCCAACAAGTGCCAATCAAAAGTGAGTTCCTGTTCCTAAATCATTTGAATGACACCACTGCTCTAATCTCCACTGATACTTGTTTGGGAGACTAGTCGAGAGGATGATTTAAAGATCACCGAAGGAGTGAATAAGAGCCCATGTAAACACAATGTGTGACTGCATCAAACTTTGCACCAATGCTGTCAGGTTTATTTTTGTAGTGAAGAAAGGCAACTAAGAAAGACTGAAGTCTTAACTGGAAGACAATTTCTTGCACTGAAGACACCACCCCCCACAAGTTGCTAGTTTGCAAATGGATCCAGTTGGTGGTGGATAGACTGCAATCCAATTATTGGTGGATTATCCTGGGGTTCTAATAAAGGACCTGTCATTGCTCCCACCTGTATGGCAATATGTGCCAAATTAAAGGCCTAAGAGGATATAACCTAACCTGTGTGATACTTCCCATGGGTGAGGGAGGCCATGCAGCAGGGCTGGCTCCATGTCTGCAGGGGACTTTGGCACTGGAGCACAGTTGGGCCCCTACTCTGTGGGAGGTGGTTACTTTGGCATTGGAGGGGGGTGATGATGATGGAGCCTCTGGGAGGAAGCCCATCAGCTCAATGACGAACAGAGGCCCGAGCACCGAAACCGCACCCCCAGGACGTCACCCCACCCCCGTGTGTCGCTCCAACACACCTCCCTGCGCCCGGAAAGGCTCCATTTTGGAGCGTAATGGAGGCCAGGGAGGGAGGGAGGGCCGAAAAGTGCACAGTTTCCCCCACGGACTGCGCGCAATGGCGCCCAGCCACTGCCCAGCGCCCATGGCTCGCGCCACCCTGGGCTACAGGTCAAATACGCTTCTGCATCAGCCAGTGGGAAGGAGTAAGCAGAGCATAAGAACATAAGAACATAAGAAGAGCCCTGCTGGATCAGGCCAAAGGCCCATCTAGTCCAGCTTCCTGTATCTCACAGCGGCCCACCAGGTGCCCCAGGAAGGCATGAGACTACAAGATGCTTGCGTCCTGTTGCCACTCCCTTGCACCTGGTACCAGTAGCCCATCACCTATATAAGGAGGTTGCACAATCCATCATTGCCTATAGCCCACGATGGACCTTTCCTCCAGATATCTGTCCAATCCCCTCTTGAAGGCATCAAGACCAGATGC
>JAJKFI010000142.1:1511853-1532284 GCA_029204185.1 Lerista edwardsae
AATAATAATAATAATAATAATAATAATAATAATAATAATAATAATAATAATAATAATAATACATGTATTTATATACCGCCTTTCTTAAGATTACTAGATTTCTCTAGTAACTGAAACTCAAGGCGGTTTACATGGGCAGACTTTTATTCATAAACCCGAAGGTTTTTACAATTTACAGACATGTTCTATCTTTCAAGAACTACACACATACAGATCTTTCTTTCTGGATTTAGCCCACTTTCTTTAGCCACCCGTCTATCTTCTGCTGGCTGATGCTTCCCTGCTGCCACCAGAGACGCAGCTGTCTTCAGCACACTCCTCCTCCCACGAGGCAGCTGAAACTCAGCTTTAATCAGCCACAGTTTGCAAGGTCTGCTGCTCACTTTCCAGCAGTCCCGAGCTCACGACCTTGAGATCTTCAGCTGTTCTTCGGGCAAACGGAGGCATTAACCCTCTCGGCTAAATCTTCTGCAAACCTTCCTTGTGCGCAGGTGCAATTGTGCGCATTTAGGGACAAGAAGTAGAAGTTCAAGTCAAAGTCCTCACAGAAAAGATTTGCGGAGGGTTTTAGAAGAAGAGGAAGTGGGGGCTCGGGAGGCTTCAGTGGGGGGAATTTCTGGGAGGCACTTCCAGGCGTGAGGGGTTGGCTGGGTGTACGGATCTTCTCATTGCCCCTTCCAGCCTCCCCCCCCCCCGGCTCTGCATTGTCCTTTCTGCATTATCCTGTGCTCTCGCCTCTCTTCCATCCCCCCCTTCCCCAGTATTCACTTAGCTGGGAACCTGCTCGTGTGTGTGTGTGTGTGTGTGTGTGTGCTGTGCAAGTACAAAGGCAGCAGCCAATCCCCGCTCCTGCCCCTGCATTAGGAGTCCGGCCACGTTGCCATTCAGCTGCTGTGAATGTCGGCAGTGCAGCTTGGCTGATCGGCATCCCAATCAGCCCAGAACTGCAGCTGTGATGCCAAGGCCGACTCCAGGCGTCATCAGGGGCCGGTCCACTCACAGAGGCAGGGGCGTATAATCCTCCCCCCCCCCAACCAGCCCTCGAGGTCACTGCCTTCCAAAGAGGAGCGATCACAGTAATAATTCAACGGCATGTCCATGATCTGCAGGACGCTGCAGGCAACCGCCAAAGGGAAACGTTCTGCTGAGTCTCCTGACGAGCCGCCTGCGCTTAGGCAGCCTTGCGTGTGGTTCGGTTTATGCATCACCTGGTGGATCAATGCACTTTTGGAAGATGTTTTGAGAATGGGGATAAGGGAGTGGCTGAGAGTCAAAGCAGCTGTCATTCTTCATGTGCGTTTTGGCACAGGTCTTTTTAAAAATAGTCCAAAGAGGTGGGTTTTGAATTGTGGGTGGGTGGCCTTTAAGACTTACTCCCTGCTATAGTTCCAGTCCAGGTCATGTTTTTCCCGCCTTTAAATTAGACATAGTGCAGCAATTGGAGATCATTTGAATGGAGGAACCACCCATTTCAGGACACGGTCTAGGATTTGTTGCTTCTCTTAGCTTTAGGGCTCAATCCTAAGCAACTTTCCAGCACTGGCTTAGCTGACTTAGCTGTGCCACTGCATCATGTGCCACATCCTGCTGTGGAGTAGTATGCTTATTTAATTACCCTGGAGTTGCATTGCCCCTACCCTGGTGCTGGACAGTTGCTTAGGATTGTGGCCTTGGTCATGTCACTGATCTGCGGTACAGGCAGAGCTGGTTCCAAAGGATGGCAAATTTTGCCAGGGATCAGCAGAGAGCTCCCCAGCCTCAAGAGCACCATCACTGAGCACCAAAGAAGCAAGTTTCAGAACTGGAGAATTTGCTTCTTGTGGGCCCAGGGAGTCATTGAGGATGCCATGCCCAAGGACTCTGACCCTGACCACCCAGATCCTGGAGCCAACAATGAATAAGGGGTTAATGATACTAATCATTATAGGCAGTGTGTTATTCTACTGGAACGCTGGGCGGGACATCTGGGTGATCGACAGCCCACCCGTCGCGTTCCGCAGCATTACGCCGTTTGCGTAACCAATTACGCCGCTTGCATATGTTACACAAACGGCGTAACGCTGCGGAACACGACGGGCAGGCTGTCGATCACCCGGATGTCCCGCCCACGTTCTGGTAGAATAACACCACTGATTATAGGGTTGTTGTAAGGAATACTGAACCAACAGAGATGAAGCACTTCAACACTAGAAAGTCTCAGGAATGCCTTTTGGGAACATTCTGAATACAGATAGACTGAAGGTGCAATCCTAACCTGGAGTTAAACCAGCACAGTTAGGCCAACAAAGTTCGGCTGGCACAAAGGACATGGTAAAGTATGTTTGGCCCACTCTTGGAGTCAGAGAGGCCAGCTCCCAGACGTGTACCATCCTCCCTGACTCCAAGAGTGGTCCAAACGCACTTTACGGTCTCCCTTGTGCCGGCCAAACTTTGCTGGCCTAACTGTGCCGGCCTCACTCCAGGTTAGGACTACATCCTCAACCACTCCCAAAAGTCCATTCATGTTGGTTTTGTACTTCCATCTTTCCTTAGTCCATTGACATTCTCTGCTCGCTCCTCCAGCCCCAGCTGATGTGCAATTCCCCCATCCCGGCCTCTTGGCCCCTCTCCTCTGCATTCTGCTGCTTTCTCCTCTTCCTTCTTCCCTCCCTCCCATCATCCTCATCCCTTATTCCCAAACTCCCAGGAAGATGGCAAAAACAACTCTCTTGATTGGTTGCCAAGCAACCCATCGCTGTGGCAACAGGTGAATCAAAATCCTCTTTGTAGTGGGGTTAGAAAGCCCAAGCTCAGCCTGGTCAGGGCAGGTCTCTGGGAGCCATGAACAAATGACACCCCCGAGCGGGGTTCCTGTGTTGGGATGTCAGCTCTTGCAAGGCCTGTTGACTGGGAAGGGAAAGACTGGGAGACTGTTGCTTGTGCTGCACCAGAATCTGTCTTTGGCGTCAGGTCTCAGTGCTGGAATGTGCGAAAAACGAAGTGTGCAGAATTCAATTCACACATTCATTTCACATGTGTTCAATTCTGGGCACCTCAGTTCAAGAAGGATGCAGCCAAACTGGAGCAGGTTCAGGGAAGAGCAAAGAAGATGATCAGGGGGCTGGAAAACAAATCCTACAAGGAAAGTGAGGGAATTTGGTTAGGGTTAGCTTGTAGAAGAGAAGGCTGAGCGGGGATATGATAGCATTCTTCCAGTATCTGAAGGGCTGTCATAAGGAAGAAGGGACAAATTTGCTCTCACCTGCCTTTGACAGCAAAACTAGGTCCAAGGGGTACAAACTGCAAGAGAAGAGATTCCGGTTGGACATCAGGAAGAATTTCTGATGATTAGGGTGGTTCAACAGTGGAATAGATTGCCAAGGGAAATGGTGGGTTCTCCCTCACTGGGAGAGACAAGCAGAGACTTGACAGGCACCTGACGGTGATGCTCTAGGACAGTGATGGCGAAACTTTTGGGCTTGGGTGTCAAAAATTCAGAAAATGCCTAACTTGACTCTACTGGTGTGTCACCCCCCCCCCGAAACAAAAGAGAAACTATTCTTTACGTATTCATTTATTTTAAAAAAATACAGTCCAATTGTGTGTGATGCTATCTATATAAAAACGGACGTGGGTATGGATGTATGCGTGTATGTATGTTCTGAATAGGCTTCCCCACGCCTTGACTGAGTGCCACGAAACTTGGCACACACGTACCTTGCGGCCTGGAAAGAAACACTGCAGGGGTCAGCGCCCCCGGGGGTGGGGGTACGCGGGGGTCTTCGCATGAACATCATCGGAAACGTCCAAAATCGGCGTCAAATCCACAGTTTTCGGGGTCGCCGAGATGAGTGGCGACCCTCCCGATGCCGTTGGAGTCCGGGTTCAGCCCCCCCCGACATGGGGGGCAAAAAGGGGTGCGAGACACAGCGTCCGCCATGCCCTGCTGGAACGCCTGGACCGATTGGCATGAAACTCGGCATGCGGAAGCCTAGCAGCCTGGCCGCAAATACTGCGGGGGTCGGGCCCCCCTACCGCCCCCGGGGGTGGGGGTACGGGGGGCGACGTGAGAACGGTCCAAACCGGCCAAACTTGGAGTCAAATCCACAGTTTTCGGGGTCGCCGAGATGAGTGGCGACACTCCTGATGCAGTTGAAGTCTGGGAAGGAGTGCGAGACACAGCGTCCGCCATGCCCTGCTGGAACACCTGGACCGATTGGCCCCAAACTCGGCATGCGGAAGCCTAGCAGCCTGGCCACAAACACTGCGGGGGCGGCCCCCCCTACCGCCCCCGGGGGTGGGGGTGCTTGGGGGTCCCCACGTGCAGATGGTCGAAAATGGCCAAAATCGGTGTCGAATCCATAGTTTCCGGGGTCGCCGGGATGGGGGGTGACGCTCCTGATGCTGTGCGAGTTCAGGTTCCCCCCCCCTCGGCGTGGGGGGCAGGAAGGGGTGTGAGACACAACATCCGCCATGCCCTGCTGGAACGCCTGGACCGAGCATCACAAAACTCGGCACGCATACACCTTGTGGCCTGACGACAAACACTGCGGGGGTTAGCCCCCCCCAGCGCCCCCAGGGGTGGGGTGCGCGAGGGGCCCAAGTGAAAATGGTCGAAAATGGCCAAAATCGGCGTAGAATCCATAGTTTCCGAGGTTGCCGGAGCGAACGCCGATGCTCCTGACACCGTCGGAGTCCAGGTTCACCCCCCCTCGGCATGGGGTGCGGGAAGGGGTGCAAGACACAATATCTGCCATGCCCTGCTGGAACGCCTGGACCGATGTGCACCAGACTCGCCATGCGCGTGCCTTCCAGCCTGGCAACAGACACTCTGGGGGTCAGGCCTCCCTACTGCCCCGGGGGGGCCAGGGCCCCTGCGTGGAAATGGCCGAAAATGGACAAAATCATCCTCGGTTCTGTTGTTTCTGGGCTCACTGAGGCGAACAGCGACGCTGTGGGAGTTCAGGTCCGCACCCCCCAATGTGGGGGACGGGAAAGGGTGCAATACGAGATGTCCACCATGCCCCACTGTGACTCCTGGAGCAATTGGCACCAGACCCGGCATGCCTATGCCTTGCGGCCTGGCGACAAACACTGTGGGGGTCAGGCCCCCCCAGTGCCCCCGGGGGTGGGGGTACGCAGGGGGCCCCAGGTGAAAATGGTCGAAAACGCCCAAAATTGGGAGATGGGTCAGGGAGCGGTCAGGGATGGGAGATATAAACACCCGGGCAACGCCGGGTAACAAAAAGCTAGTGTATTATATAAAGAATTATCAAACATCAAACCGTTTCATTACAAAAATGAAATGCAAGCAAATTAAACGCAGTTGTTGTCAGGTGTTGGTGAATCCTGGTGTGCCAGCCAAAATGTCACGGTGTGTTACCTTTGACACACGTGTCATAGGTTCACCATCACTGCTATAGGAGGATTTCCTGCTACAGGCAGCGGGTTGGACTAGATGACCTTGTAGGTCCCTTCCAACTCTATGATTCTATGATCATTTCTCTCACCACTTGAATAGGCACAAGAGAGTCTTCAGGTGCCTGCAGCAAGGGTGCCAGGTGCATCCATCCGGGTCAGAGTGTGGCTGCCAAGCATTTCTCTCTTCTCAAAACAAGTGACGCTTTGAGCCTGCTGTTCTCTTCCCCCAGGCGCTTGCCCCAGCCGTTGACTGGCTGGATTTCATGTCCTACTTCCTCTCGCCACTTGAGCTGACCGATACTGAGCCGGTGGTGGTTTATGGCCGGGAATATTTGCAACAGATCTCCCAGCTCATCAACAACACTGACAAAAGGTACCAGACACACTCCCTCCCCCCCCCTAAAAAAAACAGGCAGTGCTGCCTTTCTGGAGGTCCGGTGGCCAGAAAGCATTCCTTCAGGGCTGGAAGTTTTGGGCTTCTCACTGCCAAGCTAGCAGTTTCCTTAAGCATGAACTGTGCCGTTGTCTGCTTTTTTTGTTGCTGCTGTTGTTGCATTTGTGCATTAGTATTAAGAATATTTATATACCGCTTTTCAATCAAAATGCTCAGAAAGCAGTTTACATAAAAATATAAATACACAGCTGGTTCCCAGTCCCAGAAGGACTCACAGTCTAAAAAGCCACAGAAGGAACTGCAGCGAAAAGCTGCTGGAAAAGATGTCATCATCGGAAGAGAGTCAGCATATGAGCTAGATCGGTAAAACTACTATGGGTGGTGGTGCCTCTTTGTGTGTGTGTGTAAACTCAGTTCCTAGTTTAAATGCATATAGACTACTGTCTCCTATGTCGACTAGACCTCATGAGTCTCTCTTCCTGTGCTCATGGCTTAATGACCAGTTGCTTCTCTTGTTCTGAGTTATAGAAAAATGCTCTGTGCCTGAGAGCGCAATCCTAAGCTGCTCTGCAACAGCGAGACTGGCGGGCCTGCGCTGTATCTAGCGCAGCTTTGGAGAGCTGAGGAGCCTCCCTGGGGAAGGACACATGTGTGCCCTTGCCCCAGGGCAGGCTCCAGCCTCCCCTATTTAGCAGGCACAGAGCCGAGGGAGCCGCATGGCTCAAATTGGGGCTGCATGGCCTGGGGATGGAAGCTTGGATGCAGCCTAATGGCCACATCCAGCAGCGTCATGCAGCCGGAACGCTGGGCGGGAGGAACGGGTGAGCGGCAGCCCGCCCGCTGTGTACCGCTCCATTTCACCGTCTTCCCCGCTGCCGCTCACCCGTTCCTCCCACCCAGCGTTCCGGCTGCATGATGCCACTGGCCACACCTCAACCTCAGCCCCTCCCCAGCCCGGCATACCTCCCAGCCCAGGCCAATGCAGCCTGGGTTGTATGGGGAAGATGGAGATCAGTCAATCAATCAACAGTGTTTATATACCGCTTTTCAACACAAAGTTCACAAAGCGGTTTACGGGCAAATAATAATAATGAAGTTAAATGGCTCCCTGTTCCAGAAGGGCTCACAATCTAAAAAAAAATGGAGAACACCCCCAGCAACAGCCACTAGAAAAGACACTGTGCAGGGGTGAAGAGCGACAATTATTCTCCCCCTGCTAAATATAAGAGGAACACCACTTGGACAAAGGGCCTCTTGCCCAGTTAGCAGGGGTTAAATGCAAGCATGTTTCGTATCTTATCTGTATAGGTCACTTTTCAAACACAATGTTTAACACACACACACACACACACACACAGAGAGAGAGAGAGAGCGAGAGAGAGAGAAGCATTTCTTATGCACTTCTGCTTTCTTCACTACTCTCTGCAAGTAGATGATGTGAAAAAGTCAGAGTACTTCTTGCTTTTTGCCATAAAATGTCATTTAAAACAACAGTGCACCTGTCTTCTAAGACACAGTCTTCCACATGACACATTGATGTGCAGCTGGAATGGAATCTAGGCATGGATCCAAATTCCCAAGTGTCTGATTTCCAAAAAGCAGTCGAGAGAGGATAGTACCAGAGGCAGATCTAAGGGAGGGCAAATCTCTAAGTGTTGCAAGGAGCCTTACCCTGTCATGTAAATCCCTCCTCTCCCTTGCTGCTGTAGCCAGTAAGCAACTCCAAGATGTTGCTTTTCCCTGTGAGGATTGGCTAGAACAGTGCAGGAGAGGAGTGATTTCCACTGCAAGGTAAGGCTTCTTGCAAAACTTAGAGATTTGCCCTCCCTTAGATCTGCCTCTAATGGTGCCCTCTTTTACCAACAGAACTGAGCTTTCACCACCGTTCCTTCTCTTTTAGCATCTTGAACAATTATATGATTTGGAACTTGGTTCAGAAAACGGCATCCAGCCTGGACCAGCGGTTTGAAACAGCTCAAGAGAAGCTCGTGGAGATCTTGTATGGTACCAAGAAGGTGAGTAGCTGGAGAGTAAGGCTTGGGGAATCTCCTTTCCGGAAGGGTGAATTGAGTTAGCTGCATCTGAAGCAGCCTTCCACATTTGAGGCCCTCCTGGATGTGTTGTCCGACGGCCGACCACAGGCCTCCCCGTTGGAACTCATCTCCATACCTTGGGGTGTGTTAGATGGGAGTGAGTCTCCAGCCAGCAGCATAGCCACAGGGGGTGGCATGGTAAGTATTGCA
This sequence comes from Lerista edwardsae, assembly GCA_029204185.1. Classification (NCBI taxonomy): domain Eukaryota; kingdom Metazoa; phylum Chordata; class Lepidosauria; order Squamata; family Scincidae; genus Lerista; species Lerista edwardsae. The sequence continues at coordinate 1,519,891 of JAJKFI010000142.1, forward strand.
GGCAGTGATGTCATCCGGGCGCACCAGGAACGGGAACGCCCGGATGATTGGCAGCCCTCCGCCCCTATGGCGGAGGCCAGCCACGCCTCCCTGCGCCTGGAATCGCTCCATTTCAGAGCGATTCGGACGCAAAGGAGGGCGGGCGGGCCCAGAAACAGCGTGCCCGTCCTCGAGAGAGGTGGCACGGCCCAGGCCCGTCCGCGGAACAAGTAGAACGGCGTACCGGGCTGTTCCACCAGGATGCCACCGCTGATTGCAGGCCACACAATGCGCCATGTAAGCAGCCCCTCCCATTCCCCACGGGAGCCATTTTGTCACTGCCACAGCAAGTCGCTGTCACTGCCCGGAATGGCTCCAGTGGCAAGTGGGAGGGGCTGCTTACATGACGCGTTGAGGGGCCTGCAATACTTACCATGCCACCCCCTGTAGCTACAACATTGTCTCCTGCCAACCAGTGGTATAAGGGAGCAGGTGCTTCTCCCACACCCAACTTAGGAGCTCCACCCCCTGCTCTCCCCTAGGCCTCATTTTCTTTCTTTCTTTCTCTCCCACTCAAGTCCTGCACCCCTCGCTGGCAAACCTGCATCTCCAACACAGATGACACGTTGGGCTTTGCCCTTGGGGCTCTGTTTGTGAAAGCCACCTTTGACCGGCACAGCAAGCAGGTTGTGAGTATCCTCAGCTAGGCGTACAAGCTGCGCTCTATGTTCTCCCATCTTCTAGATTAGTTCTTTTATCCCAGAGCTCGATTAACAAGTTCTGGCATGCTAACAGTTTCTGTCCCCTTTCTCCTGAATCTTCTTTCTCTGGGTCTGGGAGAAAATCAGCTGGGGGTGTGGTTTGGAGCAAAGAAATTCACGACAGATTGAACATGACAGGTTTGCAACAGAATAAGTCACGGCAGATCATGGCAACCACTCCCATCACTTCCTGGCAAATAGAAGGGGAGCAAATAGAAGCAGTGACAGACTTTATTTTCCTGGGCTCCAAGATCACCGCAGATGGTGAATGCAGCCATGAAATTAAAAGACGTTTACTTCTTGGGAGGAAAGCTATGGCGAACCTAGACAACTTAATCAAAAGCCAAGACATCACCCTGCCAACAAAGGTTCGCATAGTCAAAGCGATGGTTTTCCCAGTAGCAATGTATGGCTGTGAGGGCTGGACCATAAATAAGAAAGGCAGAGCGCCGAAGAATAGATGCTTTTGAATTATGGTGTTGGAGAAGACTCTTGAGAGTCCCCTGGACTGCAGGGAGATCCAATTGGTCAATCCTCCAGGAAGTCAAGCCTGATTGCTCCCTGGAAGGACAAATCCTGAAGCTGAAGCTCCAATACTTTGGCCACCTCATGAGAAGAGAGGACTCTTTAGAAAAGACCCTCATGCTGGGGAAGATGGAAGGCAAAAGGAGAAGGGGGCGGCAGAGGATGAGATGGTTAGATAGTGTCACCGAAGAGACGAACATGAAGTTGGGCGAACTCAGGAAGTTAGTGGAGGACAGAGAGGCCTGGCGTGCTGTGGTCCATGGGGTCGCGAAGAGTCGGACACGACTAAGCGACTGAACAACAACAAAGTCACGGCAGATTAAACAAGGCCCTCTTCCTATCCTGTTGGTCTTCAGCCCCACCCAGCCCACCAAACTGTTGATGGGTTCCCAAACTTAGGGCCCAATCCTAACTTGTGCCAGATAGCAAGGCCGGCGGACAGAGGCGCAAGTTAGGCGGCCTCTGGAAACTCCCTGGTAAGTTCATGCCCTTGCCCCTGGGGTAGGTGCCAGCCGCCCTGATGGGCTTGCTCAGATCTGTGCCTGATATTTAGCAGGTGCAGCTCTGAGCAAGCCGCATGGCCTGAATCGGGGCCACGCAGCCTGGGAATGGACGCTTGAATGCACGTTGCACAATTTGTATCAATTTGTTGCAAAAACTGGGCGTTCTTTTAACACAAAGATATTTTGGCTATAACATTGGGAATGGGGTGGAGAAGCACTGATGCCTTCTCCTGCATCCTTGCTTGCAGGCCGAGGACATGATAGCTGAGATCCGCACGGCTTTCGAAGAATCGCTGGACCAACTTGACTGGATGGACGAGAAAACAAGACAAGCGGCTAAAGAGAAGGTGCTCCTGATTTCTCTCTGCTGTGCAGCTTGGATGTCTGAGAATCTTGGCTTTCAGTTGTTTTAAAATATTAAGTTTGTAGTCTTTGTCGTTATAGAGCTACATTATGAAAATACATAATTTGTATCTAAAAATTACTCCAGGCCAATCATACACTTCTGTTAGTGGCCCACCTAAGGATGCTCTCGCCTGCGATGCTCACCTGGCTCCTGTTATGTCCTTGGCCCAGTTTAAGCCCTTAGTCCAACCTTTGCAGGGTGTTTTAGTATGATCAGGGCCGTCTAAAGCTATTGGGCTGCCTGAGTCCTTCACCTCCCAAATCTGTATGCTGCTTACCTGGCTGCTTTCTCTCTCTGCCCATACTCTGCAATCAAAGCAGGAATTTCCTGCTTTGATTGCAGAGTATGGGCAGAGAGAGAAAGCAGAAAGGTGCAGTGAGATGACCACATTCCCTGTGTCACTTAAAGAGCCTGCGCAGAGGAAGGAGCGATCTTGTGCCTTCCTCCACCATGCCTTGTAAACAGTGGGAAATGCAGAGTGTGCTGGAAGTGAGGCCAGCATGCTCTGCATTTCCAGTTGTTTAAAGAGCTGCAGAGGATGGAGTCAGGCAAACAGCGGGATCGCTGTCTTCTGATCCTCGGAGTGCAGCAACCGGCCTCTTCCGCTTTTTCACAGGGCTCCTTCCTTCACCAGGCTGGTTGCGCTCTGAGGACCAGACAAAGTGATCTCACTCACTCCTTTGTGTGGGCTCTTTGAATGAAGTAGGAAATGCAGAGTCCCCTTGGAGCAATCCCAGCATGCCCTGAATGTCCTGCTTTGATTACAGAGTGTGTGCAAAACTGACCCAACAGTTGCAACAGTATTCCACAGCACCCCCAGAACACGTTAAGGAGGCCTGGCATCATGTTAAAGTGACCCAACAGTTCCAAAACCCCAGAGCAGCTCATTTTTCAGTGGCAAGGCAAGGCAAGGCTCCGCACGCTGCCTGCCTGCCTCTGAGAACGTGCAGGCAACTCAAACGTGCAGGAAATTCAAACGTTGCAGTTGGCAGAGTCAACGAGTGGGTGGGGCCAGCCATAATCCTAGAAACCGGTACTCGCGTACCCCCGCGTACCCCCTGCATGACATCACTGAGGCCGGCTCTGTTGGCCCCAAAGCCACCGTTGCGAGCGGGATTGTTCACCTCTTGCCTGGGCCCATCCTGATAACAGCCATACATCAATCCTGGCTTTGTTTTTCCTTTGTCATTGTTTTTAGAAGTTTACCTTAGAACAATATTTATTTTTTATTACCATAAGCTGCCTTGAGCATCACTTTAACGAAGCCAAAACCTGCCAAATTAAAATACTCAAAGCATGCAGATTGCACTTTATCATTGGCATCTTATGGACACGGATTGCTCTACAGTTCTTGACAACATACATATTGCTATAAGCTGAACAGAACCTCCTGCCCCAGGGAGCTTACAATCAATATGTAAAAGCAAAGGAGGAAGAGGCGAGGGGCCTGGTTAGTACAGAGGGAAGACCAGAGGATTAGATTGGATTATGGGATGCACAGTTGGCTGGTTAGTAGGAATGCCAGCAATGCTTAATTGGTTGAATCCGTGAGTCTGCGTAGTCCCACATTTTACCAATGACCACGTTTACCAAAAAGCTTGCACCTGGCCAACTGTGCAGCTTCCTTGCTATTTTCCCAACTATGGGGCCGTCCCTTTTCTTTCTCCACAGGCAGATGCCATTTACGACATGATTGGCTTCCCAGAGTTCATTCTCGACGATAAGGAGCTGGATGACGTCTATGATGGGGTACGCGGGTAGAGGTGGGAAGGGTTTGGAGAGAGGTCGGTGTCTGGCTGCCCCCTGAGAGAGAAGGGATGCAGCTCTCCAAAATGGTTACTGTGGGGCTTGGTAGGACACCAGTACCTGGTCCCAGGCCATTACCTGGGAGCACATGATGCAGCCACCTTTCTAAAGTGAAGCAGGTTCAGGGCAGGGCAGGCCTGGATGGGTGACTGCTTGGGAACCTCACGTAACTTGCCTTGAGGTCCTTGCTGGAAGGAAGATGGAATGGAATACACATTCATGCATTAACCCATGTAGGTAGAGTCAGGGGTATAGCCAGCGGTGTTATGCTGCCGGAACGCTGGGTGGGACATCCGGGTGATCGACAGCCCGCCTGTCGTGTTCTGGAGCGTTACGCTGTTTGCATAACCAATTACGCTGCTTGCGTACGTTACGCAAGCGGCGTAACGCTGCGTAACGCAACGGGCGGGCTGTCAATCACCCGGATGTCCCGCCCACTGTTCCGGCAGCATAACACCGCTGGGTATAGCTAAAAAAGTGCTGGGGGTGCAATTGTACCGGTCAGCAAACAAGCTGAGCTTGACACTAATGGCCAAAATTGTGAAAACATTGGTATGTATGAATAATACCATCATGTTAGACAGCATTGGAAAGGTAATTTAATGCAGAATGCAATGAAACAAACCAGAGCGTAATATCTTTACTCTATCAAAAGTTATGGCCAAAAAGCCAGAAACTGAAAATACAACTGTCATGTACAAAGTACAAATTGTGTATTTTGAAAAAAAAAATGGCGGTTTTTAGGAATAATTCTGTCATGTTAATATATCATAGGATATGAAATTTCATGCAGAATGAAATGAAACAAACTGGAGTATAATATCTTCATTTTATCAAATGTTTGAATGGCCAAAAAAAAACAACTGAAATGAAAATACAACTGTCATGTAAAAACCACAGGCTTTTAAGTGGACAAAAGAAAGGTAGGAACCAGGCACACCCACCGTGAGCAGGGTAGAAGGGTAGGATAAAAATGTGAAAAATATGAATGAATGAATGAATGATTTTGTCATATGGGGGGATGTTAACAATTTATGGGCCCAGAGTGTCAAATAACGTAGCTACGCCTCTGTTGGGGGTGACTGTGGCTTGGGGGCAGCAGGAGGGGGCACACTGCTGGGAGGGGTATACTGGTGTCCCCCCCCCCCATTTTTCACCTTTTTAAAGAAAAGCCCAGGCATGCTGTCACTTCTGGAAGCGAAGTCACTTCCTGTTGTGACATCACTTCTGGGGCATAACTTTGCCTTTGGTACCAGGCTGCACTTTCATTAGCTACGCCACTGGGTAGAGTCCCACTCGTATCCTTCTTAGTACTTCCAGGTTAAGCTTGGACTGGATGCTATTTTTTCCAGTGCAAGGTGTACGAGGATTTCACCATAGGAATAGTGGGGGTAGCACAATGTGACTCCACGTCTGAGAGTCATGTCTAAGAGTGCAATCCTGAGCAGCGCCAGAATAGCAAGGCCGAGAGCCCTGCACCGTATCCTAGTGCTGCTCGGGGAGGCTGGTGCCTCCCTGCAGCAAGGGCATGCCCTTAGCCCAAATCGGGGCCGCGGGGCTTCCTGGACATGCTTAGGATTCAGCCTTATGCCAAGCCCGCCCCCTCTCCCAGGCCAGCACGCCAGCCAGCCCACCCACAGTCCACTCCCTCCCTCGTCCAAACATGGTGCCTCCCTTGTGCCAGCCAGCTTTGGGTGACACAAGGGAGGCCCAGCATAGGCCCAGCACCAATGTGGGGGTGCCACTTGGCACTAACTATGCACCGCCAACGCAACAATGTTGTCTCAACACTGCGCACCTAATAGGATTGTGCTGTAATAGTGGTTTTCATTCTAGAAAGAAATGTTCAGAATGTATCTAGCACTAGTATTTTCTGAAATAAATATTTTAGTTGAAGGTGCCACAAGACGCGTTGTAGGCTTTCCCTACCTCTTCAGCGATAACCATCCCACACTATTTCCTACAGAGATGCATGCCTTTGGTTTAATTTAAATAAATAAGAGTTTTCCTGGTCAATTGGCCATAGCTTTTCATAGAATATAGATATTCCAGTGTGGTTTATTGCATTGCATTCAGCGCTTAATTGCCTTTCCAAGAAGGTATTATTCTTACTTAACAAGGATTTCACAATTTTGGCCACTAGTGTCAAGCTCAGCTTGTTGCCCCCACCCCAAAGCTTGTTGCCCAGTGCAATTGCTACCTTCTGTACCCCCTTAGCTATGCCACTGGGCCTGAAAAGTCCCTTGCACGTGGTGGCACTCTTATATGAAGTTGCCTTATACTGAATTGCTTCCTCTAGCCTACTCACTTATCTACAGTATTCTGATGGACAGCAGCTTCTAGAGCAGGGTCGGCAATCAGTGGCCCAGAGGCAAGATCTGGCAGCTACCCAAAGTCATTGGCCTGGCCAGAGCACAACTTGAAAGGTGAAGACTCCTACCCACTTTAGACAGGATGGCAGAGCCCCCTTCCCAGGCTCACGGAGTCCCTATGCCACTGTGGCAAATTGGGCAGAGTCTTTGCCTCCCATGCTGAGCTCCACATAGCCATTTCAGAGAATGCGGCAACTCAGAAGTTGGGCAATGGTGTCATCACCAAATGTCCGACCTGGAAAGGCTACTTAGATCCTCTCCTCGAGATCTTAGTGCTTCTCCCCAAGATCCCTCTAACTGACGAAGAGCCAGGACTGAATCGGAGGCATTCTGCAGGCTGAGCACACACCATCCACTGAGCTACGTCCGCTTGCCTGGTGTGAGTCTTCCTCCTCACAACATCGATCTTACTCCTGCTCTTTCTTCCTGCCCCTTGCTCTAGTATGAGGTCTCAGAAGATTCCTTCTTTCAGAACATGTTGAACTTCTACAATTTCTCTGCCAGGTTCATGGTAGACCAGCTGCGGAAGCCCCCCAACCGAGACCAGTAAGGATTCTGTCTATTCTTTTGCCACCTTCCCATGCATTGGGCAGGGTGGGGGAATGGGATAGGGATTTTTGGATGGAACAAAGGCTGTCCCAGGGAGGGAAAGCCATGCTCGGATTGCTTTGGGGCTGATTGTGTTCCAGATGTTTCATTGCAGGAAACATGTGGTGGGGGAGGTGAGTGGGTCAGGTCTTCGGGATCTGAATGGATGCAGATAACGAAAGCTTTTATTCTACTTTGCTTTTAATGAAAGCCATTTGTTTCCTTTGAACTGGGAGGAATTCAATGGGAATTCATGAGTACAATGGGAAGCTAGATGCTCCAGGAAGTGTAAAGACCAGTTCAAATGTACAGAGTAGGACAGGTACACCTCTTCTTAGCCTGAGGGTGCAATCCTAAGTTGCACTGGAATCAGCGGTGTTACGCTGCCGGAACGCTGGGCGGGATATCTGGGTGATCAACAGCCCGCCCGCCACGTTCTTCAGCGTTATGCCATTTGCGTAACGTACGCAAGCGGCGTAATTGGTTACGCAAACGGCGTAACACTGAGGAACGCGACAGGTGGGCTGTCGATCACCCGGATGTCCCACTCAGCGTTCCGGCAGCATAATGCTGCTGGCTGGAATGGCAAGGCCAGGGGGCCTGCTCCATATCCAGCGCAACTTAGGCGCACTGGGGTGGCTTCAGCCTCCCCCATGGGGCTCCTTGGATCTGCACCCGCTGCCTGAATCGGGGGGCCCCGGTCTGGGACGGGGCCTTGGAGGAGGCCTGCCAGATTGTCCACCACCCCTGTGAATTTAATCCTCCTCCACTTTGCCTGATGCAGCTGCCAAGTCCTCTCCCTGGCTAAACTAGAGCCTTGATTCCTTAAATTGCGACAGCCCTGGTGCTCTGCGAAGACTGCCGCCTCCTTTTCCAGGCTTCCTCCCGCTTTTGATCCTTCTCCAGGTGGAGCATGACCCCGCAGACAGTCAACGCTTACTACCTGCCTACCAAGAACGGCATCGTCTTTCCCGCAGGGATCTTGCAGGCTCCCTTCTACGCGCGGAACCACCCCAAGTGCGTCAGGCTACTTTGGCTGTTTGGTAGGGAGAAGAGACTGGGGTGGAGGGGTGGGGTGATGTCTGCAGTTCTGAGGACACTCAGGCACACATGGCACACATGACGTGGGTTGGCCACCCCTGATTAGCAGCTTTCACCATGTGGTTTCTGCCCCATTCTTGCTTCCTATTCAGCGGGGAACATGCCACAGCTAAATTCTCCCTCTCCATGTCAATATAATGAAAGAGAAAAGACACATGCACAAACTGGGTTCCTGGGTATAATTCTCCTATTCAAAACAACTTTGAGGAGCTAATGACTGATTACTGTGCTAAATTTACTGATAAATTTCATGCCATGTAATTGAATTTGAGGAAGCTCTTCTGTTGCCTTATGAAGTCATACTAATTGAGTAGCTAATATAACAAATCCCAATCAGAAACAAGCCCCAGCCCACATATTAAATTATATGCAATGATAAAATACCTTGATAAAATACTTATATACAAGGTAAGTAAATGGATAGTCAATCTATACTGACCCCTTGTTGAGCATCCTATTCATGTACAGCTGTCCGTACACCCCTTTCAACATAAGGACATAAATAGGATTGGACTGTTAGGAGAAAATATTGAAATGTTCTACTATAATGAGCAGCCCAATTGTGGGATGCAACTAGGACCAGCTTGCATAGGACAGTTATCCCTTTGTTCAGTTAGGTTAGCACAGAGCTTGAAGAACACAGCAAGTCCTTAAAGCCAACAGGTCCCATAAATCTACTGCATTATTTGACTCCTTTATTTTCTGTCTCCCTGAACCACTTAACACTGACTCCAGAAAGAACTTTGTATTTCCAGAACCCAGCACTATGTCTTAATCATATGCAGATTTACTCAGAAGGAAGTCCCAGTAATTTTAATAACTCACTCCCTAGAGTTAATGAGTAAAAACAGTACTTGCTATTCAAGTCTACAAAACCCTAAACTGCATCACTTTTACTACATGGGCAAAATTGTAGGTTTCTCTCCTTTCAAATATAAACAGTGATGTTCTTAACTAAAGACCAGCTCTAAGGAACTTATGGAATCTGTTGGTTGGTATAACTTAATATGCTCCTATGTGTTACATAATTGCAACACTGCTATAATTCCAGTTTCCAAGGGAAACTGGTTCCTGAGGGGTAGGGTTTTTTGTTTTTTTTTACATTTTCTGGTCCTGTAAACCAGAGGCCTCTCCAAACAATTTTCAGTTGCTAAATTCTCCCTTATTTCACGGGTTCCTGTTCCCCATTAAGGGGGAAAGTGCTTGCATACCAGTGACCTTCCGTTAAATTAGTTTTCTTCTGTTTTTATTTGTGGTTTACAAAAAGAAAAAAATGTCTTCCGTGCTCTGTGTTTAGTGATCTGCACTAAAAAGGCCAAATAAATATTTGCCACGTTGTATGTTGTGGTGGGAACCGAACCCACAATTGCACTGCCATTCCTCCGTGTTTTGGTGTCCAGATGTGCCTTGTCTTATGTGAAATGCTGGCTCCCCTGCCACTCAACGCTGGTGTCATAACCTCTTGCTTTCCCTTGGCTTCCTTTTGAGGGCCCTCAACTTTGGAGGCATTGGTGTTGTGATGGGACACGAGCTCACCCACGCTTTTGACGACCAAGGTAGGAGCAAGCTCCCTGGGCCGCCAGACTGATGCTTGTGGCTTCTTGCATTTGGCCTGCATGCTGTGTCCCTCTAAGAGAAAGAGCCTTTGGTGGTGCCATCTTAGTGGGGCCTTAGTGGGGCCATCATGATGCTAGGGTGGCCCTCACGTCATTTCCATTGCACGGCTTTCACGCCTACCGTTGCTCCCTTCAGATGATTTTGGGGCCATTCCACTGAGCTGAGCTTCCCAGCACTTCCGGCCTCGTCTTCCAAAAGCAGGGCCGGCTCAAGGCATTTGCCATTGCAGGCAGTCATCTTGAAGCTGCACAGGATTCTGTGGCAATGGGTGGAGGAAGCCAGCCATGCCCAAAGAAGCAAGTCCTCTGGCTTAGCAGCCCCATCCGCACCTGCCTTGCCTGCCTGCCTGCCTGCCTGCCTGCCTGGCTGAACCAGCCCTGTGCAAAAATGTTGCAGTCTCTTTCTCTGGGGTGGGGCAGGGCAGTGAGTGACCCATTCATTCACCCCATTGCATTCCTGTGCAGCTTCTTGCCTTATCCATGCCAGCTTCCCAGTTACTGTTGCCATCGAGTTATCCCTCCTCTCTGGTGGGCGCCGCTTCTCCATCTGTTTGCCCTCCTGTCTCCCCAGGTGACACCTCCAGTCATCTCACCAGGCTTCTCTGTGCTGCTTTTACTCCTGCTCCATCTGCTTGGTGAGAATTCATGACCTCTGCATGAGTGGGCCGCAGCTGGCAGCTAGGAAGCCCCCCCCCCCCCACCGCCGGCTCTTCCCTTTGTTTTGCTGCTGCCGGAGGCTACTTTGGGATCAACCCCCCCCAACTCCCCTTTGTAGCCTTTTTGCTTAACTTGCAACCCTCACAGTGCCCAGCAGTTGTGGATGGGGCGGAACTGAAAAAGGCAGCTGTGGGTTGCTGGGCGGATGGAAGGAATTGCAGAGGACCCGATTGGATCCCTGATTGGCCGTCAGAAGTCCAATTAAGGACGGCTACCTTGGGACCCCGCAGCTGGGCGAGGAATCCAGCTCCTGGGCTGCCCAGCTGTCATTCTAACACACAGCAAGTTTCCAGTCTTGATGGCGGAGACAGCATGTGGGTAGTGCCTGGCAGAGAGCCAAGAAGGCAGGCGGCAGCGGAATAGGATTTACGTCTGATGAGATTACAGGACTTGATTGCTCTGAAAACCTTTTCGTGGCCTTCCCTGTAACTTGTAGAAGAGGAACAAATTGTGCACAGTAAGCAAATACATGCAACACCCTTTTTTGCATAATACAGGCATGCCCCTGTATCCACTGATTTGGTATCCACAGTTTCAGTTATCCACAGATACCATGGATACGGGGACACCTATTAAAAAGATAGGGGGACATTAAACAAATCTCTCTTTTTTTTTTACCCTGTTGCAGCAAAACCACCGATGGTCCCCCATCTTTAAAAAGGCATCCCCAATATCCACAATTTCAGGTATCCACAGTGGGGTCCGGAAGGAAAACCCAGCAGATACTGGGGCATGCCTGTATTTGGGCTTGAAGAATTTAGCAGCGGGAACTCCTTTGCATGTACTTTTCCCTTTAATGCATAGCTTGCACAGCATGAGATAACTTTGTGAAGAAAGGCTGTGGCCTGTTGGCCATAACTCCAGCATTAGCTGAGCCATAGCACTGTGGCCCTTGACTCAATGCCTGGCACCCTCATAACTTGTCATAAAACACTTGAGCTGGAAGGTCTTGCTGTGCTGGTGCTTGGAACGTTCTTGTTCACACCAGGAGGCAGAGGCGTTTCTACAGGGAGGGCAAAGCTCTAAGTGTTGCAAGGAGCCTTACCCTGTCATGTAAATCCCTCCTCTCCCTTGCTGCTGTAGCCAGTAAGCAATGCCAAGATGTTACTGTTCCCTGTGAGGATTGGCTAAAACGGTGCAGGAGAGGAGTGATTTCCACTGCAAGGGAAGGCTCCTTGCAAAACTTAGAGCTTTGCCATCCCTGTAGAAACGCCACTGCCAGGAGGCACTAGAAGGCTGGGCACTGGGAGTAAACAGAGGGGAATGATGGTCTCCTGCAGGCCCCACTGTGAGCCTCTCGGGAGGGACTGACTGGCCACCCTGCGAGTGCTGGGTCAGCTGACTCTTGGGCAATTGCCTTCCAGGCCGAGAATATGACAAAGAGGGGAACCTGCGTCCCTGGTGGCAGAACTCATCCCTGGAGGCCTTCAAGAACCGGACGGAGTGCATGGTGGAGCAATACAGCAAGTACATGGTCAACAAGGAGCACGTCAATGGCAAACAGACTCTGGGTGAGAACATCGCGGACAACGGGGGACTGAAGGCAGCCTACAATGTGAGTAGCAGCTGTGGCGGGGAATCGTGCATCCCCACCAAAAGGGGAGGCCGGGACAAAAGGCCTGGGGACTCTCGAGCCGCCTCCGTTTCTGAGGTCCGGCAGGGCGGGGTTGAGCCCTGTGTAGCTGGAGAGCACAGCTGTGGTTTCGTTGCAGGCATACAAGGTCTGGCTGAAGAAGAACGGGGAGGAGAAGCGCCTGCCTTCTGTGGACCTCACAAGCCATCAGCTCTTCTTCCTGGGATTTGCACAGGTTTGTAACAACTGCTCGGGAGGAGAAGTGGGAAAATGGAACTTGACCGTGCCTGATGCCTCTGCCCCATCTTCTACCAGGTGCTGCCTTGGCCACTATCCTTAAATCTGGTCCCTGTTCTCTCTCTCTCTCTCTCTCTCTCTCTCTCTCTCTCTCTCTCTCTCACACACACACACACACACACACACACACACACACACACACACACACAC
>JAJKFI010000142.1:1542359-1591705 GCA_029204185.1 Lerista edwardsae
CCGTTACGCAACAGAACGCAGCGATCGCGCTGCCGCTCACCCGGAAGACACGCCCAGCGTACCGGTAGGCTGACACTACTGGCTAAGGGTGCAATCCTAACCAACTTTCCAGCTCCGAGGTCAGGGAATAAACATTCCCTTACTTTGAGGAGGCCACCATGACTGCCCCCCAACTGCAGGATGCAGCACATGCCCCATTGGCACTGCTATGCCAGTGCTGGCAAGTTGATTAGGATTGGAGCCTGAAAGTACCATTGGAGAATTGCAGGAGCGGGGGGGAAGCATTAATGGTGGAGAACTCCCAGTTTTTCTCCCTGTCAGTTACGAAAACCCAGTGGACCAGTTAAGCATTCTGATTTGTTTGGGCACTTGGGTTGGAGGCCCCCGGCAGGAAGGCGGGTCGATGGTGGAAATGGTGCTTCTCCAGCATTCCTCTCCTCTTCTTATAGGGGTCGTCCAGCCTGCTGAAGTGGCTCTGAGCAGCCCATACCACAAGGAGCTACAGGGAGTCATCGAGAGGCTGGTGCTCAGAGAGCATCGGCTGATCTGGAACAGCTTGGCTCGGAGCTGGTAAGCGGATGCTGGGATGAGCCACTAGAGAGGGGCTGGGCACGAAGCTGCCAGGCTGCCGTGCAGAGGAGTCCATGGATATGGTGCCTGTGGGTTGTCGCAAGCAGTAGTAGTGATGGAGCCACAGAACGGTAGAGCATCGGGGCTGGGGAGGAGGGCTGCTCCAGCTGCTCACAGTTCGTTCATTTACTTGAAAAATTTCTATCCCACCTTTTTATTGTCAAGGCAAATGCTCAAGGCAGCTTACAAAATTTCCATAAAAACAATGTAAGCCAGTGGTTCCCAAACTGGTGGGTCACGACCCACCAGCCAGGAAAGCCCTTGTCCCTGTCCCTTTAAGGGGCAGGGAGAAGGGGAAAGGCAGCAGTGCAATCCCTAGGATCGCACTGCTGGGGGGGGGGGAGTAGGGTTTTTTTTCCAACTGCCAATGCCAGCCTCCTGGGGGGGGGCGTGGAACCCCACAGATGTCTCTGCAGGGCTCTGCAAACTTCACAAACATTTTCTTACTGTTTCGATTGAAACCAGGAAGTGCTTTTCAAACATTTTTTTACTGATCAGGGGGCTTGTGGGGCTCCCCACACCCGCAGGAGCCTAGCACTGGCAGAGGTAGGTAGGGAAAAACCCTCCCCCCCCCCGCCAAGTAGCAGTGCTATCTTGCCCCACCCCCACCCTTGCATGCACTTGCAGTGCTCCCAACTCCCTCGTAGGTGTTTGGGAAGCACTGATTTAAACCCTTGAGAGCAGCAAATTCTGTTCAACCAATAATGTAGTTGGGATATTTGAGTTTGACTGTAGCCGACGGCCAGGTGGGAGCGGATGCCGCTGCCTTCCACACGGTCAGACCATTGGGCTGCCCACCTCGGAAACACCTGGCAGTGGCTCTCCAAGGTTCAGGCAGGGGTCCTCCCGCCCTGCCTTGGAGATGCTGCCCGGTTGACCCTCGGCAGGCTCACAGGTGCCCCGTTGGCGTGTCACAGCACTTCCCTTGTTTGATTCAGGGATCCGTGCATACCCCCGAGCCCTAGGGATGGGGCAGCTTAGAGGTCCAACAAGAACAAACAAAAGAGTTAAAACAGATAAAAGGAAGTATTTTTTTTACCCAGCGGGTAGTTAATCTGTGGAACTCTTTGCCACAGGAGGTGGTGATGGCATCTGGTCTGGATGCCTTTAAGAGGGGATTGGATGGATTTCTGGAGGAAAGGTCCATCATGGGCTATAGGCAATGATGGATTGTGCAACCTCCTTACAAAGGTGGTGGGCTACTGTTACCGGGTGCAGGGGAGTGGCAACAGGATGCAAGCATCTTGTTGTCTCATGCCTCCCTGGGGCACCTGGTGGGCTGCTGTGAGATACAGGAAGCTGGACTAGGTGGGCCTTTGGCCTGATCCAGCAGGGCTCTTCTTATGTTCTTAACAAAGTTCGTGTGTTACGATTGCGTTGGCCTAACGGCGCATTGCCGTGCTGTGGCTCGGCCGCGTGCTGCTTGCTGTCTCCCCAGGAGGCCCGGCCGGGCTCCCTCTCAGCCCTCTGATCTTGCTTCCAGGACCGACAGCGAGCGGGTGGTGCTGGAGCAGGTGCACACGGTGCCCTTTGTCCTGGCCTCCCCCGGCGGTGCTGCGGCCGGGCAGGTGAGCGTGGAGTCCCCCCTGCACGCCGTGGAGCTGCCCTTGGAGACGGTGTATGAGCGCTTCCAGCAGACCTCGCACGGCTTCAAGGACCTGGTCAGCCACTACCTCAGTGGCGAGAAGCCCAAGGGCTTCCTGGAGACAGAGGAGATGCTCCTGGTGGGGAGCAGCCTCACCGGCATCGGGGAGCTGACCCTGCGCCCGGACGGGTCCCTCCACCTGCAGCCCCCGGCTGATGGCTCCGGCTACTTCCTGCGCCTGGGCGACTGGCAGACGCTCCTGGCCGAACTGGAGTCCGCCAGCAGCTTCTGGAAGTGGGCCACCTTCCTCTGCGGCCTGGCAGCAACTGCGGTCATCCTCCATGCACTGTGCCGAGCCTACCGGCGCCACCGGCTCAAGCAGAAGGAAGAGGCGGAGCGGCGGGTGTTCGAAGACCTCCGGCTCCACAAAAGCCCAGTGCCGGACCTGTCCGACGAAGTGCCTGAGAGCGCCTGCATCATCTGCCTCACCAAGCTCCGCGAGTGCGTCCTGCTGCCCTGCGGCCACGTCTGCTGCTGCTTCAGCTGCTTCCAGGCCTTGCGCAGCCGCTCCTGCCCCATCTGCAGGGGCCCCATAGACCGGGTGGTTCCCCTCTACCAGGCCTGACGGGACAGCCTGTGTGGCGATAGACATGGTGCAGCGTGCCAGCCAGGAGCAGAATAGGTGTGCATGCGTGTGTGTCTGGGGTGGTGGTGGTGGTGGTGGTGGTGGTGTCACCTGTTTAGAGGCGGGGAGGCTGCAACTCCGCCACTGGAGGTTGGAGCACAGGACGTGCATCCTTCCTCCCCGCCTCCCGTTCTCGCCACCACTAAAACTGGCGGCCACTATCGCCTTCGCAGCCACACCGCCACCAGCTCTGCGAGGCTAAAGGGAGTGCTGTGGGAGTCTCTGCCAAGAGGGCAAGAGAAGCCCTAGAACTGGTCAGGCCTGTCCCTGTTCAGACTTGGATCAGGAACTGTAGAGCTGTGGAAGGGGGGCTTCCAGATGCAGTGCACCAAATGCCCTGCTCCAGCCCCTGCGTCTCCCGTATTCTTGGGCCAAGTTCCCCGCCGAGCCTGGCTGACAGTTCCTGGCCTCTGTGGTTGACATTTGTGGCCCCTTTGCTTGGGGTCCCAGGGTCAGGCAGCCCATTTTCTTGCTATTTGGAGAGATCTCCACTGAACTGTTTTTATTTTCCAGTGCACCTCCCTCCCCCCCTTTTTTTGTAGCCACATCTGAGCAGATGTTAACCGGGCTCGGGTAAACACTGTGTCCTCCACATGGGGATCGTGGAGGCTGCAGCCTTTGTGGCGGAACATACAGGAAGACACTTCTAAAAAATTGCTGCACTTGTCTCAGGTAGCTGCTTTGAAGCTACCTTGGTGTAGAGAGACGGTTAGCATTTCATTCCCTCTTCAGGAGGCCCTCCGCAGAAGGCAGTGTGGGAGGGAGACCTCCTTGAAGCAGGCAGGCTCCCTGGTCTGGCTTTGCCCCAAGTTTGTTGGCATCAAGCACTGGGTGGACCGTAGAGGCTCCTTTTTGTTTTTTTCCTGGCTGTGCCAATTGGGCAGACTTGTGTTTGTGCCTTGCTCTGGGGAGATGCAAGCACTTGCTATCGCCCAGCTGAACTGTGTGGAATCAAGATGTATTGATAAATTGTTGCCCAATCCATCAAAGCACATCTTGACTCTTTAATTCAGCCGGTGGGGATGGCGCAGTAGGTAATGCCGGGTGCCACATCGCACCATGTAAGTGGCTCCTCCCCCTTGCCATCAAAGCCCTTCGGGGCAGCAACAGCATTGCGCATGCAGAGAGCGGGAGGGGCATTTTAGGGCAGGGGAAGAGCGGAATGGGGTGGATCAGGCCCAGGAAGGGGCAGGATTGGTGGAGCAGGCCTCCCCTGCATCCTAACCGTCTCCTGGACCATCCAGCATTACACTGGGCTGCTCAAACCTCTCCTAGCTAAACAGCTGATGGATATCCAAGTAGCCCCATAGGGCAGGCTGGGGTGTTACTCAAGCATCCCAGTACCCCAAGAAGACCTCCAGCCTCCTCCAAATTCGTGTTGGATGCAGCAGAGGCCATGTGGGCCAGCTTAGGTTTAGGCTGCCAGTCTCTGCTCATGACCACCCAAGCAGACACGGTGGCAACCTTCTCTTCCTCTCTCCCTGGCTGCAGCTCTTACTGTCTGGAGCAGGGCTGGGCCCCCCATTTCACCCAGGGCCAGCTCCCTAGGACAAACGTTTGACAGTCTCCGCTGAAAGGTCACGCAGCACAAACAAAAATATCTGCTTCTAGAAAAGCAAAGCTTGAGTGAGAGGTTGGGTACTGCAGAGAGTCCACCGTAGTGGGATGGTATGCTGAACTCGTGGTAAATTGGGGGTCCACTGTGTTGGGGTGGTGTTGAATGATGCAAAAGAGCTAGTAGTTATTAGCCAGTACCAGCTGTCTCCAGCAGGGGGAGCAAGGGGACAGTCTTTATATAAAATACGGGGGTGCAAAAGTAGTGTATTTGGATTTCTATGGACACATCTTCATGTCAGAACTGTATAAGAGAAAACAGGAAGAGGCAAAGCCGTTCATTTGTTTAGGATTCAGGCGTGAAGTGACACCGCTGGACAGGAGTCCGTTAGCAAGGGAGTCGCACCTGGGCTTCTGTTGTCAGGTAGGCTTGTAGCAAAGTTGTAATCCTAGCATATGAAGATGGTTGGCTACCTCATGGCCAAAGCTGGTAGTCAGCAATGGAGCCTGGCTCGGAGGGGTGGACTAGACCCCTGCTATTAAATATGGAGGGAGTTCTCCGTATTACACATTCTAATTACTGAAACAACCATTTTACAGTTCTTTCCTCGCCCCAACACATACACAATTGTGAACTACAAGGATACCCTCAAAAAACCAAGTTATTTCTATACTAAGAAGCTAAAAGTTGATAAACACATAGACCACACCACCTTAATTATTTCGCAGGCCTTTATAGAAAGGGGCATTTATATCTTTCACTCTCAAAATGGGGGCTTCATTTATACCAGAAATGGTTCAGGTAGTTCCAAGCCACACACAAAAAGTTGTTTGACATTTGCATGGTCCAAAACATGCAGATTCAAGGAAAGTGGAAAAACTGGGTATTTTTACTTCAGATGACTAAAACCTGCAGCATGGAATTGACCTCCACGAGGCAAGCACAGAACACACATTCCCACACAGAACAAGGCAAGCGACACAGGACAGAACGTTAGGCTGAGAGAGGGCCACTGCTTCTCTTTCACGGATTTTTACCAGGCTGGGAGAGAGTTTCAGGAGCAGTTGGGAACATTTGTGCTGTATTTGTTTGTTTGTTTGCTTCACTCACCAATATAAATCCAAATTATTTGAGCCAGATTGACTGACTCAGAGATAGTATTTCCACATGATCTGGCAAGCTGAAATTTGGTGAGCATGGAGTCCAAGACTGCAAGGAAATGCTGCAAGGGGGACATTTGGTCCCCCTATTCAAATGATACGATTGCTCTCCTCCCACATTAGCTATGAATCTTGGTATATAACTAGTTTGAAAAAGACCTATTACAAAAAAAATCTGACAGTTTGACATCTAATGCTAAAAGTCAGGGACAACTCCCCCCCCCCCCCCCAAATTGCTGACCAGCATCAATGCAGAAATCTCCACTTGGCTTCAGTCTTGGGCTGTGAAAGTTAAAGTCACTGCCTGCACAAGAATGTTGTGCAGACAAGAATGTTGATTCCTGTTGCAAAACATATGCTTGAAGCTTCCCCTCCTTGACTGGCTGGTTCTGTACACATAGATGTGCCCACTCCACTTTCCACATATGATGCAACTCTGGAATTCCTCAAAAATTTGACTCAGAAAATACCTGCTTGTTCAGATAACCTGTGATAGTGATGATTTGTGTCCCCCTAGCCTTGAATTTGGTTACTTGGAAAAATCATCCAGGACCAGGGGCTGAAACAAGTACAAGGGGAAGAAAGATACCGAAGATTTGGGGTTGGGTCCTCAAGATTGGAAATGCACATGCAACACACACGCGCGCACACACACACACCCAGGTGATATGAATTTGAGGAGGGAAGCCCAAATTAGCAGAAATCCTCATAATCCTAGAAATAGCCCCACTAGGTAAAACAGACTCTCAATCCACCAAATTCCCTAGCACAGCAAGAAGGAACTTCTAGTCTTCCTCGGTGCTTCAAATGAATGCTTTAGTTTCCTTATGCATGAAACTGGAGAGGTTGTTCTGAAGAAACAGCCCTCCTGGCCTTTTGGTTTATCTTTTCTGCAGCCTGCAACTGCACGTGGGAGGCTGTTGTTCTCCCCCCTCCCCCTCACTCTACAGCCTTCAGCTGTCAAAGAGTTAAAAGGATCTGCCTGGAGCAAACTGATGTGCAAATGCCAGCTCATTCTCCAGGTTTCTATAGCAACACCACACTCCCCATCCCTGGTGCTGCTTGATCTTACCTCCGTTGCCTAGGAAATACATCCCTGGGTGTTCCGAAGCGCCTACCTTTTTGTTTTGTTTTTGTAGTGGGGATGCTCATGAGGAAGGGGGGCCTTGATGGATGAATTGGGGCTGCTGCAGCTCAGGGTGACCCAACATGCCTGCTTGATGACCTACCTTAACCTCCTTGGTGAGGGCAGCTCCTGAAACACTTGTGCCATCCAGCTGACGTCAGAAGCAGGCAGGCAAGCAGAGTGCTCAGGGTGGGATGCTGCTGGCCTCACATGTGTGCGCATTGTGCCAAGTGGAGCTGTGACTGTGGCACAGCAAGAGAGCCTGTGCTTTGCCTGCAGACTTTCAGTCCCACCATCTCTGCACAGGTTGGGCTGGCAATCTCTTCCCACCCACAAGTGCTGTCCCACTGTCAGCCGCACATCCCAGCTGCTTCCTTCCCCCAGAGTTATCTGCTCCTACTAAGGTCTGAGATTCAAAATAAAGAGGCAAAGGATGGAACCTGTCTTCGGCCAGACCCTGAGTTACCAGGGTCAGGTGTAGTGCTGGCCAGCCCATTGAGTTTCACCATGGATTGGCTTCCCAAAAATAAAACAAGCCTTCTGGGTGCTATAGAGCAGGGGGACAAAATCCCTGCCCCTCTTCCACGAAGGGTGATGAGGAGGGATGCTCTATACTACGCCAGTGATGGCATCAGCGTGTCAAAACTTCGGAAAATGCTTAACTTGACTCTACTGGCATTTCAAACCCTCCCCTCCTGCAAACAAAAGAGAAACATTTCTTTATATTCATTTATTTAAACCAAAAATACAATACAATCACGCATGGTGCTGTGTATTATATAAAGAAACAGAATAAATTCAAAAAATGAAAAAGGAGTACATCAAACTCAGTTTTGGTCAGGTGTCAGTCAGTCAGTCAACAGGTACTTATATACCGCTTTTCAACACGAAGTTCACAAAGCAGTTTACAGGCAAATAGTAATAATGAAGTTAAATGGCTCCCTGTCCCAAAAGGGCTCACAATCTAAAAAAAGGCAGACCGCCAGCAA
Source organism: Lerista edwardsae (assembly GCA_029204185.1). Taxonomy (NCBI): domain Eukaryota; kingdom Metazoa; phylum Chordata; class Lepidosauria; order Squamata; family Scincidae; genus Lerista; species Lerista edwardsae. The sequence continues at coordinate 1,550,090 of JAJKFI010000142.1, forward strand.
CAGCCACTAGAAAGACTGCCCAGGGGTGAAGAGGGACAATTACTCTCCCCCTGCTAAATATAAGAGGAACACCACTGGAAAAAGTGCCTCTTGCCCAGTTAGCAGGGGTAGATGGTGATTGTTGGTGATTGTTGATGTGTCACCCCAAATGTTGTGGCATGCCACCTTTGACACAGGAATAGAATGACTTTGACATGCGTGTCATAGGTTTGTTATCACTGCCCCACCAAGTGTGATAGGGAAAGCCAGTTTGGTATGGAAGTTATGAGCCACGGAGTTATGATTGCTGCCCTAAGCTCCTTGGAGGAAAACCAGTATAACAATGAAACAAAATAATATATAATGCATATCCTACCTTTGTATTTATGAAAAAAAATGCAAGGTGCATAATACATAATATTTAAATAAATTATTTACTAATGATAAGTAATGAATAATTACAGGTCTGCCAACCACCCACATTTTTCTGTCATAATGATAGGCAGTCCTGTAGCTGCTGTAAGTCATCAAGACCATATTTACTTGGAAGAAAGCCCTGCTGGCCTTACTTCTGAGTAAACATGCCTAGGACTGGGCTGCACACGTGGGCCTGTGCGTGCACGCATGTCAGAAGATCAGAAAGTACAAAAGTACTTTGCTTTTGAAAGAGGAAAAAAAAATAACCACAACAAATCCTCTTAAACAACACTGTGTTGCAGTCTAATATTTTTAAAGTAATGCTTGCATTAAAAAAAAAATCAACCGTTAAATAAAACCAGGACCAAACATACTAGTCAAGAAGCAAATGTTCAGGACGTCCAAAAAATAAGTGCCATCTTTAAATCAGTCAATCGGGGGAAACCCCATTTCGCAATGACTAACTTCTTGCCGGCTGCTGAATGTGTGTGAATCTTGACCTTCTTCTGAAACTCCTCCCCCTTCCCGGGGTGCCCCTGATGTGCGGCAGGCTGTTTATTTGAGGAGGGGGTGCAGCATGGAGAGCAAGAAAGCCCCACTCCCTTGGGGGTTAAACCGTTTCACATTCCAGGGCGAGATATTTCAGGAAGAGGAAGACGGCAAGCACCAGACGGGGGAGAGGCTGTACTGCTTGATTGTCAGGAACAGGCGGCGAGTGTCTGATGTGTGAAGGCTGAGTGGGCTCCCGCGGTGACGGCTCCGCTCCTCTGGCTGCTGCTGCGCACTCGGGACAAGGGAAAGGAAGGCGCGATTCAGGCCTTCTGTGCTGGGGTGCAGCGAACTCCCCCCAGATACCGTCGGGGTGAAGATGAAACTGGGGACGGGCGCACTGCAGGCTACCTCAGTTGGGGCAGGACAAACATGGCCGCGGTCAACATCGCCTGCTGCAGAAACCCCGCTTTTCAGTTCACACGTTCCAGGTGCCGCGAGAGGAAGGAAACGCTGCGCGTGTGAACCCGCCGCAACAGGGCAGGCAGTGCTTGCACGACGGGGCCGGACGGAGGCTTTTGTGTCAGCCCCCTGCCGAGCTGCTGTTGTTGGAGGGCTGCAGGGCAACGATGGGTGTGTGTGTGGGTAGGCTAAAACCGGGGAAGGAGCAGGAGGGACCCTTATCACCACCGCCCCCAATTGGGGCGTGGGCGTCAAGGCGAGGCAGGTGCTGAGTGGGTCTCGCGGGGGAGGAATTACAGATCACGTGCGAGGGGAGCGGCAACTCCGGCCCCGCCGCCCCTGCTCCGGTGTCGCGACACCCCCCAGCGCCGCCCGTCGCGCCGGGCCCTCTTGCGACGTCTGGCTGCTGCGCCCTCGCTCCCTTCGCGGGCGGGCTGTTGCGATGGCAACGATCGTTATGGCGACGGACGGCGCGGTGGAGCGCCGCGGAGAGGCTCGGAGCAGGAGGAAGCTCTCGCCGCCGCCACGCGTGGAGAGGGGGAGGGCAGCAGCCGGGGCGCCGTTCCTCCGACGCGCTGCCGGGAAAGCTGCTGCTGTGCTCCCGGGGCGGGCCGCCACGGCCCCATCCCCGGCCTCGGAGCTGCTCCACGCGCGCAAGGCACCCGTTCGGCCCTGCACTGCTCGGCACAGCGGGAGCCGCCGGGCGGCGACACCCGGGCCGCAGCTCCTCTCCGGGCTGTGCAAGGCGGAGGAGAGCGCGGACGCGGAGACTGGAGGCCAGGCGTGACGGTGGGAAGCGCCTCTGGGGCCGCCCCTTTTTCTCGCAGTCGCGCTTAGGAGAGCGCAGCGCTGGGCGGGGGGGGGCTTGAATGTGGGATTTCGCTCAGGATCACGCCTCTCCCCGCGCGTTTCCAGAAGGGAAAAGCCGCCCCGGCTGCGATCGGGTTGAAAAGCAAGTGCCAGACACACACACACCCTTCCCCTAATTAATTAGAATCAACTCCTCTCGGGACCGGTCGCGCGCGGCAGAGGGCCCGCCCACCACGAGGGCCTGCATCCTTGCACCGCTGCCATCCCAAAGGGCAGCCACAGCCGGCCTCTGGATTCCGATCACCTGGGCCTGCTTTGCAGACCACAGATGGGACCCTGTGGAGTGGGAGCTGATCGTCAGGAGGGAAACTCTGTGGTCCTTCCTGGTAGGCAACTGCTCAGGTCAACGGCAGTCAGAACTATTGCCCAAATAATAGCTGGGTAGAAGGAGGGATTTGGATGGGTGCAGTTTCTTTCACACCTGCACAAACTGCTAGACCAGTGGTCCCCAAACGTTTCAGCACTGGAGCCCAGTTTTCAGAATGACAATCTTCCGCGATCTACCGGAAGTGATGTCATGGCCAGAAATGCCATAATTGTGATGCCAGAGCCTGCTGCATTCCCGAGAATGCAGCAATAAGTCATTTTTCAATAGCAAAGTGAATCAGAAAGGGAAAAAAAGCCTATTTACAACCTTGACACAAGGAAAACCACCACACAGCCCTCCCGCTTTCCTATGTCCCATCTTCCCATATTTTCAATATGGCTACCCTAGGTGCTTCGTGACCCACCTGAAATTGGGTCGCAACCTGCTGGTAGGTCCCGACCCACAGTTTGGGAACCACTGTGCTAGATCAAAATGCTATCCAGTGGTGTTCCTATAGGGGGTAAAATGCTAAGTTTTGCTGAAGCTTGGGTAATAGGGCTCCAACCTCATGCCTTCAGAGTCATTTACGGCTCTTTGAGGGGGAGGGGCCACATTAAACAGGAGCTCAGGTGTCTCCAATACTTAGCATTTTGCCCGCCTTGTAGAATACCGCTGCTCAGGCAGGACATGAAAATTATGACTATCCCTTGCTGCTCATCTCCAGCATCTTCAATTCACAGATGGATTTCTACTGTATATGGAGGTTCCATTTAGGTGTCATGGCTAATAACTGTTGATTGACCCAGCTTTTTTTTTGAAGCCATCTAAGTTAGCAGTCAATATCACATCATGTGGTAGTATCACGATACCTGGGAGCCTGGCCCTTCCACACTGCCCCCAGGGATCGTGGGATGATGTCCCCTCCTGGCCCCCAGCAGCCTCCAGTGGCCCAGGAGGCATTGCTTCAGCCCAACCAATAGTGTAGCACAGCATCAAGACTGGATTCAGCTAACCCCCACTTCCAGCACACGAGGCACACCATGAAGTAAAATGTAATGATTTATTAAAACTACAGGTTACAGCATAGAAGCTTAAGGGGCCTTTCAAAGCAGGCCAAAGCATGTCATAACTACATGATGCTTAATGCAAAATAAGAAAGAATCTAGCTCCTAATCTAATTACATTCTAACACTTACCCAGCAAAGGACAGAACTAGGTGTGTTGAGGGCAAAAGGTCTCTTTTTCTCTCCAAGCCTCAGAAAGTCTGAGCCGTTTACTCCCCCCCCTGCACTTTTTCAACCCCCCTTGTCAGCTAGAAGCAAAACAGCTCCTGGTTCTGTGAAGATGTCCTTGGGAGGTTTCGTTTCCCTGATAGAGGCCCCTTTATCTCGCTCTGCCGATAGCAAGACAAAACAGACTCCAGGGGGAAAACTTTCTCATCGGAGGAACCCAGAGGGGGGTGAGAAAAGACAGGCACGCTTCAGTATGCAGCAGAGCCAGGCCTGCTTCCCTGCTATTCATGACAGGTAGTCAGTGAATTGTGAATCAGTAAATTGCGAGCTCTTTGCTTTCTTTTGTTGACATTAAACCGATTGCCAATCAGTTCCTCGAATGAACCTGCTGTGTTAGAATTTCTCTCAAAGCCCACTCTCCACAACTTTCATAGATACATAAACCTTTACCAAGGCAATTTTTTTGTAAACTGCAAAGCACCCACAAGGTGTTTTACAATGAAAGATACTGAGTTCCTTCTGATTCATGTGATTTTTTAGGAATACAGTATTCCTGTTGCATAGAACTGACCCGGCAAGTTCATGGAACAGATATCCCAAATCTTATGAGCCATTTAATCAAAAAAGCATCTTCAACTTATGCATCCACAAAAAATGCTTCGAGCAGTATCGTATCACTCGATTACAAAAAATAGAGCCTGATATCCCTGACTTCAAAGCAGTTTTGTCCCCCATTGTGTTCCCCTGCTCCATTATAAAGATCAGGCGCTGAGATGTTGAAGCTGCTTTGAAATATTGCTGGGTCAGGATGTGTAGATGGGTGCTGAAGAAAGTGCAGGACCACAAGTGGTAGCACAGCTACTCTGTGCTGGTGAAAATGTGGAGGCTGAACTGTGTGGGATGTGTTGACTCTCCCTTATGTGTCGATTGCACTTCCCCACTCATTTCTCCTTAACCTGTGATGTCTTAAGAATTGTACCCGAACTGAATGTCAGACTGAAAGTAGAGGTTCCATTAGTGTGGAAATCATGTTCTAAAATAGTAGAAAACATAAGGCTAAGGCTCTCTTGAGACCTCTTCTCCTTGACATCTGTATTTTGGCCCTCTTTGCGCGAATGATTGTGTGCCACGAAGGGCCTATGCAAGGGAGTGGCAATTAGATGGCGGTATCTAGTTGTCTTGTGTGCTCCCGGAGGCATCTGGTGGGCCACTGTGAGAGACAAGAAGCTGGACTAGATGGGCCTTGGCCTGAACCAGTGGGGCTGTTCCTATGAGTACATGTCTGAAGAGGAGCAGCTGGCTCTAGTGGCTGTCAAAGAGAAATGCTGTGGAGAATCTTGACTGGCCACCAGTGTGTTTTCCTCAGAATGCCAGGTGCAAGGGATTGGCCACAGAATGCAGGCAGCCTGTTGTCCTGTGTGCTCCCTGAGGCATCTGGTGGGCCACTGGGGGATACTGGAAGCAGGACTAGATGGGCCTTTGGCCTGATTCAGTGGGGCTCTTATGTTATAAGGGCTATATCCAGTGATGGGATTTAATTCACAAATTGACAAGGGGAACGCTGGGCGGGACTTAGGCGGGACTTCCGCTTGAGTGGCAGCCTGTCCGCAGCGTTCCACAGCTGTCCTGGCCTCGGGGGGGGGGGGGCTCTCGCTTGCTGTGGGGGACAGGTGAGGGTTGTGTGGGGTGCCTGGGCAAGCAGCGGTGGGGTGCGCTAACCGGGGGCAGCCCCCCCCCGAGGCCAGGACAGCTGCGGAACACTGCGGACGGGCAGCCAATCACGCGGAAACCCCGCGTTAGTCCCGCCCAGCGTTCCCCTTGTCAATCTGTGAATCCCATCGCTGGCTATATCAGTACTCAAGTAGGGCTTTTTCACCTAGTTGCTTACACATTTACACACCAATCAAGAATCTGGCCAAACACCTGGCCAATACAGTGGACACTTGGTATCCATGGGCTCAGCATGCAGGGATTCCACCATCTGTAGCAGTGGCGGTCCGGTCCGGGAGCGCACCCCATGGCAGGCGCTGAACACGCGCCCCCCCAAGTTGCCCCACTCCCGCGCGTCACACAGACACGCCTCCCTTACCCCAAAAACGCTCTATTTTGGAGCGTAAGGGAGGCGTGGGAGGGCCAGAAACCGCACGGTCTCTCCCGGACCGTGTGCAATGGCGCCCCACCACTGCCCCGTGCCCCATGGCTCGTGCCATGGGGTGTTACAGGTAAGATACGCGCCTGATCTGTAGAGGCCTCCCTGTGCCTCAGAGGGCCTCCAGGACACAAACAGAATCCACATTAGGTTCGCACCTGCAACTCACATCCAGGAGGGGTTCTGAGGTGCGGACTGTGGGCCTCCTGGCACCTCAGAACACCTCCCAGATGTGACCGCAAGTCGTGGACATGAACTTTTGGTTCTGTCCTAGAGGCATTCTGAGGAGGTGGGGAGGCCTGTGAAGTGGGCCACAAGCTTGGCGTGATCTCTGAAGGGCCAGGCGTGGCCCCAGGTAAGCCATCAGGTGCTAGACTTCAGCCTCTAGCTGAAACCCAGAATGAAACCCCCATGGATAACGAGGGCCCACTGTAATTGGATTAAGGGTATTGCAGTCTGTCTACCTTCAGAACTGCATGTAGGCAGTTTCCCCCCAAACTCCCATAAATATTGGAGGATGCTGACGAGTAAATTGTCTCTCCGCCTGGTGCACCTTCTCCTGTGTGCATTGTGTCAGGCCAGAGTTTCCTAACAAAAATTTAAAGCACAGTTTGTCATGCTAATGCCCTACTTCCCCCACACCTTATGCAGGACTCCATACCTGACCACCTCCGTTTACTTCATTACTAGAGGTGTTCTTAAACATTTTTTTTTGCAGGTTTTGTTTACAAAAACATGCAGAAAGTAGCGTTACGTGTTTTTATTTTGTTATCAACCAAAAAGAAAATCACACCTCTACTCATAAGTCAACCGATTTCTGGTGATTTTGCCCATTCACATTTTGCCCTCACCTTGCCCTGATACTGGTGGGCAGCCCAGTCCTAAGATGCCCGTCTCCCATAGGCCTCACACTGAGAATAGGATATGGTGGTGGAGGCCCCCGATCCTCCCCTCTCCCCGCCCAGTTCTGCCCTTCCCATGCCCAACACCACCGGCCAGATCCAGCACCAGGTCCTCATGGCACAGGGCCCAGTGCTGGCAGTATGATCATACCACTTGGCACCAGTGGCATCATCATACTGCCTTATGGCACTTTGGCGACACCAGCGCCAACGGTACAAGCATACCGCCTGTGTCGAGGAGGTTAGCAGCAGGCACTCAGAGCCCATTTCTATACTCAGAAGTAAGGGTGCATCATAACCAACTTCCTAGCACCGGATAAGAGCAATGCAGCTCCGAGGTAAGAGAACAAACATTCCCTTATCTCGAGGAGGCCTCTGTGACTACTACTATACTGCAGGATGCAGCACATGCCCCATTGGTTAGGATTGCACTCTAAGTCCCATTATAGTCAATGGAGTTTAGGTCCCAGGAAAGTGTGGATAGCACTGCAGATTCAGAGGCATGATCGTAAACTTGCTCCTGGTCGTACACTTTCATTGCATTTTTTTCCTATGTTTTGTACTCTTTGGGAGTATATTCAGTCCTGCCTTTCAAGGTCACCGTCCTACAGCCCTCCTGTTTGGATCAACGCTAGACAGTCACTGCCAGTCTGTCCCTGTCCTGATGGGCTTGAAATGCAGCCCACTCTCTCAGGAACCTTCTCCTTGTTTCTCCAGGCCAGGCCAGGCCACCTGTTGCTGTGACGGAGGTGCCTACAGCCACAAGTGGTGCCCAGCTGTCAAAGGCAGAGCCTTCCTCCATTGGCAAGCCATGCTCAGAGGCACTCCAGATGGACAGCTCAGAGTTTGTGTCATTAAAAGGGCAAGGCAGCGCTGTGGTTGTAGGAGATCACCTTGCTCAGCACATGCAATTTCTCGTTTTAGAAAAGAAGAAAAAAAGCGAGAAGTCATGCCTGGATCGTGGGAAAGCAAATCAAAGAGACAGACAACAGAGACGTTATCAATAAGAACATAAGAAGAGCCCCGCTGGATCAGGCCAAAGGCCCACCAGATGCTTCCTGTATCTCACAGTGGCCCACCAGATGCTTCAGGGAACACACAAGGCAACTTGATACGTGCATCTTGTTGCCACTCCCCTGCATCCGGCACTCCAAAAGCCTATCTCTAAAATAAGGAGGTTGTACTAACTATCATGGCTTATAGCCTGCAATGGACTTTTCCTCCAGAAATCTGTCCAGTCCCCTTTTAAAGGCATCTAGGCCAGAGATGCGATCACCACCTCCTGTGGCAAGGAATTCCACAGATTAATTACCCACTGGGCAAAAAAGTATTTCCTTTTATCAATATACTTGGCTAAGTGCTACCAGATCATAAACAGACAATGGCAAACAAGAAACTGTTGGAACTCGCCTGTCTCAAGCAGGTACCTTTGAGGCTAGTTTTTTTCATGTTTTCATGCCACCTTCAAGAGGCTCAGGTTCCTTCCCTCCTTTTGTCTTCACAACAACCCTGTGAGGTAGGTGAGGCTGAGAGATGGTGACTGGCCTAAGGTGACCTAGGAAGCTTCATGGCTGAGCAGGATTTGAACCTGGATCTTCTAGGTCTGAGTTCAATTCCCACCACACCAACCTGGCTCACACCCTTCTGTCACCTTCTGGCTTGAGCAAGGGTGTGTTGTTTTTCCATTGCCTCGTTCTCCTCTGCTAGTTTCCTTCTGGCTGGTGGCTTCCCTCCAGCTCTCCCTCTTTGTCCAGGCAGCCTCATGATGATGATGCCAAAGGGTCTGTTGCGCATGGGAGACCAGCCATGCTGGAAGCAGCATGGAGGTTCAGAGGTGTGTGCTGCCTCTGTCAGAGTGGGTCCCCCTTGAACTGTGCCATGCTGAGTGGCTGCCTGACCTGGTTGTGTTCTTTGAGCACATCTCTTATCTCACGGCTCTTTGAAGGAGCTCAGGAAGTGATGTCATGCAGGGGGTACGCGGGGGTACGAGAGTACCGGTTCCTAGGATTACGGCTGGCCCCGCCCATTCGCCCGCCCACTCGTTGACTCCGCCCCCTGCAACATTTGAATTTTCTGCATGTTTGAGTTGCCTGCATGTTCTCAGAGCCAGGCAGGCAGGCAGGCAGCGAGTGGAGCCTTGCCTTGCCTTGCCACTGAAAAATGAGCTGCTCTGGGGTTTTGGAACTGTTGGGTCACTTTAACATGATGCCAGGCCTCCTTAACATGTTCTGGGGGTGCTGTGGAGTACTGTTGCAACTGTTGGGTCAGTTTAAAATGGTCTGAGGCCTCAAAAAGGGCTTTTTCCATGTCACTTCCTGCCACGACCTCACTTCCGGCTTATGACGTCACTTCCGGTGGGCGTGTCCCAACACGTGCCAATCAAAAGTGAGTACCTGTTCTTAAATCATTTAGATGACACCACTGAGCTCAGGGCATTGTGCACAGATTTCCCCCAAGGAGAGGAAGCTGTACCTGGAGGAGGCTGAGCGCCCAGGGCTCACCCACTAAACTGCAGGATGGAGCTGGGATTGGAACCCCAATTTCTCTTGGTTCAGATCCAGCACCCTACCCCTTTACACTACCCTAGCTCTGGCAGGGCAAAGCACGGAAGAGCCAGCTCAGACCAGTGCGCCTGAGGGCCGCGCAGAATCTTCCCACCCCCAAACCCTGCTTCTGCCCCATTTCCGCAACCCCCATCAATATAAGCCATCCCGGGTAGACAAAGCAAATGTATAGCGGAGGGTCTGATCCAGCCAGGAGCTGTCCTGCACAGACTGAGTAGCCGGAGCCCAGGAGAGCTGGACTCACCAGGGGAGCGGTTCAGGAGGAACAAAGTAGCCAGAGCGGGACCCACACAGCTAGCGACGGCACTTCCCCATGGAGGTGGCGCACCAGTCCTGGCCAGCTGGGCTTGGCAGTTTAGAGGGGGTGGGACGGCTTCACCTCTTCCCAGGACACTGGCCCAGTTCACATGCAACTTTCTCCTCCTCCCCAATAAGCCGGACCGAAGGGAGACTGTGGGCTGCCGGAAGAACACTGGGAGCGCAATCCTAACCTGGAGTTAGGCCAGCACAGTTTGGCCGGCACAAGGGACACCGACAAGATCTGCACCATCCTCCCTGACTCCGAGAACGGTCTAAATGTGCTTTACGGTGTCCCTTGTGCCGGCCAAAGTTTGTTGACCTAACTGTGCCAGCCGACCTCCAGGTTAGGATTGCGCCCTGTGCAGTGGTAGGATTCAAATAAATTAACAACCGGTTCTACGATGTCATAGCCGGAGCAGGAAAAAACCCGAAGCCAGCCGAGGTAAGCGAGTGGGTGGGGCCCGGCCATTTAACAACCGGTTCTATAGAACCTGGGCGAACCCCCTGAATCCCACCACTGGCCCTGTGTCTCCCAGCCTCTTTGGATGAGGTGCCCTGGGAAGGCAGCCTCTGCAGGTCTCCCTGGGGGCGTTGATTCCCTGGGTCCCTAACTGGGCTGGAGACCACTGCAAGATTCTGCTCCTGCGCTTCAGAGGAGGTCTCATCCGGCCAAAGGACCTGAAGAGCCTCACACCACATTATGCTGGCTCTCCTGAAGGACAAGCCACGGATTCTGGCTGTAGAAGCTCCCCTGAAACCCCCTCCGGGGCTGCATGACTGGGAGACCAAAATGCTTCCTGCCTTTGGGTGAAATTGGGTGCCTCTCCAGCTAGCTCTCCATCCTGCCTCCAGCTGCAGCGGTGGGGGCAGCCGCCGGGCCTCCCTCCAGCATGCCAAGCGGAGGAGGCGGGGCTCAGAGCCACAGTCTCATTCAGGAGGTTTTATGAATAGAAATGGGCGACGTGCCTGCCTGGCTTGTCGGTGGATGTACGCAGGGCTGGGAGACGGCGCTTGCAGAGGCTCCTGCACCGGCTGCCACAGACAACTCCCAGCAGGTCTGCAGTGAGAGGAGCACACGTTGGGTCCAAAAAGACACCGCTGCACTTGTTCACAGCCATGCACAATGGTGCAACTGCGCTTCCCTCCCAGCTTTTTCCACGCACAGGAGGCTCCCTCTCCTCTCCTCCAGCCCAGCCTCTAAAACACCCACACATTATCTCCCTCCCTCCCTCCCTCCCCTGAACACCCAGCAGCTTTTACCCTGTTAGCTGCAGTGGTGTGTCTGGATTCCAGTTGCTGGGGGTGGGGGTGGGGTGGGCAACAGTGAGGAGGGGCACTTGCCTTCTTGCCCCACTGTTGGCTTCCTGTAAGCACCTGTGAGAAAGAGGCACTTATTTTATTTATTTATTTGATTATTTGAAGAACTTGTACCCCACATTTCCCATGCGGAAGCAAATGCCCAAGGTGGCGTATAGAGGGCAACCAAGTGCAATGTCACCATAATAAGTTTAAAAAAACGTATTAACATTCAACAGGAACCCAGCGGGAGTTCAAGAATGAAGCAAGGCCCACTTCTCTTCCTCAGGCCTCCATCTCTTGGAAGGTGGGAGACAAAGACACACACACACACACACACACACACACACACACACACACACACACACACACACAGGGGAGTAAACAAACTATGGCAGGATTCCAGAGGGACATCAGAGGGACGGAGGAGACTACAATCGAGTCTACTAGATTGGCCTTTGTTTTGCTCCTCCTGGGCTGGCTTGCTCACTTATTGCATTAATATCCCACGCTTCCTCCAAGATGCTCAGGGTGCTTCACATGGTTCCAACCCCGAACCCCCATTTTATCCTCAAAACAACCCTGAGAGAGAGAGAGAGAGAGAGAGAGAGAGAGAGAGAGAGAGAGAGACTGGCCCAAGGTCACCAGGGTGCTTCTGGGGTTGATAGATTTGCCTCCCAGTCCTCCTCTCACCAACCATTGCACCACACCGGGTTGCCCTCTTCTTCCCAATGCCTCTTACATGCTCACAGTGCTGCTCTCTTCTCACCTTTCTTCAAGCCCACAACATCTCAGGACTGTCCTCCATACAGAATGTCTTGCTGTGCCTTCCCGACATCCCCCTGTCCCCAGTGTCCGGTTGCACCATCGGGTCTAACAGGCACAAAAAGCTTTTGTCCAGGAAAATCTCAAGAGTTTGCTAGAACACAGCCCCCACCCCCCGTGTTTCGTCAGGTTCTGGCCCAGAGGAACTTTCTATTGCCCCGGTTTCCCAACACACTTGCCTTTCCCTTACACATCTACCATCCTGCAGGCTGATGACACACACATGCATTCTCCTGCACACCCACGAGGCAGACCTAACACAGCCATAGCGTAGGAGCTGGCTGGCTGCTCGACACCCCGGGTGTGCCCCATTTCAGCAGGAATTGCTCACACCCGCCCCCTGCCCTCCTTTGGTCCCTGCCCCGGCTGCTGGGGTGCACGCACACGCTTGCCTTGCCCAGCCCCTGCGCAAGGGTGGCCGGAAGGTGACAAGCAGCTCAGTGCTGCAGTCCTGCCAGAGCCTTAGCGGAGTTTCTCAATGCAGCCTGGCAGACGGAGCGGCGGTGCGTTAAGGAGCTGGCAGTGTTGCTGAATATTAATACAGCCCCTTTGCGCCAAAGGTGGCTGCTCTCAGCAAAGCTTCGGAGCTGCTGCCTCCTGGCTGGGAGGTAGGCGGGAAGTGGGAAGGGGAGCAAAGAGAGCAGAGGTGCAGCCTCCACGCTGCTCATTGAGAAAATGCTGTAGCACCTCCTCCCCGCCTGCTGCCTCTGCGACAGGGAGAAAAGCCAGAGGCTCTGAAGAGACCCAAATAGGTTATACAACCTCCCCGCATCCTACAGCAGGATACCAGTTGCCTCTCCATCTTTCTCTGAAAGCCAAGGACCTTCCAGTACCTCCCAAAGGAGATTGTAAGAAGAGGCAGATTCCTAGTCCCAGATCCCTTGATCCCTTGGCAATATATAAGACTTTCCCATTATTTTTCAGCTCACACATTTTTTGTTTGTTCCTAAGGATTGTGGAACGTTCTTCAGATCTATTGGGGAACTACTGTATTAGGTATGGGACCTTGCTTGACATAATTTGTTTACTCTCCTTTTGGTTACTTCTCGGCTGCAGTCCTATACGCACCTCCCTGGGAGTAAGCCTCCATTCAACACAGTGGGACTTCTGAGCACCTATGCGTAAGGTTGTGTTTCAAGAATGTGCCACGCTTTATACTCCTTATTTCATTCACCCTCACAAGTTGCCTTGCAGAAGAGTTCACTGCGATTCCCATTTTACAGAAAGAAAACCAGAGACTGAGAATGACTTGCCCAAGGCCGTTCAGTGAATTCATGGCCTAACCGCGACTGGACTTTTGGTCAACACCCTATTACAGGTGAGTAGTATATAGTACATACCTTTTATTCAGACTATTTTGACAGCCAGAAGGCTTGGCTTCTGTGACCCCTCAAACAACTTGTCCCAACACCTTGGACCACTAGGAAAAGGTTTTGTAGCTCTAGGATGAATGGTGTGCTGGGGAAGGGAGTGCCTAGAGGTTGCGCGCCAAACAGTTGCTTCAGGGGTCGTGTGACCCCTCAAACAACTCACCCCAACACCCTGGACCAATAGGAAAAGGTTTTGTAGCCCTCGGACAAACAGGGTGCCAGGGAAAGGGGGGCCTGGAGGTTGCGCGCCAAACAGTTGCTTTGGGGGTTGTGTAACCCCTCAAACAACTCGTCCCAACACCCCAAACCACTAGGAAAAAGTTTTGTACCCCTGGGATGAACAGGATGCCAGGGAGGGGGCACCCCTGGAGTGCCCCCCCCCAAAAAACATAGGGATTCAGGGGTCTTGTGACCCCCTCAAACAACTTGCCCCAACACCCCAGACCAATAGGAAAAGGTTTTGTAGAGGGGTCACACAACCCCGAAAGCAACTGTTCAGGGGGTGACCAAAGGGCACTAAGAGGGCTCAGAGGCGGGACTTCCGGTCTGGGAGGGCTCAGGGGGCGGGACGTCTGGCTGTCAAAACAGTTTGAATAAAAGGTATGTACTATATACTACTCAGGTGTGGCCCGGTAGTCATTGATTTGGTATTCATGGTTTCAGTTATTCACGGATACCATGGATACTGGGACGCCTATTAAAAATATAGGGGAACATTAAACATTCTCTCTTTTTTTTTACCTTGTTGCAGCAAAACCACTCATGTTCCCCTATCTTTGAGAGGCATCCCTATTATCCATGGTTTCAGGTATCCACGGTGGGGCCTGAAACGAAACCCTAGCGGATACCAGGGCATGCCTGTACTAGAATTATGGTAATGAGTGTATTTTGTGCCAATTGGCCCTGTACAAAACATAGACATGAAAGAGCCCTTACCTGGAGGGGTTAACAACCTGTGGTTGCATGTCCCTGAATGAGGATGCCGGGGTAACAGGATGAGTAGCAGAGAAGGGTTAGGTGTGGGTAAGTACAGGTAAGGTGAAAGGAGGATGGCCCAGGAAAGGCTTGAGAAAAGGACTCGGAGAAGCTTTAGAGAAGAGAGAGAAGAAGCCACTGCACTGTAAAGGAAGCAGCTTGGTAGAAATGACAGAGTGGGAAGTGGAGGCAGACAAGAGAGATTTGAATGAAGCGGAGAAGTCAAACAGGGTAGGAGGACCGGGAAACAAAGGAAGAGAGACTGCTCCCAGGGTGCAGGTGTAAGTAAGCACCCCCAGATCACACCACTTCCAAATGCATCAGAACACAGTCACAACATCAGCTGTTGAGCAATCAAGTGATGCAAAGCCAGCGATGTGCATGCATGTGTGGGTGTAGAGCTTCCTTTCCTCGCATTCCTCTCTTGTTCCCCTGGGCCCCGCCCGGTCCCCTCTCTCTGTTGTTTGTTAGCCTGGCTGTCATCTTCTCTTGTCTTTGACACTGTGAAAATGTGCGTCGTGAGTGGTTCCTCGGAGCAGGTGCTTGCCTTGTTTACATTGCTACGTGGAGGGCCGGGGATGTGTTGCTGAATGGACGAACGATGAATGAACAAACAGGTGAATGAATGAAGACTGGTCCTCACTCAGGGTGGGACATGAGGCAGCTTAGAGCTTTGCTGCAGATGCTGCACTTCACCCAGGCTGGCTTCTGTTGTATGTTTTATACCGGTGGCTCATGGACTCACTGAGTAGCACAATAAATCCACAGAAGAGGGAGAGGGAGCTATGCTGCAGATCACAGGCAGGGCTGGGTGACATCTCACTCTGGCAGTGGGGGTGATAATGGGCCCCGCATTGTGATCAGTGTCAGTGGTGCAGGAAAAGGTCCCTTATCACCCTAACATACAGCTCACTCTGCGTCAAGGTGTTGCAGATGTTAATTACTTTTCCCCCTAAAATCCAGCAGAGGCGGTGGTGGCAATGCAGGAAACAATGAATGAAGCTCTTTTTTTTCCTTCTTCTTCTTCAAGGGACCCATTCAGAAAAAAATGGAAAGGAAAAATATGTATTTGCATGTCGCTCCCTCCCATTCTTAACAGTTTATCTAAAGCTCTGGGAAGAGAGGACTCTTTTTTCCCCTTGTAATGGCAGTGGACACACACACACGCATGCACGCATACACAGACACACAATCCATATACACACATGGAGAATGTGGCGGTTCCTTCTATGGCACAGCAAGGGACCGTTATATAAGTAGAGAGAAAATGGTCAGCAAGAGCTGCCAATCACAGTACCAAGGAGTCAGGACTGAACAAAAAGGTAATGTGGGTTTTTTTTTGTAGTGATCGTCAATATCGCTTTATCTGCACATCTTGTCAAATGCTCCCACAGTGGATGCTAATTGTGAACCTTCAGTACGACCTTCACTTGGAGTTGGAAAGGTTGGAGCTGCCTGCACTCCCTCCGTCTTCTAGACGATTCCAGAATCTGAACAGGAAGGAGCGATTGGCACACAGCTGCTTATGCAGCCTCTGCCAACGTAGCATTCTGGGACTTTTCGATATGAATGGGATGCTCCTCCTCACAGCATCACGGCAAGCTCAGAACTGTTTTCTCTCTTTCTGCCAGCTGTTCCAGAGAACCCGAGAATCTGAGTTTCAGGCCAGCACGCCAGCTAGGCATCTGAAACCACAAAATTGTCCTGTGTTGCTTTCAACATGGATTCTGCTATACCTTGATCATCTCCATTTGAGGGTTTGTGGAGGCGCACTCCTAGAAATTCCCCTTTGTGAGGCTGATTGAGGGTGCAATCCTAACCTGCAGTTAGGCAAGCACAGTTAAGACAGCAAAGTTTGGATGGCACAAACGCAAGCGTAAAGTGCATTTGGAGTCAGGGAGGATGGCGCACTTCTCTGTGCTGGCCTCTCTGACTCCACGAGTGGTCCAAACATACTTTACAGTGTCCCTTATGCCAGCCAAACTTTACTGGCCTAATTGTACCGGCCTAACTCCAGGTTAGGATTGTGCCCTCAAATGGATAAATGGCTGCTCAACTGAATTCCCCCATTTCAGTCCATGGACTGCCAGCCTTTCTTGAGAGGAAGATTTCATTTCACATACCTTGACAACTGGATGCAAACAAGCCTTTCCCAGTCTTTCACAGTCAGCAGGATGCCTTGACTTGCACTAGCAGCACATTTCAGCTTTTGATCTGGAAGTACCCAACGATTATTGATACCCCTGGGGGTTCATCACGAAGTGAGGCCCAACTATCTTCGTATGGAGTATGCCTTCAAGGAAAGGAAAGAAAATGGTTGAAGACGTCCACAAAGGAACATATAGCAACTCAAAAGCTAGAGGAGGTCAGTTCCTAATGCCCAGACGTGTGTGTGTGTGTGTGTGTGTGTGTGTGTGTGTGTGTGTGTCCGTGTCCGTGTCCCCACATGCATGCGTGTGTGTGTGTGTGTCTGTGTCTGTGTCTGTGTCTGTGTGTGCATGCTGCATACCCCTCTGTCCCAAACCCTGCCCTTAGACACCTATATATTGCCCAACAATACCTGTCATTCATCTCCATGAATTTAGTTTTCAAGGAAAAGAAACAAAACAAGAAAGCGAATTCTGGAATTTTCTACCAATCCACATTGTAATATTTAGGGTTCTACCTGCTCCCAAAAGACCAACATATCAGAAAATGGCCCCTGTCTCTTTATACTAGACCAGACACTGGCTCTCATCCCAGCTCCCTCCAGAGCATGTCTTTAGTAAGCAGAATGGCAGCAGCATCTGCACTTTGAAAGTGGTGGCCTGTGCTAGCGGTGGTTTGGGGGTTGTGATTTGCAGATTGTGTCAAGTTGCAGGGATTGAATCTAGGCTCTCTTACACGCAAAGCCGATTCTGGACCCCTGTGCTGTAGCCTTCCCCCAACTTCCCCAACAGAAAATGTTTTGAACATGTTTTGAACATGTAAATACTGCTGCGGACAATGATTATTATCCATCCATGAGGGATAGAAACTTGGCATTTTTTTTTTTAAAAGAACAGCTTTATGCAAATGATTTGAATCTGTTTTAGGAATCTGGTCTATGGTCTATGGTGTGATTGTAGCCATGCATATTCCTGGATATTCTCCCCTCTACATCAATGCCAGAAGGGAGCTACAAGCACCCCCTTGAAAGGAGTGCCCTTTCCCAGCCAGCACAGACTCTGCCTGCATTGAGAATGCTCTTGCATTCTGTGGCCACTCCCTTGCACCTGGCATTCTGAGGTAAATTCTGAGGTAAACACACTGGTGGCTGGTCAAGGTTCTCCACAGCATTTCTCTTTGACAGGCACCAGAACCAGATGCTCCTCTTCAGACATGTACTCCTAGGAGCATAGGAACAGCCCCACCTGCGGCTTGGGTTTAACTTAGATCACTTTGTTAAACACAAATGACCCATTTTAAAATTATGAAGCCTTCTGAATACACCACCTCTCCCTCTCCAGTCCATTGAGCAGTTTCTGGTGGAGAACGGAGAGTGTGAGCTGGAACCTTTTGAAGTGGTGTAGCTAAGCCATGCCCAGTCTGATATTAGCTGGTCGCTCATCGTTGGGGCAGGGAAGGTTTTAGTTCTAAAAAATGGTCACTTTTAATAAAGTTTTAATGCAATAAATTTAAATCCAAGCTGCAGGCTGGTGTCTTTGTTGGGGGAGTGCAAAGGTGAATAGGCTACCTCAGAGTGCCAAATGCAGGGGAGTGGCAGCAAGGTGACTTTCTAAGGTGTGGTACCTGGTGCAATGCACCCCCCTGCCACCATAAGTACACCACTGGACCTTTGGGGTATAAGGGCGTCTCTCTGAGAATCGGACCTGATGTGATCGGTCCTGCCTTAGGAGTGCCCAGGCTGTTTGCCTCTATCTTATACTGAGTTCCTATATTTTTAGTAAGCTAAATATTACAAAGGCGCCGTAAGCAGTGATGTCATGCACTCACTACGCACCACTACGCGAGTACCGGTTCCTAGAAGTTGAGCGGGCCCCGCCCACTCAACGCTGGCCCCTGCTATTTAACCAGGGAACAGTTGAAGCAAAATATGTATATACACATCTCTAGAGAGTAAAGCAATAGAAGTTAAATCAACACTAACCACAAGCTGAAGTTATTACAAACATGATCACATCCATGGCAACAATCATGACATCACTTCCGGCTTATGAGATCACTTCCGGTGGGTGTACCCTGACAAGTGCCAATCAAAAGTGAGTACCTGTTCCTAAATCATTTGGATGACACCACTGACCGTAAGCCTCCCGTGGTCCTTTCTCCAAAGGATTCCGGAACCCAAGTAATGCTGCAGAGGAAGATGGGGAGAAGGGACGAGATATTGGATGGAGCAAGAGGCACCTATGGACAGCTGAGGCTGATGGAGCTGGAGGGATGCAGGTCACAGGCAGGAATGTTTAAGGCAGGGATGCTTCCATGGGAGGTGAGAGAATGGGGGGGGGGCAATGCCCTGGAGGTTTTAAAGGGAAGTATGAGGAGCTCAGGCAGGACCTGGGAGTGGGCAGGAAGCCAGTGAAGGGATTGTGGCATCACTGGAGCAACAAGAGATGTGGATGGGATCTGATCACAGCTCTCTCACAGCCCAATCCTGCCATCGGTGGAACCCACGTGTTGCTGGAACACTAACGGGAAGGCTGGAGCCTTCTCCTGCCTGCTGGAGGATCGCTGGCCCACACAGGTAGGGGAGGTGGGACAGGGGAGGGTGGAACAAAGGAGAGATGGGGCAGAGGGGTGGACCGCATCTGGGAAGGGGGGAGTGTTGCACCACCAAATCCTAGCCCCCTTCCCATGGCGTGGGTCCATGCAGATCTGCGCTAGCAAATTTGCTAGTGCGGGTCCAGGTAAACTCCTCTGTGCTGTAGACGCTTCCCCAGAGGAGACTCTGCAATTGCCCCCCTGCCCCGCAAGATGCGGTGGTAGCCATTTTGGTGCGTCGCGAGTGGAGGGAAGAATAGAATTGGGCCGAACGTGTTGCACCTGAACAGAAGAGGAGGCAGTCTTAGCAAACCCCACAGGTGCACAGGAGGAAAGGGGTCTGATGCGGCTGACCTTTGTGTTGGTGTAAGAAATGCAACTGCCTCATCCTTTCCAGAAATTGAGATACAGTCTGCATGCTGACAGTTTTCTGCATCAGGCCTGAGGATGTGATGCTATCAGAACGCCTGCTCTTTCCTCAGAACAATGATCCATCTGAACAGTGCCCTCCGTTCCCCCTTTGTCCTCTCATACAGCCACGGCCACACAACACTTGTGCTTCTCTTCTCTTCAGCTCAGGCTTCTGAAGAAATCCCTTTGATTTATGATCAGTGTTTCACACAAAGAAAAATATTTCGTTCTCAGAACTCCATCCAATTCTGTTGGTCTGCTCACCCTGTGCATTTCATAACCGGCCAGCAAGAGGGAGAAAAAATGAGCTATAATCAAAGGAGTCCCAGATTCTCAGGAGGCCACAATGGACTTTTCATTCTTTTTGTACCTTTTGCTGGCTGGAATGAATAAGAAATGAAACAAAATGAAATAAAACTTTTTCTCAATGACTGTTTGAGGAGCACTCTTTGGTAGAAGAAGGCAGGAAGGTTAAGGGACAAGTTCTCTACAGGGTGGCTAGTTCCCAGGTCTAAAAATATAAAAAATATTGTACTGTTTCCTTTTTTTAGAAAATGAAGTATGAATAACAGAATCTTTGCACTGGAAGAAATCTTTACGGTAGAAAGACCCCCCTCCCTCCCTCCACGTGTGTGTATGTGCGTGTGTGTGTGTGTGTGTGTGTGTGCGCACATGAGCGCATACACACTAATTAAAAATATTTTTAGTTCAAAGAACCAGTCAAAGAGGCTAGAAACAAAATTTCAAAACAATTAAAAGTATAAAAGTAGATGCATGAGCAACTAATAAGTTATCTAGCATCACAAACGCTGCAATAAAAAGAGAGGAAAAAATCAATCAGTATGCAAGTGAAAGGTTGACTTAAAACCGTCTCCAGATATGGCTCTCCTGAGGCAGGGAGTTCCAAGGGGCAAGTGCCCCAACTGAAAAGCACACTCTCATGCAGTATTTTCCTACCAGTCATGCCTTAGATAGGGTTGTGTAAGGAATGAAAGTCCGTGATTTGGGGCAGAAATGCTAAAAGTACCGAAAGGGAATTGAGAGCTTATGAATTGGAACTGGGGGCCTGTAATTTGGAGCAAATCACTAACAGCTTCGTAGAATTGTTCACTAACAGGCAAGTAGCAGCTTCAAAGGCTTGGCACTGAAAATATTTAGGGAGTAGTACAGGTGCCTCTGCTAACGAGGTAAAACACTCAAGCAGAAGTAGAAGGGACAGTTGCCTCTGCTAACAAGGCAGGCTAAACAAGGGGTGAAAAGTTTATAGAGGGTTGTAACAGACTGCTCACGCTTAATGAATTAATGAATATTAACGTGTATGCCTCTTGGAGCACAAAAGCTGATTTAATGCCCATGTGACATCTGTAAGGGTGGGGGTACATATCAAGAGTCTTGGAGAAGACTCTTGAGAGTCCCCTGGACTGCAAGGAGGTCCAATCGGTCAATCCTACAGGAAGTCAAGCCTGATTGCTCCCTGGAAGGACAAATCCTGAAGCTGAAGCTCCAATACTTTGGCCACCTCATGAGAAGAGAGGACTCTTTAGAAAAGACCCTCATGCTGGGAAAGATGGAAGTGTGAGATATGAAATCGATAGTCATACAAACCCATGGTGACTTTGAACCCCAACACTAAAATATAAGGCCTACTGTTCTCTCTCTCTAGAGCAAAGAAGTGGTTAATGATGTTTTAGGCCCAGGCAAGGCCTGACCGGTAAACGGGGAGGGCTGTGTGTATTCCTAAACTGATACATAGGGAAAAATTCCCAGGACCCAGAGACACAGCTGTAACCTTGAATGAAACTTGTATTAAGTCAGCGTAATAGCCATCCCTATGCATCCTGGGTAAAAGCATGTGCAAGGGAGGGGGGAAGTAAATTATTCTGCATGAGTGTTAGCAGGTGGCTGGAAATAACCAATGAAAATACAGTAAGAAACTCCGCCTCAGTAGTATAAATTGTTGCACCCATTTTGTGCAAGGTGTTCTGTTTTGGCAGTTGCTGCCACCCATATTTGCAAATATGACAATAAACCTTTCTTTTGAACCATATCCTTGGGGTCCAGAAATTTATGATTGACAGAAGGCAAAAGGAGAAGGGGGCGGCAGAGGATGAGATGGTTAGAGAGTGTCACCGAAGCAATGAGCATGAAATTGGGTGAACTCCGGAAGTTAGTGGAGGTCAGGGAGGCCTGGCGTGCTGTGGTCCAGGGGGTCACGAAGAGTCGGACACGACTTTGCGACTGAACAACAACAACATATCAAGGGGAAACAGAAAGGAAACGTAATTTGATGTATTGGCCAGTGGGTTAGAGAAGCCCACCGTTCCTAACAGTTGGGCTATTTGAGAGGGCCTCTCCAGAAGCCTGGACTAGGGCTGCATTCTTTTTTTAGTGAGGAGAATTGCTGGATGTGATGTTTCCAGCATGCTTCTAGCGCGATTCATTTAAAAACCACAAAATGGCTGGCATCCCCTCACTGCCCTCATGGAGATCACTCGTATGGAGGTTGCCATGTTGCTGCCATGAAGTCCATACACGATGGAGGCCGCCATGTTTTCCAAAGGGTCCTGCATTTGTTTCAAGAGAAAAATAGGCGGAAGTGATGTCACTTGGTGGCAGCCATCTTTGCGACCTCCAGGCTAGCTGCTACAAATCCTAGTGTGGGGCTCGCGCTAGAATCTTAAAAAAGAAGGCGGCCCGAGCATGCTAGAAGGTAACAAAACAAAACAACTCTCTAGTGCTTCTAGTGCTAGAAGCTAAAAAAAGAGCGCAGCCTACATTTTCCAGAGCACAATGAGGTCCTTGCCCTGATGGGCTTACAATCAGTGGTGGGATTCAAATAAATTAACAACCGGTTCTATGTCCTTCAGAGAGGGCTTCAGGGCGGCCGCTGCCTTTCTTTCCTCTCCCAATCTAAAATTAACAACCGGTTCTGCAGAACTGGTGAGAACTGGCTGAATTTCACCACTGCTTACAATCCCAACTTTAGTAGTGAATGCAACCAGGATAACATGTGTTGAATATGAGCAAATGTAATTGCATATTCTTGGCTTAAAGGTTTGTGACCAGTGGTGGGATTCAAATAAATTAACAACCGGTTCTACGACATCATAGCCAGAGCCAAAAAAAACCCGAAGCCAGCCAAGGTAAGCAAGTGGGCGGGGCCCAGCCATTTAACAACCGGTTCTGTAGAACCTGGGTGAACCCCCTGAATCCCACCACTGTTTGTGACTCTCATTTGGGAATGAGGATTGAAGGGTTTAAGAGCCAACGGCATCGCAGAGGTAGTCTGCAGAGAAGGGATATTAAGAGTTGACACCACTTAGCTGCTCTGGGAAGCAGTTCCAAGGGAAACCTTTCACAATTGAAGATTTCAAATGTAATCAGGTATAGGGAACGCCAGTGTTCTTCAACCCCAATGGGGTTGCAAAGCCACATTTGTGGGGTCGCAATGGCTACCAATCGTGTTCTACTGTTGAGGTGGCCCAGCACTGATATAAAAGTCAGGGGGGATGTATTATCTTGACAAGCAAAAATGATTGCTTTAAGTTCAAAAAGAGCCTTTCCCACTGTGGCCAGCAGGGGTCCCAAGAGGGGAGTGGGATCAACAGTGGGTCCCCAGCCTCATATTGTATTTATTCATATAATTATTGGAGTCACGGCTTGAAAAAGGTTGAAGGCAGCTGCTGCATGTGCCAATAGATGGGAGACAAGCACAAATGCCATCATCTCAGACTGGACAGCTGGAAATGGAAGTGTGGCAAGATTGAGGCTCCGCAGCTACAGGAGAGCAGATTGAATGATCCTCCCTCAGGACCTGTCTTAGGAAGTGCAGGGCCCAATTCCACAAAGTCCTTGCAGAACACACACACACACACCGATTGCGATGAGCAGCTGCAGCCCGGGCTAGGCAGTGCAGGGAGGGAGCAAACAGACTGCAGGAGGGCTGGAGTCCTGCTGGAGCAGGTATGTCCAGCATGGGGGGGGGAGGATGGAGAGGGGGTTGAACAAGGTGGGGGAGGCAGAACAGGATGCCACGAGTGAGTAGATCAAGCCTGGGGCAGCACTGGCATCATCAGCATGCGCTGCATCCTACCCCCCTTTTGGGGCAGACAGAGGCGGATCTAAGGAGGAGCAAATCTGTAAGTGTTGCAAGGAGCCTTACCCTGTCATGTAAATCCCTCCTCTCCCTTGCTGCTGTAGCCAGTAAGCAACGCCAAGATGTTGCTTTTCCCTGTGAGGATTGGCTAAAACGGTGTAGGAGAGGAGTGATTTCCACTGCAAGGTAAGGCTTCTTGCAAAACTTACAGATTTGCCCCCCCCTAGATCTGCCTCTGGGGGCAGAAGGTCTGGTTGAGAGGGTTAAAGCTGCAGTAATTGCCCGAAGATAAGATAAGGTCGCTAGTTTGAAACCACCGGAAGCTTCTGTGTGCGGCAGACCTCGAGAATGCTGCTGATTAGTTCTGAGCCGTCTCAGCTGCCTGTGAGAGGGGGAGTTGTGCTAGACGGCCAGCTGCTCTTTGGTGAGAGCAAAGAAGCAGATTATCAGCCGGTGGAAGGCGAGAAAGAAGGACTGGACGATAAAAGTGTCATCTGTATGTAGTTGTTCTTGAAAGATTAGAACTTTGTTTGTGATTTGTAAAAACCCTTGTGGTTTAGAAAATGCCTGCCTATGTAAAACGCCTTGAATTAAAGTCAAAGGAGCAATCTGATGACCAAGAAAGGCAGAAATAAATACCAATAAATACCAAATATTGTTGTTGTTGTTGTTGGGCCTGATCCGCCTGCATGGATCACTGGTGCAGGTCTGAATTGACCCATTGTGGCTGCTGGAGCTTAAGTCTGGGGCAAGGGGACAAAGGAGGCTTCTACCCCAAGGAGACCTCTAGCAGCCAAAAATCCCCCGCGGGTCGCAGTGTAGCCCACGCTGACACCACTACATCACGGCAGTGGCATAGCTAAGGCCCCTATCCCCCAGGGGCACAAAATGTTTTAACCCTCCCCCCATTTTAACAGTCCCAAATTTGAACTTAATCAAATTTAACACCCCTCATTGAGTCCAGTTGCCTCCAGGAGATGGTCTGAGGCCTGAGAAGGTCCCCTGGAGGCCTCAGACTACCCTTTCTCACCTTGGGTCCACCATGGAGGTGTGGGTTGGCACCCCCCCCAGGTGTGGTACCTGTGGCAATGTACCTCCCCCCCAGGTACGCCACTGCATTGCTGTGTGGGGATTTACATTGGATTGGGCCGATAAATATTGTTTTGACTTAGGATCAGTATGAATTCTCCTGAAAGCACTCCTTTTCTATGCCCTGATGAAGTCATCTGCGAAGGCCAGGCATACAAAAGGCCACCCCCCACCCCCCCACCCCGACAGGGACTCTGAGGACATTATAGTAGCAGTAGGAGAGCATGTTCAAGTGTTTTCCTGATCATCATCATCCAGTCTTTCTCCCTTGCTGCGCAAGGCCTGATTCATCGCTTTGCTGCTTTTGTATTTTGAGCATTTGATGCTTCACAAAAAGATTTCACAAAGAACAGCTGGCTTACCCATCTCTGACATTTAAAAATGGCCTCAAGTTCAAAGTCTCAGTGTTGTTAATTTCATTCTCGGACATGTGTCTCTATCCAAAGGAACAGTCGCTAAAGGCACATTGTAGACAATGCCAGAGAAATGCTTTTAAGACCCTTCTTTTCTTTTTCCTCTTTTTCTTATTTATAACAACCCAACTCAAAGTGGAAAATATGGACACTGTAACACTCAAAATAGAGGTTCCCAAACAGTTGAAGATACAACAACACTTCTCCAAAGACTAAGTGAAAAAAGGCAAGAAACAGGAACATTATTATCTATATGCCATAGTGCTCACCCTCTCACCGTCAGCCAAACTTTAATTTTCCAGTTTATTTATTTAGAAGACTTCTACCCTGCCTTTTGTCAATAGCATTCAAGACAGTGAACAATTACATATATAAAAATACAACAATCATAAAGACTAAAATATAAAGTAAAAGACACAATGCATCCAATAAAATAAACCCCACAGCAGGAGCACAACCCAGCAGATGGTAGAATGCACAGCGCACAAAATGTAAAAACCAGCAGCAATGTAAGAGCAACCGAAAGGACATTTATGTTCCTCCAGAGGAGAAGCTGCGTCCCAGTCCAATCCTATCTGTCTGCTGCTGAAAAGCAGCTGTAAAGTGCTGGATGCCAGGGCAAACTGCTGGCATGCCAGCAGAAGTGCCAGAGCTGCCATCGTGTGCCAGGGGGACTTGGAAGGGCCACCACAGCAGGTAAGCCCAGCTCAGGGAGTGGAACATGGCAGGGAGAGAGAGGAATGTGGAGGAGAAGGGGGGTAAGGTGGGCGGAGAGGCTGCCAGAAGCGTGCAGGTTTGGTGTTGGCACACACCTGTCTCAGAGGCATCCAATTGGATTTTGGATCTAACTTGAAGCCAATAATGGCCTAATCCTACTGCTCACCGCTTTATGCTATTCAGCCCTGCTGGAGCACATGCTGCATGCACTATTGAGGTGGCAACCAGATGGCCTGGGCATAAGATCTCAGTGTGCGCTACTGCCAACAAAATCCTCCTCTTCCTG
Source organism: Lerista edwardsae (assembly GCA_029204185.1). Lineage (NCBI taxonomy): Eukaryota > Metazoa > Chordata > Lepidosauria > Squamata > Scincidae > Lerista > Lerista edwardsae. The sequence continues at coordinate 1,575,979 of JAJKFI010000142.1, forward strand.
CTACTTCCCCAGCCCAATCCCTGCACCAACCCTCTCCCAAACTGCCCCCTGCCCACTCTCACTGATACCACACTTGCTCCAGTGGGCATCTGGGACCATTGGGCACACACACAGAGCCTTCAGGCATTGGTGGAGAGCTCCAAAATGACTTGCAGCCCAGTCCTATGCATGGCTGCTCAGAAGTAAGACCTATTATGGTCAATGGGGCTTACTCCCAGGTAAGTGTGGATAGGATTGCAGCCCTCGTCAAACCAAGTGAAGGAGGAGCCAAATAATTAGAATAATTCAACGCTAAGGAGTGTACAGTGACTCAGAAAATATACACTGCTGGAGAGTCTGAGATGTCAGTGAAAAACAGGAAAAAGATCTTAGGATTGTGGTTGACAGTGTGATGCACATTGGGGCAAAAAATTAAAACTTCATATATAGGCTAATGGGTTCTGAGCTGTCTGTGACAGCTCAGGAGAGCGATCTTAGGGTGCTGGTGGACAACTCGATGAAGGTGTCAACCCAGTATGTGGCAGCAATTAAGAAGGCCAATTCCATGCTTGGGGTAATTAAAAAAGGGGTTGAGAATGGAACAGCCAATATTATCATGCCATTGTACAAGTCGATGGTAAGGCCACACCTGGAATATTGTGTCCAGTTCTGGTCGCCGCACCTCAAAAAGGACATAGTGGAGCTGGAAAAGGTGCAGAAGAGAGCGACGAAAATGATTACGGGGCTGGGGCACCTCCCTTATGAAGAAAGACTGCAGCATTTGGGGCTCTTCAATCTGGAAAAAAGGCGTCTGAGGGGGGACATGATTGAGACATACAAAATTATGCATGGGAGAGTCGATACAGGGATGTTCTTTTCCATCTTCCACAATACCAGAACCAGGGAACATCCACTGAAATTGAGTGTTGGGAGAGTTGAAACAGATAAAAGGAAAAAGGTTTCTACCCAGCGGGTAATTAAGCTATGGAACTCCTTGCCACAGGAGGTGGTGATGGCATCTGCCCTAGATGCCTTTAAAAGGGGACTGGACAGATTTCTGGAAGAAAAGTCCATCGTGGGCTATATGCCATGATAGTTGATGCAACCTCTTGACAATAGTAGGCTTCTTCAGATAGCCAGGTGCAAGGGAGTGGCAACAGGATGCAAGCATCTTGTTGTCTACTGAGCTCCCTTAAAGAGCCGGCATGAGCGAATAGAACGCGGCTGGGGCGCTGCGTTCTGTTCACTGCCGCCGGCCCTTTAAGGCCAACGGCAGCGAACAGAACACGGCGCCCCCCGCCGCTCTGTTCGCTGCCGCTGGCCTTAAAGGGCCGGCAGCAGCAAACAGAACGCGCCTCTTAGAAGGGGCGGGGCACTATGTCATAACGTCACGATGTGACATCATGACGTTGCGTGCCCCTAGGGGCGCATTTTCATTGGGCGCCATGGGCGCCCTTTCAAATAGATTCGCCCCTGGTGTGGTGACAGCCAAATTAGTGGAGGACAGGCCTATCAATGGCTGCTAATCATGAAGGTCATGCCTGACCTCTGGGTTTCAGCATGCCTCTGCACAGACTTGAGGTACCAGTGGCAGAAGAGCATTACTGAGAGAGATGCCTGCCTTTCCCCCTGCTTGTGGGGTTCCCAGAGGTAGCTACTGAGTCACTGTGGGAAAGTGGCTGCCGGACCAGAAGGCTCTTGGGCCTGATCCAGTTCTTATGTTCCTATGGGCATGTTTGAACCACTGTGTGTGATGCACGCAACAGATACACTCAAGCAATGTGTGCTTTCAAGCACAAGTGTCCTACCAGTCCTTACACTAATAGGCTGGGATCGGCTGCAGCTCTTGCCATTGTGAATAATTCATGGTGTTTTATAAGCCTGAACCTGGGAGTTAAGCACCCAGCACGGGGGTTTGTCACTGCTTCGCATGTGTGACACCAGCCATGTGTGGATTTGCCCTCAGATGCTGCGGGGTTCCCATGGTAGCACTGCAAACAGGATCCAGGAGAGGAGGAACCCGGGGCTGCCCTGGGAAGGAGAGTCCAGCAGCAAAGTCCAGGACGGGCGTCATTTCCCCCCTTTGCCTCCCATCTCCACCTCTGGGTGTGACTTTAAAAAGAACTCCAGATCTGGGCAGTGATTTGACTTCCCATATCAAGTGTGAGCCTCTCTCAGCTTCTAATCCTGCCTGGGATCTTAAGCAATGCAAAGAGGTCAAAATGTGCCTAGTTCCTGCACCCCTCTGACTCGAGAAACCTCTTCCGTCCGCCCAGGCGTGTGTGTGTGTGTGAATGGAAACGCTCCGCTATGGAAAAGCAGGGAGGGGGGACACCCCCCCCCGTCCAGAGGCAGACATGACTCCCAGCGCCCTGGGACGGAGCTCTGGGGCGCCCTCTGGCTCAGTCGGAGCCCAGCGGCTGACGGCGGGGGAGGGGGTTGTGTGACGCCTGGGAGAGGGAGGACCCGAGCTCGGCGGCCCCAAGGGTTCCCCGGGGGGCTGCAGAGGGCGGCGGCGGGATCCAGGCCACGCTCGGGCAGGCGGGCGGGTGTTCTGGGGGCAGGGGCAGCTGACGGACCCCCTCCCCACGGCCCGCCTCCCCGTGTGCTTTTGCTGCAGCCTCATTGCCATTCCGTCCTCGCCCGCCTCGACGTGCCCGCCTCCCTCCCCTGCCACGCAAGAGGGGGAGGCGCGGCGAGCGGGATGGGGGAGGACCTTCCCGAGCAGGGCTCCTGCGCGCTCAGGCCCGGATGCATGACTTCATCCTTCCGCCCGGGTTTCCTTTATGATGTAGGGCTCTCCCGAGTGCTCCGCTCAGACGCTCGTCGAGGCTGCTGCGCGCCACACTCGTCGCCCGCTCCCCGCCGCGCGCTGCACCCCGCGGAGCGTCCTCTCGCCCGCTCGCCGCACACGTCCGTCCCGTGCAGCGCCGAGGCACCCGCGCCCCGCCGCCACCATGTCTGAGATCCTGCCCTACAGCGACGAGAAGGTGGCCCGCTACGGCGCCGACTCGGAAGTCAGCGAGATCTCCTTCAGCTGCCGCCTCCAGGACACCAACTCCTGGGGCAACCAGTCCAAGCGGCCCCCGAAGCTGGGCCAGATCGGCAGAGCCAAGAGAGGTGAGCGGCCGTCCGAGCCTCGCTCGCGCCCCCGTCCCGCGCCCGCCCACAGAGGGGGTCTCGCCCGACCCGACGCTCTCCTCGGGACTCGACGGGGCTCGCGCCTTCGGCGCAGGCTGGCTGCCTCCCCCTCCGCTTTGGGTCTGGGCAGCCTGGCGCTGGCGGCTCCTCCCGCAGGGAGTGGGGAAGAGGGCTGGATCCCGACCTCCTGAGGCCCTCCCGCCCCCTTCCCGAGAGCCCCGCTTCCCACCGGCAGCCGGACTCCTCTCCGACCCCTGTGCCGCGGCGAGGCCGCTTCCCCGGTCCGAACGCCGAAGGCGAGTCCGCCAAGCCGCCGCCGCCGCCGCCGCTGCGCCTCCCGCTCAGTGCGCGCCTGCCTGCCTGCCTGCCTGCCGCGCCGGCTCCTCTCGCCGGCTCCCCCGGCCGCGCTCCCTCCGTAATCACCTTAGCGGGCTGGGCTCCGCGTTCCCCGGCAACCATCTGGAATGGACGGGGAGCCATTTTCCTGGCGCGGCTTTCAGGAGTGGATGCTGAATGGGGAGAGCAGAGGGGGGATAGACCCCGAGCCTTCCCAGCCCCACGGCGGCCCCAGGGGAGGGGGAGAGCCAGCCGTGGGGAGGGAGGAGCGCGCCCGCCGCGGTTCTCGTCCCCTCGCGGTCCAGTCTGACGCCCTGTCCTTTTGTCTTCCTTTTCGCCTCCTCTCCCTGCAGTGGTGATTGAAGATGATAGAATAGACGAGGTGTTGAAGGGGATGACAGACAAGTCGCCCTCCGGGGTATAAATGCGCACCGAAGGCGCCTGCACCCCGCTGCAGGCGGATCCCCGAATTTTTAAGCACTTTTGGCTGTGCATGTTTGTTGGGATTGTGGACAACATGGAAAGCAAAGGAAGGAGATGAGGCTGCTGGCAACACCCTCCACCCCCAACCCAGACCCCAACCCGAAGAGGGAACCGATGATGGGGGCCTTCGCACCCTCCTCCGCACCCAACCGGGAGAAAAGGGCCACAGAGACCTTGTCACCCATCTCTCCGCCCTGATGACCAATGCACGACGCCCAACCCCGGAGCTGCATATTCAACAACCCTTCTCGAAGGAAGGAGCTTCCTTTGGCCGAACGGAGCTGTCCATTTCAGCACCGTCGCTCGGCGCGCGAAGCGGTTCGCTTCCGCACTCTCTTCCTGCGGCGGGAGAGCCGTCCATTCCAGCACCTTCGCTTTGGATGTTCCTGGCCGCGGATCCGTCCGTCGCAGCATCCTTTCCTGTGCCCACGCTGGGGTGCTGCCTGTTTATCCCGTGCGCCCAAACCTGCTCTTCCCTACCCATCCTTCTCTACAGTCCTCGGCGGCGGCAGCAACAGCACAGCAGCAGTGTAGAGTCCTCTCTTTGTTTTGGGCGACCCCATGCCACAACGTGAAGGTGCTGTTCCTCTGAGAGCCCGGAGCCACAGGATCGCCCAGTGCTCTCCAGTTTTCGGGTGGGGGTCTCCTTTAGTGATGCACTTTACACTTCCACTTTTCCAGGGGGGTAGCTGTGTAGCTGACATCTGCATTGACATAGCAAAACATACACACTCTCATATATACACACACACACTTCTCTAAATATAACCAGCTCATTGTGTTTGCACTCATCTCTTATATATTTAAAACTGACAAAAATTCCATAACACACAGTAGCACCCCCACCCCCAAACCACCCGAACACCCCAGCAGTTTGCAAAATACCAGCAGTTTGGAAGCAAACCCAAAGCCAGCATCGCTGAGTGGAAGACGGAGAGGTTCTGACGTGGATGGACTATAATATTAAAGACAGTGATTGTTTTGCTGTCAAGAGACATTTTTGCTCCATCTTTTTTGCATGAGCTTCCTGGTCTTGGTGCCACATTCTGGTGCCACTAGTCATCCCACTATGGCACGCTTCTTTTTAACAGAAACTCCTCATATTTGTATTTTTATATCTGAATATTTGTTAACAATCTGCTAATGTCTAATGTCCAAACGTTGCATCAAAAGATTGTTTGTATTTTTTTTCCCATAGGAAAGGCAGACAAGAATTTATAAGATGGATTTCCCGTTGAAAGGCAGATATTTGGAAAATAGTTGGCTCTCTTAATTATATATCAGTATTGGACAGGACTTCTTGAATGTGTTCCAGGTTTTGCACACATCATTGTTAACAAGAAATGTATTTAAGAGTCTTATACTGTGATCAATGGCTTTGTTGATGGACTTTGTCAGAAAATGATGAGTTTAGAAAAAAATACTATTGCACTGTTTATGAATGTGTTCAGATAACTTGCTGGTTATTTGATGCCCCTTTCTTAGGAGGGGATGTTCAGAGTTGTTTTTAATTTTGTACTTTAATTTATTTTTTTTAAAGAAGCTTATTCTTGTCCTTTGCGCATGAAGAACCATCATCTTTTCAATAATATACAGTGACATTTTATGAAGACAATGAAGCAAAAAAAATTGTCATGACATTCTAAGAATGACCCATTGTAAAGTTCAATGCCATTTTTCACTGTACTGGTGAAGAAAACTCAATTAATAAATACATACATGTACCAAAATGGAAGCAGCCAGTTCTGGGTATCTTCCTTAGCAAAGACTGTGATCTGGGAGCCAGATGATTTCAACACAGAACCTGCCACTGCGGCTTTACCATCAGCCAAGGTCTCAGATCCACTGTCAGAAATGGCTGAGATTTAAAGGCATTTGCTGTATGTTCTCTGGGGAATTGTATGGGGACCCCCTTGAGAACCATGTCTCTTTTTCCATTGAGCAAGATACTTAGGGTGCAGGAAATGCGCAGATAGACCCAGGTTTTCAGGCACGGTTGCTAGCTGCTAGCGACTGAAGGCTAAATCTCTGCAGTTGCCTGATTGAGATGGGGAGAAGTAAATGACCTAGTTTTTGCTTTATAGACAGAAATAGACATTCAAGCAGCTGAGCAGCTTGTGGATGTTAAATATTTTACCAGAGCCTCTCAAAGGAGCTGCCCTTATTGCCTTTGAGAGAGGGGAAGGACTCTCTGGAGAACATGATACCAAAGTGTGCTGAGAGGCCAGCCTTTGGGACACCTGCATTGTGCTGGACAACTGACGCCTGACAGGACAACATTGCTGCATTTGGGCTGTAGCCCCTTTCAAGGGATGAAGGGGTGACAGGAAGCAATGGACATGATGATTAGCAGGTTCTTAAATGGCTCTGCTGGCTGCTTCCTGCCTTGCAGACAAAGCCACAAGCCCGGGGTTCTTCCAGGAGCTTCATGGAGTCATTCCAAGCAGAAGGCCTTGGGAATGTCCTTCAAAGCCTCGGGGAATGTTTGCAGCGAGAGGAGCCTCTAAAGGAGAAGGGTCTGTTTGCTTCTTTTATTCACTCTGAAATTGGCCTGGCTGTTTTTAACATTTGTCTGATTTCTTTACCATAACGCTGCTGCTTTTTATTTAAACAACAACAACAACAGCGGCACTCAAAAGGATTGCACAGCTGCAGCCAATAAATCCCTGCCGACACTGCCAATAATGCAACACAGTGCGCCGTAAGCCTACGGATGCATGTATTCAAAGAGGAAAAACACAAAGGGTGCTTGCACGGACAAATTCAGGGACAGAGCTATGCAACCAAGATACTGCATGAACAATTCAGCGTGCACATACACAAATGTATGCATTTAGGCATGCCCATCTGCAGATATCTCAAAGCTGTGTCTCGCACAGGTGTGCAGAGTAATAGCTGCACATAACTGATGCACACAATATGCATGCATAGGGAAGTGCCTACACTTTATAAACAGCTATGCAACGTTGCATGTACAGCTATGTACATTCACAAAGGCGCACATATGATCGTGTACTGTACAAACAAGAATCAAAAACACAGACATCCTTTCTAACCAAACTGGATTTACAATCTTCAGTTGCACTGAATACCCCCCACTTCTAAAATTCCAAAAGGGTTATCATGAGGCAGGACACCAAACCAGACTGTTGGAAGTTCATGAGACTCAGCTGGGGGGAAATGCTGAAGTTTGGGGTACTCGCTGATTTCTCCATTAAGGATGCATTCCAGTGTGCTCTGATTTCTATGCCCACTTCCCTGCCTTCCTGCAGTTCTCTGACTGCTTAAGGCTCCTCTCAGCCTCAGCTGTGAGGGATGCACTTTACAGTCAGACATTTTTATTCACAGGAGAATTCTCCCTTCTGAAGCTCAACATTTAATTAATCCGTCACCCAGCACCTGAGATCCCGGGTGAGTCACCACTGCATGCCTCCTGAAATCACATCTGCTGACTATCTTAACAGGGACGAATGGAGCCCCGAGTGTGCCCATGGCAGGGCGACAAAACCGTGCCCCCAGCACGTTGCCCCGCCCCTGTGCGTTGCCCAGCCATGCCTCCCTGTGCCCGGAATAGCTCCATTTTGGAGCGCAATGGACGCCAGGGATGGTGGGTGGGCCACACAGTGCGCGGGTTAGTCTGCGGACTCTGTGCAATGGCGCCCCACCGCTGCTGGCACCCATGGCTTGCGCCACCCCGGGCTACACCCTTCCTCTGCCTCTGTATCCTAATGCTCAGATACCAACTTCTTCACACGATGCACAATTAATAACTGAGAGAATTCACTCCTGATGGCTGGGACATGGCAGAGTAGCATGGACATGGCTGGTTTTTATACGAAGAAATGATTGTTGCAGGAATAAAGTTTTGTCCTGATAGCTTTGAATCAAACAGCAGCAAGTTTTAAACACTGCTCTGTTCAGTGACAGGTCATGGCGTATGGTGGATGCCTATTACTTTCCAACCTTCCTTTTGTCTCAAACATCACTTGTTTAGGAACTTTGTGTTCATGGACAACCATGGTTACTTGCCTTGGCGACTGATCCTTTAGAGATGGGCTCTGCTCTGCTCTGAAGCCGAGAATCTGCTTGTCTTGAGGAAAGTCTCAGTTTTAACTCCTGGAACCTCTAGGCAGGGTGGGGTAAGTCCCCTCTCTGTCACTCTGGAGGTCCACTGCCAGTCAGGGTATGTAACAATGAGCAAGGTGGACCAAGGGGTCTGACTCAGAGAATAAGGCAGCTTCATATAGTTATGTCTTCACTCTCTTGCAAAACTGAAAGAACTTCGTTCTAGCTCTTCCATGGAAAATTAGATCCTGACATCTGCATGGTGATGATACTGCAGCTCCTAAGGAAATTCCATTCAGTAACCCCTGATCAAAAGATTCAACATTGATTCAGAGGCCCACGTGTTTGGTGAAATCAAGCACCTCTCCGAAGCCTGGGCTTTATCAAAGGGCTGTTGACAAGGGAGGGGGCAGCAGGAAGGATGTTTGGAGCGGTCTCTGTCCCAAGAGAGCTGAGACCCCACAGCTACAGCTTTATCACTTAAAACCCAGAACTAAGGAACAGAAAATAATACTAATACTAATAATACTTGTATTTATATACCGCCTTTCTTAGGTCACCAGATTTCTCTAGTGACTATAACCCAAGGCGGTTTACATAGGCAGACTTTATTCAGAAACCCGAAGGTTTTTACAATTTTTACAGAAACGTTCTATCTTCCAAGAACTACACATATATAGATGGATCTTTCTGGATTTAGTCCTTCTTTCTGGCCACCTGTTTGTCTTCTTGCTTCCCTGCTCCCACCAGAGAAGCAGCTGACTTCGGCACAACTCCCCCTCACACAAGGCAGCCGAAGCTCAGCTGTTAATCAGTCGCAATTTACAAGTTCTGCCGCTCACAGAGACTTCCGGTAGTCCCGAACTGGCGACCTGCAGATCTTCAGCTCTTATCTTCAGGCAAACGGAGGCAATAACCCTCTCGACTAAATCTTCTGGTGAGAAAAATGGGTTCTCACCAACAGTCCAGTCCCACCTGGGCCTTGCATTCTGTCAGCAGCAGCTACTGCAATGGCACATGGACCAGGGTCACCAACTGGCAGACACCATGCCACCAGCTGGTGGAGGGGGGGGGGGTCTTCTGGGGCATTCTGATGGAGGATCAGGGTGGGGATTGGAACCAGCCAGGGGAATGTCAAGGGTGGATTGGGAGTGGTTCGGTGGTGGTGCCAATACTGTATGCCCCTGGCCTGGGCTTGACACACTCCCTCAGACCCACTTCACTTTACACCAGTGGAAGAGCTGATGCAGATCCAAGGAGGACCACTGGGGACAAGGCAGCGACAAGGTAAGGAAAAAAGAGTTTATAGTTCCCTTCCACCCTTTCATGGATCACTGCCTTGTCATGGCGAAGGGGCTTGAGTAGCTCAATGAAGCTGTGAGCTATGCCAGGTAGGGTTACCCAAGATGGACAGGTCATAGTAGAAAATTCTGACTAAACGTGATCCGCTGGAGAAGGAAATGGCAACCCACTCCAGTACTCTTGCCAAGAAAACTTCATGGATTACAAAACTAAAAGGCTAAACGATATGACACTGGAAGATGAGTGCCTCAGGTCAGAAGGTGTGCATTATGCTACTGGGGAAGAGCAGAACACGAGTACTAGTAGCTCCAGAAAGAGTGAAGCAGCTGGGCCAAAACCGAAGGGAAGCTCAGCTGTGGATGTATCTGGAAGTGAAAGGAACGTATGCTCCATATGCCAGCAAATTTGGAAAACCCAGCAGTGGCCACAAGACTGGAAAAGATGAGTTTACATTCCAATCCCAAAGAAGGGCAATGCCAAAGATTGCTCGAACTACCGCACCATTGCACTCATTTCACATGCTAGCAAGGTGATGCTCAAAATCCTACAAGCTAGGCTTCAGCAGTATGTGAATCGAGAACTACCAGATGTACAAGCTGGTTTCCAAAGAGGCAGAGGAACTAGAGATCAAATTGCCAACCTTCGCTGGATCATGGAGAAAGCAAGAGAGTTCCAGAGAAACATCTACCTCTGCTTCATTGACTATGCCAAAGCCTTTGATTGTGTGGATCACAACAAACTGTGGCAAGTTCTTGAAGAGATGGGAGTACCAGACCACCTTATCTGCCTTCTGAGAAACCTGTATGCGGGCCAGGAAGCAACAGTTAGAACTCGACATGGAACAACTGATTAGTTTCAAATTGGGAAAGGAGTATGACAAGGCTGTATACTGTCACCCTGTTTATTTAATTTATATGCAGATAAGAGTACATCATGAGAAAGGCTGGGCTGGATGATTCACAAGCTGGAATCAAGATTGCTGGGAGAAATATCAACAACCTCAGATATGCAGACGATACCACTTTAATGGCAGAAAGTGAGGAAGACCTTGAGAACCTTCTGATGAGGGTGAAAGAGGAAAGTGCCAAAATGGGCTTGAAGCTCAACATCAAAAAAACCAAAATCATGGCAACCACTCCCACCACTTCCTGGCAAATAGAAGGGGAAGAAATGGAAGCAGTGACAGACTTTATTTTCCTGGGCTCCAAGATTAGCGCAGATGGTGACTGCAGCCATGAAATTAAAAGACGTTTCCTTCTTGGGAGGAAAGCTATGGAGAACCTAGACAACTTAATCAAAAGCCGGGACATCACCCTGCCAACAAAACTTCACATAGTCAAAGCTATGGTTTTCCCAGTAGCAATGTATGGATGTGAGAGCTAGACCATAAGAAAGGCAGAGCGCTGAAGAATAGATGCTTTTGAATTATGGTGTTGGAGAAGACTCTTGAGAGTCCCCTGGACTGCAAGGAGATCCAATTGGTCAATCCTCCAGGAAGTCAAGCCTGATTGCTCCCTGGAAGGACAATCCTGAAGCTGAAGCTCCAATACTTTGGCCACCTCATGAGAAGAGAGGACTCCTTAGAAAAGGCCCTCATGCTGGGAAAGATTGAAGGCAAAAGGAGAAGGGGGAGGCAGAGGATGAGATGGTTAGATAGTGTCACCGAAGCGATGAACATGAAATTGGGCGAACTCCGGAAGCTAGTGGAGGACAGGGAGGCCTGGCGTGCTGTGGTCCAGGGGGTCACGAAGAGTCGGACACGACTTAGAGACTGAACAACAAGAAGTTCCCTTCCAATTGCTGCCTGGTCCCAAGCAGGCCCAGAGCATGCAGCAGAGGCTGCACAAGCATTGATATGCACTCTGGACCAGCCAGGATAGGATTGGGGTACAGGCATGCCCCGGTATCCACTGGGGTTCTTTTCCTGACCCCTCTGTGGATACCTGAAACCGTGGATACTGGGAACACCTTTTTAAAAATGGGGGAAAGGCAACATAGGAGAGTACATCTGGATCAACTGCCCAACAGCAGCATCAGAAGGCAGAGATGAACAAAAACCCAATTAAAAATATTTTTAATTGTTTTTTTTATTCATCTCTGCCATATGGAGAAGCTGGGCTTTCCTGCCATATGTAGAAGCTGGCAACAGCTTTGTGACAGTATACAGAGGTTAGGCAACCTCAGCTTTTCTTGTTTTGATTCTTTCTTAGCAATCTGTCATGGCCAAGTGTTGAGGCTGGAGAAAAGATATAATCCTCTCCTATAGGGAGGCAAAACACTAAGTTGTGCAGGAGCCTGAGCTCCTGTGTAAAGCTGCCCTTTCCCCTTGTTTTCAGAGCCATTTGCGGCTGGAGCTCAGGCTCCTGCATAACTTCGTGTTTTGCCCCGCTGTAGGAATGTCACTGAACTCTCCAAGTTGCCCACCTTCTGATTATCAGTGGCTTCTAAAAAGAACTAAACACATGCACAAACAGAGGCGTTTCTAGGGTATGGCGCCAGGGGGCATGAGCCCTGGGCACCATAAGGTGGGGGGTGCAGTTGGCATGGTGCCCCTGCCCACAAATTTGTCCCCCCGTTGCACCCCGAGCCGGGAGGCGCGTTGGCGTCTCCCCTCCCGGCCTGCTGCTCGAGTACTTAAAGTGCCTGATCGGCAGGCCGGGGAAGCTGCCTGAGAGGTGCGCAGCTTCCCTTGGCCGCTGTTTGGGCAGAACAAGGAGGCGGGGCTTGGCTTCTGCCCAACATGGCAGACAGAAGCCACACCCTACAACGTCATGACATCACAACATTGTGATGTCATGACGTTGCGTGCCCTGGGCACGGTTTTGCCCTGGTACACACCTGTGCACAAAAGACAGGCCTATTAGCAGTGATTAGCCAGGTTAGCTCTACAGAACACTCAGGTTCAGAGGCTGTGTACCTGATGTTGGAGGTAAGCCACAGGAGATGGTATTTGTCACTGTGGAACTCCTTGCCACAGGAGGTGGTGATGGCATCTGGCCTAGATGCCTTTAAGAGGGGATTGGATGGATATCTGGAAGAAAAGTCTATTGTGGGCTATAGGCAATGATGGGTTGTAACCTTACATTAGTAGTAGAGTACTGGGTGCAGGGGAGTGGCAACAGGATCCAAGCATCTTGTTGTCTCATGTCTCCCTGGGGCACTGGTGGGGCCGCTGTGGGATGCAGGAAGCTGGACTAGATGAGCCTTTGGCCTGATCCAGCAGGGATCTTCTTATGTTCTTATGTTCTTATGTCTTCATGCCCTGCCTACAAATACTCAGACCATTGATGGTCTTTCCAAAGACACTTGGCTGATAGCTGATGAGGCCAGAAAGGTGGCCTGCATGGACACTGATGGAAACAGAAAGGCAGACTAGGCAGACCTTGGGCTGATCTAGTGATCCTAAGAGTGCAATCCTAACCTGGAGTTAGGTCAGCACAGTTAGGCCAGCAAAGTTTGCCTGGCACATGGTCCACCAAAAAGTACACTCTCGGTGTCAGGTAGGATGGCGCATATCTGTGTGCTGGCCTTTGACTCCGAGAGTGGTCCACACATACTTTATGGTGACCCTAGTGCTGGCCAAATTTTGCTGGCCTAACTGTGCCAGCCTAACTCTAGGTTAGGATTGTGCCCTAAGTAAGGGAACTACTTTCCTGAGGTTCAACCACCACAACCAGTTAGGATTTCAAGCATTCAAAGTGGTTCATTTGCATCAGCTCAATAATTCTGACAACGACCCTCTAGGACAGGGGTGGTCAACTTACAGCATGCGTGCCACTAGTGGCACACGGACGCTTTCTGAGTGGCACACACAAAGTTGCCAGATATTTTTGAAAAATTTCCATAAGAGCAAAGATAACACCGCAGCAGTTTATGGTTTACTTGATTTCTTCGTTTCTCCTTGCACAGCATGTCCTCAAGTTTCTAATGCTGCAATGGGCACACTCGGGGGGGGGGGAGTCTTACCAACTCTGCTTGATTTGCTCTGGATATATGGACCTTGGAACGGGCCCTTCAGGGCTGGACTAAAGGTCCATGCAGGCCACTTTTCTGGCCGCATCAGCAGTCAGCCAAGTGTCTTTGGAAAGCCCCAAATAGATAACAGCCCTCCCTTTACCTTTACCATCACATTATATACCATTCAATGGGGAATTTAATGGGGGAAAACCCTGAGTACAATATCTTTATTCTATGAAAAATTATGGCCAGAAAACTAAAAACCAAAAATACAACTTCTTATGTAAAAATCATGGTTTGTTAAAATCATGGGGTTTTTTTTGGGAATAATACCATCATGGGCAGAAGATTTAGTCGAGAGGGTTAAGGCCTCCGTTTGCCTGAAGATAAGAGCTGAAGATCTGAAGGTCGCCAGTTCGGGACAGCCGGAAGTCTCTGTGAGCGGCAGACCTCGTTAATTGCGGCTGATTAACAGCTGAGCTTCGGCTGCCTTGTGTGAGGGGGAGTTGTGCCGAAGTTCAGCCGCTTCTCTGGTGGGAGCAGGGAAGCCATTTATCAGCCAGCAAGAAGACAAACGGGTGGCCAGAAAGAAGGACTAAATCCAGAAAGATCCATCTGTATGTGTGTAGTTCTTGAAAGATAGAACATTTCTGTATAAATTGTAAAAACCTTCGGGTTTCTGAATAAAGTCTGCCCATGTAAACCGCCTTAAGTTATAGTCACTAGAGAAATCTGGTGACCTAAGAAAGGCGGTATATAAATCCAAGTATTATTATTATTATTATTATTATTATTATTATTATTATTATTATTATGTTATACACCATTTGGTGAGGAATTTCACAAGGAATTCACTGAAAAAAAACTGGATTGTACTATCTTCTTTCTATCAAACGTTATGGCCAAAACACACACAAAAAGAAAATTCAACTGTCTTATGTAACATTATGTATGATGGCTACATTGAACTTCCAGATGTAGGAGTAGTATGTCGCTGAGTACTATGTTCAGGGGAGCAATAGCAGGGAAGGGCACTGACATCCATTGCTTGTGGGGAAATATTCACTGCATTTATTTTCTGGCCCTTGTTATTATTCATTTCATTTCATGACTATTACTAACTCTCAGCCTCCCTCTCCTTATAGGGTTGTTGTGGGGACAAAAGAAGGAGAGGAACCAGGCACAACACCCTGAGCTCCTTGGAGGAAGAGTGGTACAAAAATGTGAAAATAAATAATTGTGTTGTATAGAGGAAGGTGTCAAAAATTTATGGGCTGCGGGTGTCACATGACCTAGTTATGCCACTGGTGAGAAAAGAAACCTCAGTTGCTTTTTATGTTGATTTTGGATCCTGCTATATTGCTTGTATTTCCCCCCCCCCATTATTTGAATAGAATGCTTTGTTTCTGTAGTTTTTGAATCATTTCTAGACAAATCTATATGGAAAATCAGGATAAGTATATATTGAAATTATTGGGGTTTTTTTTTTTTGGGGGGGGGAATAACCAACTGTTATCCATCAGTGCTTTAGGTCAAGTCCCTGCCCTGAGAGGCTTACAATCTGGACCAGCTATTTTCAACCTTTTTCATCTCATGACACAATGAGAAGGTACCAGACTTGTCAAGCCACACCATCAGTTTTTTGACAATTGACAAGGCACAGCGTGCTACCAATGGTGGGTACCACATCCCCCATTGGCCTTACTAAGAAATGACCTTCTTCCAAATTCTTGTGACATACTTGTGGACCACTCGCACAGTGGAACAGTGGTTGAAAACAGTGGTTGAAATCTAGACAAAAGGGAGATGACAAAGAATGGAGGAGGAAATGGATGCAGGAAGCCCACATGCCATTTTTGCCGTGACATTAAGGCACAGAGGATCATGCCCAAAGACTTCATGGCAGGTGAGTTTTGAGACAGATGTGAAGTAAGAGAAGAGGCATCATAGAGGCGTTCTGAAAAGTTGTCTTTGGTAGATGGGTCAGCAAGAAACAGGGCAGAGTCATTTGACTCTTGGTTGAAAAGCAGTATATGCATATTCTTAAACAATGATGACAACAATGATGATGATTTGAGGCAGCAGGAGACCATTGGGTTGCTAAAAGGGGTGACATTGCACAAAGGTCACAAGGAGAAATGTGTCAGGAAATAAGAGTGGAGAGACTGATGAGGGTGAGGTCATGCAGGGTTTTGAACGGAAGAAGTTTGTACAGGGTCTGGGGGTGGACAAGGCACCGGTGTTACAGATTTCAGGAGGGGCGTCATCTGGCTAGAGCAAAGAGAAAGGTAAATGATTTGGGCAGCAGAGTGTTAGACAGAGTTACTGAAGTCAGACAGTGGAAGACCAGAAAGAAGTTATCAAGGTGAGAGATGATTGAAATCGATTAACTCCTAATTAACCAGTAGAGTGAGCTCAGAGAGAGAGAGAGAGAGAGAGAGAGAGAGAGAGAGAGAGAGAGAGA
>JAJKFI010000142.1:1598455-1631202 GCA_029204185.1 Lerista edwardsae
GATCACCCGGATGTCCCGCCCAGCGTTCCGGTAGAATAACACCACTGATTTCTGGGATAGTATATGCAAACTGCCCAGGACATTCAAAGTGCCCTACAAATGCAAAGGGTTCTCATCATTAGGTTCAATGCCAACACAAAAGGCAACAGAAGCATCAGAGGGGGGAATAAGGCCAAAGAG
This sequence comes from Lerista edwardsae, assembly GCA_029204185.1. NCBI lineage: Eukaryota > Metazoa > Chordata > Lepidosauria > Squamata > Scincidae > Lerista > Lerista edwardsae. Next base: position 1,598,636 of record JAJKFI010000142.1, read on the forward strand.
CCAACACAGGACTTGGCTCCTTGTGCATGCAAAGGGTAGGCTTCCCTTGAAACCTGCAGCTGGGCTTAGGAAGCAGAACAGGCAGGAGTCCGACCCCAGGCAAGGTCTGATCTGCAGCACCTCTCTTTACAAAACCAGAACGCTCCAGCCAAGCACTGCGTTTCCCAACTCTACAAGGGGGCAATTAGGAATTGCCCTCCAAACCCTTCCCCTCCAATCCCTTATTGGCTCTGGGGGAAAAAAAAAACATGCTACGGGGTAGGGGTGGGAAAGCAGGGCTGAGTGGGTGCTGCAGATCACAATTAGCTTAATTAGAGATGAAACAGCACTTAATGAGCAGGTTGCAAGAGGCACTTTAATTAGTTTCACTTTGGGCTTAGCATGTATCTGCTCGGCACTCACACTTACAATGGGTGAAGCTCAGGGAACACACCACAACCCTGATACCTGCACGTAGACTAGGGTAGCAAACCAAGGGGCCCTCCTGGGGGTTCAGCTGCCGCCATCCCTGTTCCTCCTAATGGATAATACACAAAGAGGGCTGCGGAAAGACGAGTAATTTCTGGCCTTTTCCGATGCACTGAAGAAATGTGGCATCCCATTAGGATTTCGTGCCCAGAGTTGCTTCTCCCACAAATTTTGAGACGATATAAATGGAGGAGGACGCTTGCAGGTGCAAGCTGAGAAAACAAGCTGCCAGAGAGAGTGAAAATTCATTGCAAATGTTTAAGAAAATTAAACCCCAACCTCAGTCTGGACTTCCTTGGGGGTGGTGCAAGGGTAATAGGCTATCTCAGAATGCCAGATGCAGGGGAGTGGCAATTAGAATTAGGTATCTAGTTGTCTCATGTGCTCCTGGAGGCATCTGGTGGGCCACTGTGAGATACAGGAAGTTGGACTAGATGGGCCTTGGCCTGATCCAGTGGGGCTGTTCCTATGAGTACATGCCTGAAGAGGAGCAGCTGGCTCTAGTGGCTGTCCAAGAGAAATGCTGTGGAGAATCTTGACTGCCACCAGTGTGTTTTCCTCAGAATGCCAGGTGCAAGGGAGCGGCCACAGAATGCAGGCAGCCTGTTGCCTTGTGTGCTCTCTGAGGCATCTGGTGTGCCACTGTGAGATACAGGAAGCTGGACTAGATGGGCCTTGGCCTGATCCAGTGGGGCTGTTCCTATGAGTACATGTCTGAAGAGGAGCAGCTGGCTCTAGTGGCTGTCCAAGAGAAATGCTGTGGAGAATCTTGACTGGCCACCAATGTGTTTACCTCAGAATTTACCTCAGAATGCCAGGTACAAGAGAGTGGCAGCCTGTTGTCTTGTGTGCTCTCTGAGGCATCTGGTGGGCCACTGTGAGATTCAGGAAGCTGGACTAGATGGGCCTTGGCCTGATCCAGCGGGGCTCTTCTTATTATTCTCCCTTGCCCATGCCTTCCTGTTGCAGAAAATTGGCTCCCCCAAATGCATGCAATTTTTCACATTTTGCACTCCAAGCTGTATACCAGCCAAGGGGGCCCACACTGCACACGCAACCATCAGTGGCCTTGGCCTTGCTAGAAACACGTCTCCCCGCGTGGTTCCACAGGCGTCCACTTCAGGCTCCCAAGCACCGTACAGCAGCCCACCACGACCACCTGGGGTCTCTCCTTGCCCTGCCACTCCTTCCCACCCGCAACTGCCAGCAGCTCCTCGGCGCTTGGGGCCAGCCAAAACACAGGGGTTGATCACATCCCACTGCAGTGCAGGGAAGGTGGGCAAACCTGAGATGGGTGGCAAGGCAGCCCACCCAGCCATATGCCAAGGTGTGAGGAATTCTGCGCTTCTCTCCAGTACTGCAACCGCGGCCTCCTAGAGCCCAGACTGCAGCAATCTGGCACCCCGCAGAAGCAGAAGCCCCCGGCCAGCGCACTGCTTCCAGTGCTCAGGGCACCTCCTCTTGTCCAAGGAGGGGGGAATCGCACCTGCCATTCCCTCGCTCCTGCCCACCTGTCTTCCCTGCTCCTCTTCAAGGGGGACGTCTGAACAGCCAGGCTTGTGGGCTGTGGGGACGGCACAAAGCAATGGAGTGGGCAGAGGCAGATCTAAGGGAGGGCAGAGCTCTAAGTTTTGCAAGAAGCCTTACCTTGCAGTGGAAATCACTCCTTTCCTGCACCGTTTTAGCCAATCCTCACAGGGAAAAGCAACATCTTGGTGTTGCTTACTGGCTACAGCAGCAAGGGAGAGGAGGGATTTACATGACAGGGTACGGCTCCTTGCAACACTTAGAGCTTTGCCCTCCCTGTAGATCCACCTCTGGGAGTGGGCGGGTGTGACCACCTGGACCCTAAACAAGGATGTTCATCACACCACCACTCCTCACAGTCGCACACCTGACTTGCTTTCTCTGGAATGGGGGATACAGAGAAGGAAGCTGAGCCCTCAGGGGTCTGGACGTGGGTCAATGCTCCCCTCCGTACACTTTGTCTTTGTGGCAGTGCTCAGCTGAGCATTCAGCTCCTTGGCCTGCGCTGGTGTGGCCTTCCTGCATTCCGTGCATCCCAAGGACAGGTTTACTGCCCCTCGTAATCACCATCATCTGTGATTTATAACGGCTTGTTTATGGCGCTCAATGAGCAGAGTGGCAATGAGTGAGCTTCACAGCGGCATTAAGACGGTGCTTCCCTGCAGCCTTGTGGTGTGATTTCAGGCTCCTCTAATGGGGCCCGACTCCCTGAGCCCAAATCAAGCGTGTCAAGACCCTGCAATAGTCCAAAGAAACATCTCCAGCACTCCCTGAGCCCACAGGAAATGCAAGGAATCTGTGCCCCCTGCAGCTCTGCAGGGGCTCACTATGACGCCCAGAGGAGGCCGAGGACCCGGCTGGGGAGACCCACAGGCAGGACGGCTGGGCTGCCTCCCCTAAGTGTCAGCTGATCACACTAGCACTTATGCTGACGGCTCACAATTAAGCCTTGCACTATGAATGTGCAACGTTCTGGATTAGGAAGATGTTGATTTCACCTCTTATGGCTCACTCCCAATTAAAGCCCAGGTTTGCACAAGCTGCTCACCCCCCCCCCATCCCTCATGAGCAGTAGTGTCATTCAGTAATGAGCAGACGGAACGCGAGGCGGGACTTACCGCCTGATTGGCTGCCCGGTTCTGACACGTCGCTGCCTTGCCAAGCGCCACGCGGGCACCCCTGGCCTTGGAGGGGGTGCCCGCTTGCCTGGGTGGCGCGCTGGGTGCTTAGGAGAGCCATGGAGGGGCGCGCCACCCAGAAGGAGCCCCCGCGGCGGAACGGCAGGCGGCGGCGCATCACGGGCTCCCTGTCAATCAAGGGGTAAGTCCCGCCTCGCGTTCCGTCTCCTTGTTAATGAATGACACTACTGCTCAGGAGCCACAACCTTGTCCCTGCCTTTCCACCCCTTTCTTCACTTTCTCATTAATCCCCCCCCCTTAATCACAATAGAGATCTCAAACTTTTCGGGCAAGAACTCCTACTTTTGACTTCTGTTACTCAGAATGCTCCTATAAATTGGAAACAATCAATCAATCAATCAATCAATCAATCAATCAATCAACCAACCAACCAACCAACCAACCAACCAACCAACCAACAGTATTTATATACCACTTTTCAACACTAAGTTGACAAAGCGGTTACAGGCAAATAGTAATAAAGTCAAATGACTCCCTGACCCAAAAGGGCTCACAATCTAAAACAAAAAAGGCGAATACCGCCAGCAACAGCCACTAGGAAAGACACTGTGCAGGGGTGAACTGGGACAGTTACTCCCCCCCCCGCTAAATATAAGAGGAGCACCACTTGGAAAAGTGCCTCTTGCCCAGTTAGCATTCACATATCATGAATTTGCCCCCAGTTCGTATGATCCACATTTGTGAGCTGCACACACATGATGTAGGCACAGCCAGACTCGTAAGAGGCAGAATTTGATTTGGTACCACCGTGGATATGAAGGGGCACTGCAGTGGCGGACCTGGGGGCACGGGGGAGTCAAATGCCGGGCGCTGGGCTTGAGGAGGGGCATACTGGCATTGTGCGCTGCATCAGGTTGCAAGGAGGGGGCGGCTCCTGTGGAGGTGTGCTCCCCAGCACCAACCCCTGGGGCACTGTGACTTCTAAATGTGCAGAACACCTCAAAGTGCTCTGATAGAAACAAGAGAAACCCCAGGTTCCCTTCAATGCTACTGGAAAAAAACCACTCCCAAGATCTGAAGAGCTTTCAAACTGCTGCTCCCGTACAAGAATGAACTTTTGTGGAAAGGGGGAGGCGAGATGCATGTTCTGGAAGGTATGCTGTTGTTGTTCAGTCGCTAAGTCGTGTCCGACTCTTCGCGACCCCCTGGACCACAGCACGCCAGGCCTCCCTGTCCTCCCCTAGCTTCCAGAGTTCACCCAATCTCATGTTCATTGCTTCGGTGACACTATCTAACCATCTCATCCTCTGCCGCCCCCTTCTCCTTTGGCCTTCCATCTTTCCCAGCATGAGGGTCTTTTCTAAAGAGTCCTCTCTTCTCATGAGGTGGCCAAAGTATTGGAGCTTCAGCTTCAGGATTTGTCCTTCCAGGGAGCAATCAGGCTTGACTTCCTGGAGGATTGACCGACTGGATCTCCTTGCAGTCCAGGGGACTCTCAAGAGTCTTCTCCAACACCATTATTCAAAAGCATCTGTTCTTCGGCGCTCTGCCTTTCTTATGGTCCAGCTCTCACAGCCATACATTGCTACTGGGAAAACCATCGCTTTGACTATGTATGCTGTGGTATGCTGTGGCCCCTTTATTTGAAGACGGGCCACAGCTCAGTGGGCAAATACCTGCGCTGTGCACAGAAGAGCACCAGCACATCCCATGCCTGGCAGCATCACCACGTGAAGGACCTGAGACAGCAGCACTGGGAGGGACTGGGAGGACGCTCTGGCCGAGACGGATCAACGGCCCGATACAACGTGAGGCAGCTTCACACACTGGATGTATAACACAGCACGCGACTTCCCACCATTCTGGACCCCACAAGGGAATCAGCCACCACAAGAACCATCCAACTCAACGATCTCAAGGTCGTGAGCTCGGGACTGCAGGAAGTCTCTGTGAGCGGCAGACCTTGCAGCTGCGGCTGATTAGAAGCTGAGCTTCAGCTGCCTCGTGGGAGGAGGAGTGTGCTGAAGGTCAGCTGCGTCTCTGGTGTGAGCAGGGAAGCATCAGCCAGCAGAAGACAGACGGGTGGCTAAAGAAAGAAGGCTAAATCCAGAAAGGAAGATCTGAATGTGTGTAGTTCTTGAAAGACAGAACATTTCTGTAAATTGTAAAAACCTTCGGGTTTATGAAAAGTCTGCCTATGTAAACCGCCTTGAGTTGTAATCACTAGAGAAATCTAGTGATCTTAAGAAAGGCGGTATATAAATACATGCATTATTATTATTATTAACTGCTCCCAGCACACCTCGCAATTTTGACCCCCCCCCTTTGATCCTCAGCCCCACACTTTCCACCAGCCCAGCCCGAACCTGGCTGCTTTTAATCACATATCAGGCAGACGGCTCCTCTAACAGGATCAGGCGATTAGTCCCCCGTTAATCTCAGCCTGCCTGGGAACTCTACCTCCCTCCAGAGATCAGATTACGGAAGCCCCGGGTCAAAAGCCACTGGAGCAGCAGCCAGATCCAGGATCGGAGAGCTAAAGCATCAGGTAGGATTAATGGAGGCTTAAAGTCTTCTCCTCCTGGTCGGGGCTTTCTCAACCCATAAGCCAGGACGCGGTTAATTTGCCGGGCAGCAGGAGGACGGCGGAATGGCGGCTGGTGCCCAGAGCTGCAGAGGCCCCAGGAAAGGGTCGATGAAGCCACACACAGACGCCATGTGACGGCAGGCAGGAGCCCTGATGCTGCTCGGAGGAGGAGTGAGTGGCCGCTCGGCAGCAGAGGCTTGCGTAACGCACTGGGCCGGGCTTTCCAGGGACGGAGCTGCTTCCGCCCGGCAGCGTGAAATCCACCTGCTTCCATCCAGGCCTTCCAGACTCAGCCCTGGGAAGGAGGACGGGCACCTTGCTGGGCACAGCGAAACGCTCGCTCAATCAGGTGGTCCTTTCCACCACTGGGCAGGTTGGGCAGAGTTCCGGCTCTTTAACAAAAAGAGAGTCACGTTCCCATTAAATGCAGTTTTGTGGCAAAGCCATGTGCACCTCAAGCTGTGGAGCTGGGGGAGACCAAGATGCCGGCTAGACCAAGCCACGATGCCAGGCAGGCCCCTGCCACTTGCCCCAGTCCTAAAGAGCAACTTCAGAACACAGCAGAGGCTACAAGCGGCTGATTGTAAAACAATCCACTCTCTCAAGCTTGTAAGCCACAGTGCCATGTTGCAGAGGCAACACATGCCCATTTTCGAATGTGGGAGCAAGCCCACTGGGCAGAGGGGCACCTTCTTGAGTGTGACCTCTTATACTTCACAGGGAGAGCAACTATGTCCCTCTTCACCCCAGAGGCTTTTTCAGAGGCTGTTGCTGGTGTCTCTGCTGTATTTTTATTTTTATTTTTAAAGATAGTGAGCTCTTTGGGGACAAGGAACCATTTGTTTTTCTATGTAAACCGCTTTGTGAACTAGTTGAAAAAGCCGTCTATAAGTATTCTTCACAGCAACGATAACAACATGGTGCACCAAAAAAGGGAACAGGCCTGGAAAGCAGGCAGGAACGCAAGCCACGGGGACCAGTCTTTCAGATGCTCTGTGCAGATACTGCCTAATTCTAGTCTAGCATGGGGTGAAAATCAGCTGTGGGTAGACTAGAAGTCGATCTCCCCTACCATAGTCTTCTGCAGCCACAAGAACTAGAAATGTTTTTTTAAAGCAGGGATTCTATTAAAGGCAGAACAGCCATCTAGAAAGGCTGGCATGTAGGACAAAATTGCCTTGGACGTGATGCCCACATCCCTGCTTCAGCCAGATGGACTGTGCACAGTGCACACAGCAGTTTCAGCGGCAGTACAGAAATGTCGAAATGATCCAGCCAACATGAGTGCTCCGAGCCTCGAAGCGGGTTCATTCTAAACCAGTGGTTCCCAAACTCTCTGGCAGTTCAGGAACTGTTCTAGGTATTTGCAGGGGCAGGGGGGGGACTTACCGCTGCCTGCCCTAGCATCTGGGGAAGTGGTGGTCAGGGAGCACCACGGACCCCTCCGCAGGGCTCCCTGTGCATCGGAAAAATTTAACAACAATTGCAACCCACTTCTGGTGTGCAATTGCAAACAATCCACTTCTTTTGGGGCTGGTGGTGCTGAAAAATTCTGGACACCCTCACTTCACAGAAAGCAAGCGGCTCTGTACCCTTGCTACTGTCCAGAGAGCAGAGCTGCTACTTCCTCACCCAAGCAAGCCAATTTCACACATTACCGTTTTTAAAGCATGTACCTAAATGCAAGTGTACGCCTAAAAACAAGGAGCATGAATGCAAACACACACACACACACACACACACACACACACACACACACACACCAGAGAACAGTCGGGAAGAACTTAATGCTGCAGCTACATCATCTGAGCTAAACAGGTCTGATCAGTGCCTTGATTGGAAACCCTGGGGAATTCGGTTTGTGCTTTCTGCAAGTAAGAAAGAAACCTGCACACATTCTCAATACCCAGAAACCTGGCCTGGAAAGCAAACTCAGGTTGGAGGCCAGACAATGCGTGAAAAGGTGCACCAGGTCATTTGCAGGTCCTTCTTTCTGGATGCCTTTCCAGCTTGGGCAATTTCCCAAATAGAACAAGCTGTGGGGGGTTTTCTCCCCCAAGGGCTGTGATCTTTTCATGAATAAAGCTATCTTTGAGGGGAAAGTGGCTCCACTAGACAGATTAAGCTGTCTCGAGAATCCTGGTAGGACCATAAGGCAAGACATAAATTCAACACATGAATATTTAAACAGATTCCCGCTTGTCGATACGTATTAAGAGAGATATAAAAATACACCTGAGACAGACAGCCACAGTTAACTTGCATATTTAAGGCACATGCAATTAACAACCTGCATATAATTTCCTTGGCAGATGCTAAAAAGAGTGTTGGTAGACAAGTTGCTTTGATACTACGACTGTCTTACTATCAACTGACAGTGCAAAAAGCCTGAGTCAGCGGCAGAAGAATCACGACAGATGGCCTCAAATCCCAAGAGACAAAGCCAATGAAACCGCAGTTCCTTTTTATTTGCTTCCTGGTTTCCAGGCCTTCCTGTGTCTCCACAGTTACATTCTGAACCTCACTCCCTGCATCTAGAAACCTAGCTTTAACCAACTGGAAGCCGGCATTCCAAAGGCTTGTGAAAAGTGCACCATCTGTCCCCTAGCAGCAAGATCACCAGGACAGCCACGCAGGACACAGCATGATAATATCAGAGAATACTGTAGGAGGACAAAAATGAAACAGAAGTAGGTTTCTAGTCCTCATGATTCTTGGAAACATTGCAAGAGGTTTCCAGCAGGCAGGAGGAAGGATTTCTAAGCACTGCACGAGTCGTCTGTCACTTCCCAATATATTCTAATTGGCCCCCTGACTCAGTTCAGTATCCCAGGATGTAGAAGACAAAGCTGGCAGGCTTTTCAAAGAGAGCGGGCGTCCCCGTGCACAGGAAGACACTCCTAACCTTTATCAAGGCTCTTAAGGAGAGGCTTACCAGCAGTGCCAGGGTGACACAGGGCACAATCCTACTCCCCTGTTGTGGGACTTGTCTATTTTTGGAACCTGTCTTATTTAATGGAACACCACCCTTGTAGTGTAGCACAGTAACCAGCAATCAGTAAAGGTTCTGGCAACAGTAAAAGCAGCCAGCAGCGACTCTTGGTGGCAAAACATTTCTTGACTAGAGTCCAACTGTTGAGAGCCTCCTTAACGTGGCTCTGTACCCCATTGTGGTTATTTTGGCCCTATAAGGTAATACTTGTGATTGCTATGCTCAGGATGGTCAGATGGCGATATAACCAGATGCACATAATACGGGACTTGAAAAGGGGAAGGTCAGACCAGGATGTAATGGGAACAGGTATGGACCCATCGAGGGGGGGGGTGCAGTGTTGAGAACACCTTCTCCTTCCCTTACACATGTACAGGCCTAACTCCATTTTGGATTTCATCCTGGGAGTTATGAGTTGCTATCCTGCAAAGAGGAGGTGAGCCTCAGGAGATAGCACAAGACAATGCAGATCATTAAGAATTGGTGCCAGAGACATCTGCAAGTCTCCTTTCCCCTCAGGGTCTTGAAATGCAAATTTGGGTCCCTGACAAAAGGTGTATGCAAGGACAAGTCCTGCCTGAAATTAAATCAAGTTCTTATCTGCCCAGGAGCTAGGCTCACCTGGACAATTCTTTTCAGACTCTGCTAAGAAGCCTCCCACCCTGAATCTGAAGGGACACACACCCTGCTACACCCCATTGTATCTGTATCGCTTGATGAAATTAAGTGTTTGCTCTTTTTGCATTTCTTAGACTTCTTGTAACATGAAATTGTACCTTTGTAACCCCCTTCCTCCCAAGGAGGAAGGATTGATAGCAACAGATTACATTGTTAAAAACATATGAAGTGCCATGCCAAATGTAAGTCCTTTGGGACTGTGCTTTTTGCTGCTTGTGTCACTTTATTAGTAAAGTTTCTCTTGGACCATTTTTTACCAGCGCTGGTCTCTGTCTTCTTAGGGTTTTGATGTTGTTTTAGCCTTCTTTCAGCCAGGAATTTTTAATGAGGTTTTTCTCTCCAAGTTACACACTGAGCTGGGACTCTCAGCTGGGGGACCTCTTAAGGTCATCCATAAGGACCCACAACAACACCCCCCCTTTGGTCAAAGCAAGCTACTTACGTCGGCTGGACGCTGTCGCAAACGTGCCATAAAGTGTGCCTGTGCCAGCGCTTCTGGCGCAGTACCGACACAGGCCTTGCGCCAACGATGCAGCCCTGGACAAAGCCCCTGATGCCGCTCCAGGGCCAGCCAGGTTCGGCTGGCACAGGGGCTATTCTGGGTGGGGGGAAGGTGGGAGGGAGGGCAGAGTGGGGTGGGGGAGGGCGTTCCGGTGGGCAGGGCGGCGTGGGGAGTGGGTGGCCATTAGGCTCATCCAATCCCCCCCCCCCCCGTCCTCAGGCCATGTGGTATGCTCAGATTTGCACCTGCTCTACAACAGGCACAGATCTGAGCAGCCCCAGAGGGTGGCTGACACCTGCCCTTGCCCCGTAGAGGCTCCAGCCTGTTCCAGCGCAGGTTAGGATCCTGCCCTCGGTAATTTAAGGTTGATACAAGTGCCTGCACTGCCACCCCCTTCAGGAACTGCCCCCTCCCCAAAGGGGTGGAAGATCATCATCAAGACTAGATCCTTAGCAAGGCAAGTTGAGGCCTTCATCCCAAAGGGTGCCACCCTGCCCTCTAGTGATGACCAGGAGGAATAATGCTGCCTGTTTACAAGGAGACAAACCTGCGGCACAGTAGTGCCACTGACACACTACCAGACTGTGTGGCACTGCTGCCCTCTAGTGGCAGCAGCATTACGTTGTCTTTGTGACCTGCATACAGTATAGTAAGTATGTAAGCCTCCACGGGGCAAGGGCAGGTGTCAGCCACCCTCTGGGGCTGCTCAGATCTGTGCCTGTTGTAGAGCAGGCACAAATCTGAGCACACCGCATGGCCTGAGGACGGTGGGGGGGGGGAGAGATTGGATGAGGCCTAATGGCCACCCATTACTTTTCCTGATCATAAATAGCCAGGCACAACATCATCAAGACAGCAGGAGTTTAGACAGAGTTAAAATACAGGCTCCTGCCCCAATAGGCTTACAATCTAGATATTGACACAACAAAGGGTAGGAAAAGGGTGGAGGCAGGGAGGGGAAGCAGGTGTAACTGTTTCAGTTACACATACTTCAGCTTAACTGAATGGGGACCAAAGTGTGGAGCCAACTGCTTTAGAGGAAGGGAGGTTCTGACAAAAGCCTTGACATGAATGAGTGAGGCCACATCTTAAAGGCATCCTGGGAGGCTTTTCCAAGAATTAAGAGGCTGCAAAGGGAAAAGGATGGCACCTTCTGAGAAAGCAAGCAGCCCAGTCTCCTGTACAAGATCTGTTTTCCTTGCCCTCTCTTTGAAGAACACAACCATAGCCAAGCTGCTTCAAAGCAATGGGTTCATGTACCTCAAGTGCCTTTGGGATGGAAGTCAGAGGGACAAAAACCAAGAGGCCAAACATCTGGCGAAAGTGGTTAGCAGCACACCAAACAGGCCTGTTCTACATTTTTTAAAAAAACAACAACACCCTAATATTTGACAGTGACATCCTGTGGCAATGAGTCCCACAGGTCACTTGAGCACCACAATCATGCGTGTTAACCGTGGAGCTTCACAACCGTCCTGCAAGATAGTTTCATTACTCTATATTAGATGGGGAACAGGCTCAAGGCTGTTGACTCAGCCTGTGATTAACGCTTCAATCCTACGCACATTTCCCTGTGTCACCAACACCACAGAATTTACTTCTGAGTAAACCCGCACGGAGTTGCACTGCAGGCCTCCTGGGTCCAAGCCTGGCCTACCATCCAACACATCCTCACTCATACAGCCTAGAAAGGAGGCTGTATTCGCACAGTCAATTGATATTAACATACGGGTCGCATGCTCACTGCTCCCCTGCCCCGGCACACCCCAATACCACCACCAGTGGCAAAAGGATTAGCCATTATGTACATAGAAAGACTGAGGCTTGTAAGTAGGGAGGAGGCGTCACCACCTACCAAGTAGGAATTTTGCATTCAAAATGGTCTCCCTCCTTCACCGCCTGCAGAAAGTACCACACAGCTCGACAAGGACAGGACAGAGGAGGGCGTTTTACACTAGCAGGTGTCACCTGACCCAGCTGGCTCAGGTCAAGACCACATTGCGCTCCCCATCATTTATGCAGCCCTTCTCATCAGCCCCAACCTGGCTTTCTGCAGGCGAGCACGAGAAAATGGCACCAGGCAACGCCACGCGCTCGGCCGTCCTCGGGAGCAAGCAGGCGGCCCCTTCCTTCCTCCGACTCCAGCAAGGGGGCGAGAGAAGCTTCCGCAACAGCCCCAGCTGCAGATAAGACGGATTAAGGCTGCTGAGGTGGAAGCGGCAGCAGATGCCGCCCGCTGTCAAGAACCGGCGACAGGGACTCGACGGCTGGCAGAAGGAAGGAGGAGACCTTGTGGAGGTCGCTCCTGACCACCCCCGCCCTGAACAGGGAAGCCGCCCCTGGGGACGCGACAGGACGCAGAAGGTGCAAAAAATGACGTCGCGTCCATCGATCCTGCCCCACTGAGGGGTGAATGGCGGGAGGCGAGGGGAGAAGGACGCGAAGTCAGCAGCCGGCCGGCGAGGGAGGGAGGGACGGGGCGCGCGGCACCTCCTCACCCAGCACAAGGATCCGGTCTCCGGGCTTCAGCTCCGCCTCCAGCTGCTCGCGGAAGCAGTCAAGCCCCCCGAACCACTCGGCAGGAGCGGCTCCCTCGTCCCGATAGCGCGACTCCCAGTAGCTGCGCTCCCGGTAGCGGGCGTTCGACCCAGGCTGCCGCCGCCGCCGCGAGGACTCCTCCATGCCGCGAGTACGCAGAGGCGCTCCGCCAGCCACGTGTCCCTCTGAAAACCACGTGGAGCTTCCGGCCGCCGCTTCCTGGCCGAGGCTGGTGCCTCTGCGAAGCGCGTTCCTCTGGAAACACAGCCCTGGCTTCTGTGGGGCGGCCTGGGAGGGGGCTGCGAGGAGGTCTGCGGACATGAGGATGGCGAGCGGGAGAGCTCGCAACATCGGCAGCTCCCCAATACTCAAAAATCCATGCAGCTAGAAAACTAACATGTCAGAGAACAATCTGGAGAAGAACCTAGTTTTCTGCCTGCAGGGATTCATTGAATTTGGAGGCGTATTCGGCCAGAAAAGCCCTCGCCTGCAGTGGTATAGTCCTGATCTGGTTTGCCACCTCAATGACAACTAGGCTCCTTATGACTCGCGCCAATACCCGGGGTCATAATAACCCCCCTGCCCCGAACACGTCGCTCCTGAAGGCCCTTCTGCTCCCCACGCACAGAGTGCCTCTCTCCGTGTCTTCGTAGCGCAAACCCGCCGGCGAGGACTCGCGTTCGGCCTAGGTTCAAATGCGTCCTGCTCGACTGTTGCCTTGTTGTGCGCATCACTTGCGAGGGTTTAAAGTGCCTCGTCGCAGTAACGTTCTGGGGAGGGGCAAAATGCAATGTTTTGCAGCAGCCTGAACCGGAGGCTCGCCTTCACAGCCATTCGCGGCTTTCCAAATTCGCCATCCAGCCATTCGCGAGTTTTGCAGGAGCCTGAGCGCCTGGGTCAAGCGAGCCGCGAATGGCTGTGAAGGGGAGGGGCCGCTTGACCCGGGCGCTCAGGCTCCTGCAAAACAGCGTTTTGCCTCCTCTAGGAACGCCGCGGCCCCCTCGACGACGTGACCTGCAGCGAGGGGCCGGGAAGGACGACGAGGCTCCGGAACTGTCCGTGCGGGGCTGCGGGGCGGGGAGCGCTTTGCCCGTTGCTCCGGCTGTCAGTGCAGCGGCCGCATCCAACCTTCTTGAGCGGCCGCAACAGGCTCCAGCGCGGGCGGCGGCGGCGGACATGGCCCCGGCGGCCCCGCGGAGGAAGGGGGCCGCGGCGGCGGGGCTGGGGCCCCTGGGCGCACCGCCCTTCCTGCGCCGGGCCTGGCAGGACAAGCACCGCGTGCTCTTCCAGCCCCACTACACGCCGCTGGTGGCCGCCTGCCTCTGCCTGGCCGAGCTGGGCGTCAATCACTGGGTCATCCACAGGGTGGCATGTAAGTGGCGGCGCCGCGGAGGGGGAGCAGCGCGCCCGGGAAAGGGTCTCCGCACAGCTGGCTCAAATGTTCAGTTCCTTCCCAGCCTCCTGAGCAGCCGCGTTGCCCTTGCAAAGGCGCATGGGGTTGTGAACTGGATGCGTGGCAAAGCATGTAATTAGTCTGTGGAACTCCTCGCCCGATGGCATATGTTCTAGGTGCCTTTAAAAGGGGATTTGGACAGATTTATGGAGGAAGACTTCACAGGTTACAAGCCATGATGACGGGTGTATGCAAAGTCCTGGTTTAGAAGGACGCCAAATGCAAGGGAGTGACAAGTTGCAGGCATCTTGTCTTTTGTGCTCCCTGAGGCATCTGGTGGGCCACTGTGCGATGCAGAACTCTGATGGGTCTTTGGCCTGATCCAGCAGGGCTCTTCTTATATTCTTATGAAGCAATCACAGGACTGTTGTATCATATGTTGATACATGCACCAATCCATGCAATTGGAGTCATAGTGGGTGAATCCAAGTCATATAACTTGTTCAACAAGTCATATCTTGCCAGGTGGTTACGTGTGTGTTGTAGTCAGCTGGTTGTCAGGTGCACTCCTAGCCAACTTTCCAGCACTGTCATAGCCTGTGCTGCATCCTGCAATGGAATCTTACCTCAGAGTTGCATTGCCCTTATCCCAGTGCTGCAAATTGGTTAGGATTGTGCCTTAAATGGATGTCTCTGTCCAGCCCTTTTGACTTTTGCCACTAAAACAGTACCTAGTCTTTGCCAAGTTATTCAGAAATTTTAGGCTACCCCTTTCTCAATGATTCAGGGGATTTTCCTTAAAAATAAACTACCAAGCAAATGTCTGTTATCTGCCCTCCCATTTACTAAAAATCAGCCCAAATGAAAACTCCAAGCCCTTCTAAATTGGACAGTTGGGCTGCACTAAAGCATCAAGGAATGCGTCTCTTCCTTGAGTATAGGAAAGGTGGTATATACAGCTTTTAAATAAAATAGAGGCGCAACCCCAGACACACCTTTGTGTGGGTTCTTATTCTGTGAGCTTGGCACACCAGGAAGTCAAGAGGTCCTCTCAGATCGTGTTGGGCTCAGGGGCATAGCTAATGAAAGTGTAGCCCAGTGCCGAGGGCAAAATGTTGCCCCAGAAGTGCTGTCACAACAGGAAGTGATGTCACAGTTGTCTTTTTGTTTTCAGGTGTTTTGCCTATAACTTTTGATAGCGTAAAGATATTACACTCTGGTTTGTTTCCTTGCATTCTGCATTAAATTTCGTTTCCAATGATATATAACATGATGGTATTATTCATACATACCAAGGTTTTCACCATTTTAGCTACCAGTGTCAAGCTCAGCTTGTTGCCCTCGTAAAGCCTGTTGGCCGGTGCAATTGCACCCCCTGCACTTCTTTAGCTACGCCCTTGGTTGGGCGCCAACCTTCGGAACAGACTTCATTGCCCTCTATGGTGCTGCTTCTCCTCTCCTCTCCCCACAGATACAGAGATCGACTGGAAAGCCTACATGGATGAGGTGGAGGGAGTTGTCAATGGGACCCTTGATTACACCCAGCTAAAGGGAGACACAGGTCCCCTTGTGTGAGTACCAGGGAACCCTCAGGTGTAACCAGGTTTTCTGAAGGCTGGGGTGGATACATAAGTGCCAAGGTCTGGGGGGGGGCTGGAGGGAGGGGAGGTGGAGGATACCTTTCATTCTTCTTTTGTGCCTCATTCTCTGTTCTCTCTCTCTGCAGGTACCCTGCTGGTTTTGTTTACATCTTCCTGGGCCTGTATTATGCTACCAGCCGTGGCACCAACATCCGCCTGGCCCAGTACATCTTTGCTGCCCTCTACCTCGCCACCTTGCTGCTTGTTTTCCGCATCTACAGCCGAACCAACAAGGTCAGTAGCCACTGACAGCCTCTCCAGGAGACAGATAGGAGCCCCCACCCAAGCACATCTGCCTCCATGCAGAATGAGTGTGCCCTGAAGGTGATGGCTAAAAGCAGGAGGGCAAGGGGTCGCTGGGCAGGGTGGAGGACAGGAGTCCTAAGAATCTGCATGACTGGCAGTGCAAGCCTAATATAAGTGTGTCTGCTCGGAAGTGAACCCCACTGAGTTCAATGGGACTTGCTCCCAGGTAGCTGTGTTCAGGATTGTAGCCTGGACTGATGATTTATTATTTGGAGCCATCAGGATAATATAAGAAAGAAATAGCATGCAGGCCCCTGCCCCCAAGGAGCATACAGTCTAAAAGTGAGGCTGCAAACCAAGACATCTGAGAACACTGGATGACTTTGCAGATTCAGTTTAAATAGGAAGTTTCTAACCAGAATTTTATTTTGTAGTTAATGGTTGTCTGAATGCCTTCTTGTGCTACTGCAGACTTTTGGTTCTGGGGTTGTACTTCTCTTTCACCAGATACACCGAGGTGGAGAATCCTGACAACCTAGCCTTGCCTTTTAAGAGATGAGTGAATTGTTCCTCACTGAGCTCATAGGGAAAAGCTTTGGGACCTTGGGTTGGATGCTTGTCCGATAAGGAAGGGCTGGCCGAGTTTCAGTAGCAAAAGAGATTGCAGTCTTCACTCAGTGCAAATCCAAGCCTGGGAAGGTGCCTTGAATTTGTGCTAGCAGCCTGCACATGTAGCAAAAAAAATTGTGGGTTGAGTAAGTGGAGTTGGACAGCATGCCCTGTAGGAATGTCAGAGCAGCAACCTGCCAGACGGAGCTGGGGCTGTCCCAGATGGAGCCTGGTTATTCATTGCCCCCTTTGTTGCAGGTTCCCCCCTATGTTTTCTTCTTCATGTGCTGTGCCTCCTACCGCATCCACTCCATCTTTGTTCTGCGCCTCTTTAATGACCCAGTTGCCATGGCGATCCTCTTCCTGGCTGTCAACCTCTTCCTGGAGGACCACTGGTCCTGGGGCTGCTTCTGCTTCAGGTGAGACCCTACATTGCTTGCAGCAGCCTCAAGGGTCATTTTGGAGATTAGATGCCAAGAAGGGACTTGCAGAGCCTATTTGTTGCTCCATGTGTTGAAAGTCTTTGTCACTCAGGTCTGTCAATCTTGGCTTTTGCACGTTGGACTTTTGTGTCTCTTCTGGTTTGGTTTGCTGGCAGCTCAGAATTCTCGTCTCCTGTCATTCATAAACTCTGTTTCCATGAATGCCTTTGTGTCAAATGCTACCTCCCAGCATATAATGGACCACCCACCTGACACATGAACATCACTTGTTGGCTCCACCAATGAAATCCTGTGCTCGCTCGCTCTCTTTCTCTCCCCCCTCCCTCCCTCCCTTTCCTGACTCAGAAATAGTCAGGAAAAGATAGTATGAACGTACAATAACAACCAGAAGTTAATGCTTCCTACAATTAATTGAAAATTAATGTTCACCTGAAAAAAGACCTGTGCGCGAAAAAGGAGATCTGATGGACTTTGGGAAGCTCTCACTTTTGCCTTGATTTCATAGAACGCTTTTCAGAGTGTGAGAGAGATTCTCAAAGCAGTTTGCATAGCAAAAGGAATGTCCCAAAGGGCTTACCATCTAAGAGGAAGTACCGGGGTGACACCTGCAAACAGCCATGTCGTGCTGCTGTATCAGGATGAAAGGTTGTTCTCCCCCTGCCAAATACAGGAGAACTAGCCCATCTAAAGGACCTAAACCAGCCCACCTTTGCCCAGGTGTAGGGCTGGCTCCTCAGTATGAACCAGGAAATGACTTGTGTAGAGACAATGGGATGCTTCGTTTTGGTCCTTTTTTCTGTTTTGCTCCCAGTTGCCTGGCCATCTGCCCTGAAACGCTGGCGCTACACCCATCCTGTGTGGGCTTTGCTGGGCCTTTAGCAGTTTCTTAGCACAGCTTCTTTGGAGAAATTTCAGCAGCTTCTTAGCTTCTGGTCAGCCTTGTTTGCTGGTTGGCTGGATGTTGGCCTTGAAAGTCCAGTGAAGGGAGAGGATATGTAGCATTTGGGTGTCACTTCCTGGGTGTGCCAAGGTCTTCATGGGTATTGCACTGACATGACCCTCATGATGATCCTGTGAAGTATGAGTATCCCCTTATTAAGCTGAGAGAGGCTGAGAGAAAGTGGCTTGCCCCACGTTCATGGCAGAGGCAGGAGGCAAATTGGGGAAGCCCCCACTCACAGCTCAGACCCACAGGCACTGCTGGGCTACACTGTGTCCAGCTTCCTAAGCTTTGAGCTGGTGAAAAGATTCCTCCGCTTGAAACGCTGCTGGCTCTGTTCCCCTCCGTGGACTCAATTTCCCTCCATGCAATCAGGTTTCTAGGATCCCAACTTCTCTCAGCCACAGAGGATGTATCGCTATGAATCGAGATCCAACAGTGCTGTGGTTCTCAAACTTTGCATCGGCCCTAGAGAGGCAGCGCCCGGATGCTGGATGGACAGCAGTGCCCCCCCCCCCAGTAGCCGTTCGTTTAATCCTTGATGCATATTTACCCTATAAGTTTTGAGAACCATCAAAAATTGGGTCACGACCAGTGGTGTCATTCAAATGATTTAGGAACAGGAACTCACTTTTGATTGGCACTTGTTGGGAACCCTTGTCGGGAACCATGGAGCCCATTAGGATCCGGAACACCCGTTCTGGTCTGTTCCCCCTGAATGACATCACTGGTCACGACCCACTGGTGGGTTCCAGATCCACAGTTTGAGAACCTCTGAACAATGGATTCCTCTAAGCAGGCTGAGTGCAGGTTAAGTCCTTCCCTTAATTCTGTGTCCCTTGTGCACTTTCTCTCTCTCAAGTGCAAGTTTCTAGTTCTCTTGGTTAAAGCTTTCTACCTCTCACCTCCCCTTCTTGTTTCCTTTGTGCCGCATGAGCTTTTAACTATATATTTGTTTAACTATATATTTGTATATATTTGTTTTTGTCTTTAATATTTGATGTTTTCCATTCCACATCTGCAGTCCTTCCCCTCTGTATTCATCAGGCTTCTTCAGCACAACTGTCCCAGATCTCCCCTCATTGCACCTCACTTTGCACCCCCACTGCCACTCGGCTGCCCCTCACCCCATCCTGCAGCACATTGGTCAGCCCTTTATTTCTCCTCTTCTTGCAGACTGGCCTGTCCAGTGTAGCTTGTAACCCCCCTGGGCAAGCCCAGACCTTTCTGCGTCCCCTAAGCACCTAGTGCACCATGGCTGCTTTATCGGTGTTAAACAGCAGTAGCAGGAGATCAGGGAGGGAGGGAGGTGGGGACAGGAATGGGGCCTTGTGCCAACCCCATCTCTAACTGCTAACTGGGCAACTGGGCAAGAGGCACTTTTTCAAGTGGTGTCCTCTTATATTTAGCAGGGGGAGAGCAATTGCCCCTCTTCACCCCAGCACAGCGTCTTTCTCGTGGCTGTTGCTGGTGGTGTTCTCCATTCTTTTAGATTGTGAGCCCTTTTGGGACAGGGAGCCATTTAACTTTAATGTTATTATTTGCCTGTAAACCGCTTTGTGAACTTTGTGTTGAAAAGCGGTATATAAATGCTAGTGATTGATCGATTGATCTCTGCCTTTCCTCCTCCAGCTTGGCTGTGTCTGTCAAAATGAACATCCTGCTCTTTGCGCCTGGTCTCCTCTTCCTCCTCCTGTGGCGCTTTGGCCTGCTGGGTGCCATTCCCAAGCTCGCCATCTGTGCGGTCCTGCAGGTAAGGGAAGGCGGCCCTGAAGCTGAAGCCGTGGTGGAAGAGCACATGGTGCGTTTCAGTGCAGAAAGCCCCACCCGGAATTGCCATTCCCAGTTCAGAGTTCCTTGGGGAGCTGAGAAAGGCCTTGGGAAACCGTAGGCAGTCATGGAATAGGTGGGCTAATGGTTGGACAGTAGAAGACAGCTCTGTGTGGGTGTGAGTGTGTGCGCCGCACTCCCGCGCACATACTCATCTGTAATCAGCATCAGACTTGGGACCGTTATTAACAACTGTAGAGTTTGACACAACACGGTCTTGCTTCATGGCACCATCAGCCTCCTGCTCTACTGCGTGCCTTCCCTCGGGCTTTGCATATGTTGCTTCACCTGGCAACGTTTTCTCATAGTAAAGCTATTCCTTTGCATTTGCCAAGCATGCTGGCTATTCGTGCCGACATTCATCTAAGCTGATCCATGCAATCAGCTCCCCACAGATGCTTGTGGAGCAATTTAGAGCATCTGCTGGCTGTGATGTCCCTCTTATGTGCCACCAAGAGGGATCTGGCCTGGCTGGTGCACGACTCTGCAAAAGGAACTTGGCTAATCTGTTCCTGCCAACTGCTAGCAGAGCAGGGTACCGCCTAGAAGGACTTCTGGGAATCTGCATAGCTGTGACCCACGCCGGAATCTGACAGTCCTATGCTTGACATATGACAATTGTTTTATATTTAAAAATATCAATGTTGCCTTTTCTTGTGGAGGGCTCAAGGTGGCTTATAGTCAAAGTCAAACACTTATCAATAAGATGATCCAAAAACAAGTCAGTCAGCAGCACAACAAAACTATGAGCAAGGGCCAAATCATTAATCAAACCAGCAGCATACAAAAGGCCAATAGCTAGAATGGTGTTATTTTACTCAGAAGTAAGTCCATCTTGTTTAGTAAGACCTAGACTGTATTGTCTTACTTCCTGCGAACGAACACCTCTGCCAAAGGAATAAAATCAGCTATAAAATCAGCTTTTAATTGTTGACAGGCTGGCTGGCTGGCTGGTGTGTTATATTTTATATCTTATGATCCACAGGGCTTGTTTTTAAATTTTATTGTTTTAATTTTGTTTTTACTATATTGTTTTAATATTGTTTTTATATTGTTTTTTAATGTTAAATTTTATATTTCCTTGTAATGCCGCCTTGGGTGCCTTCGGGCATAAAGGCGGGATAAAAATCTAATAAATAAATAGATGATTATTATTATTATTATTATTATTATTAATAATAATAATAATAATAATAATAATAATAATAATAATAATAATAATAATAATAATAATAATAATAATAATAATAAAAAAAAACCCTGTCAAAATTAAAATGTTTTAAGATAACTACGAAATGCCAGCAGAGCAAGGGCAGTCCAGGTCTCAAGTGGAAGGGAGTTCCATGTATGCTGATGGTATCTCAGGTCTTGTATAAAACGTTTCTAGCTCACATGGTTTCTGCAAAAAACAAAAACACCTGAAAATGTGGAGGCAGTAGCTCCTTAAAAGTCCGTAAGTTGAAGAGGGTCTGTGTGGGACTCCAGTGCTTCCACATCTTTCCCTCTGTCACTCTGCATCTCATTCTGTGTCCCATGACATCCTTCTTTTTCTTCCTCTCCTCACTCCAAAGACTTCAGATTTTATTATGAAGAAGCTAGAATAAATTCTGCTAATATAAGAAAAAATGGAATGTGTGTGTACTTGTCAAGGTGTCCATGATTTTTGTACGTAAGAGTGCTTGCAGTACTCATGGAATGATGCTCCACAGCACTAAACGGTCACGTGGTCTTCTCTCGTATTTCATTCCTTACATTGGGGTGCAGGAATGAGGAGATGATCTGTGAGGGAGTAGGCAAGTAGACAAACTGGAGACGGCTACACGGGCAGAGCTTGGAAAGGTCCTGTTGAGCAAGGCATGGCCCATTGCTTCGTAATCACAGTAGCCTGCCAAAAATAAATGCAGCAGAGTCTTAGAAGAGACTTTGTCGGTGCTGCAGCTCAGCTTTGCACAGTCTTGAAACGGAGGAAGTTAGAGGTGGTCAGAATGTGCAAACCTGCACAGTTTCCTTGCAGCTGGAAACGGAGGGTAAAAGCATTCTTGCCGTATTGGGATCACCGGCTACTGTTTTTGCCGACTTAAAGACTACAAGTCGGCAAAAACAGTAGCCGGTGATCCCAATACGGCAAGAATGCTTTTACCCTCCGTTTGCACCAATGTGCTCAGTGGAGCCTATGCAGCACCTCTGGTTCTGTTTGGCAGTTTTGAAACACAATCCTCATTAATGGAATTCCACATTTCACCCCAATGTCTGTTTTAGGTGGAATTCAGCAGCCGCCTTAATTGGTTGTGTTGACTGCTAGGGGGTGGCAGATTTTGTTCACGAAGCAAGCATTCTTTGCAAAATGGACAGTGCAGCAGACCAAAGCACCTTGTGCAAACTCCTCCTATACACATCTTCCCATTCTATCTGGTTGTGCCAGATCGAGCCCCCCCCCCAGTCCTACAGCCACAGCTCTGCCACCTCCCAGCCCACTCCCAGCACTCAGGGTATCAATGAAGAGCATCACTTTGAAGTTCTTGGAGAGGGAGTTTCACGGTGCTGGTATCTCTTGCAGGTGGTTCTGGGGTTGCCGTTCCTGCTGGTGAACCCGGTTGGGTACCTGAGCTGCTCCTTCGACCTTGGCCGCCAGTTCCTCTTCAAGTGGACAGTGAACTGGCGCTTCTTGCCAGAAGAGGTTTTCCAGCACCGGGCGTTCCACCTGGCCCTGCTGATTGCCCACCTGACTGCCCTGGGGCTCTTTGCACTGAACAGGTGGCACAGGTGAGGTGGCGATGCTGCTGCCTTGCACAGAGAATGGGAGTAGGGCGGGGACGCTGTTCTGTGGGACCCTTTCCAGCCCGCTAATAGTGGGAGGTTTGCATCTTCAGCCCCTGCTTTTGTTGTGTCTGCTAATTCTCCTTCTGTGCTGCCCTGAGTCAGTGCTCAGGGTGACAAATGAGGGGGGACGTTAACAGGGACTTTGGCTGGCATACAGGCCCAGCCTTAGGACAATTTGGCCAAATTGGGCCCCGTGCTTGGAGGGGCCCCACCCTGTGGTTCAGAGTGAAGCACCCACAGATGGCCCCTTGCTCAGTTGCTGACGCTCCGGCATAGAATCTTCTGTGTTAAGTCTTCAGGAGGAAAATGCAGGAAGCACAGCGTTGCTCCCCCCTCCCTCCCGTGTCCGATTGGCTTGTAATTGGTTCAAGACCATACGATGGGTACTGGGTATGGCCTTTCCAGTTCTTAGTGGTTTGGAGCCAGGGTTCTTGCATGACTGTCTCTCCCCCCATAAATCTGCTTCCCCACTTTGTTTGTCCCCTGAGGCTCTCTTACATGTTCCCCTCCTGCCTTTAGGCCTCGTGCAGCTCCCTAGTGGTGGGACCTGCCCCTGCCCCTAGAGGCCACTTGGCCTCCTCCCTGTTACCTTTTTGGCACCTGGCACTTGTGTTTTGCCAGGCACTTCTCTATTCTATAGCTCCCCACTGAGTTGTTCTAGTTCCCTGCTGCTATGTTTTGCGATGGTTGGATTGTGACCCTTCATAGGTGGTGCGTGGTGTTCAATGAGTTGCTTGATCATGTTTATGCTCCTGCTGTGAGCTCCAGGGGTGGGGGCAAAATGCAGGGTAGGAGCGCTTTTAGAAAACAGCTCTGAGGCACCCTCGTAAGAGCAGCCCTGTTGGCGCAGACCCAAGGTCGATGTAATCCCACATTCTGTTTCCAACAGGGGCCAGGCAGACATTTGCTCGCAGGTCGGGGTGTGAAGGCAAAGGCCTCCTTGGTCTTCCCACAAGAGTCCACCCAGTTATCCCGGCTAGTGTGTCTCCTGCCAGCCAGCCAGCCAGCGCCTTCCACTACTTCTCCACCCGTTCTCTCTCTCAGCCTAAGCCGCTTCGCAGGATATAATAGCTAGCTAAGCAACAGCCTGAGCTTAGTTATAGGAGATGCTGTAAAGAAATTGGTAAGACCGTATGCTGTGTGCCGTGAGACTGCAGGTCAGCTCCAGCGTCCAGCCTGAGCTGTGGGAGAGGCCCACCCTCCTGACCCCAAAAGGGTGAAGATCAGACAGAGCCAGAGCTTGAGCAAGACCAGCTGTAGAGTCTTTCCAGGGAGACGGCATGGGGCTGGGGCTGCAGGCTGACCTTTCCAGTGGGGGGGGGAGGAGGAGTGGCCTGTAGCAGGATCTCTTTCTGGCTGGAAAGGGCCACGGATCTCAACAGTTCTGCTTCTCTTACCCTCCGCCCCCCCCCACCTTCCAGGTCTGATGAAAGCATCCTGGCACTGCTGAAGGCTCCAGCTGAGAGGAAGATCCCTTCACAGCCCCTCTCAGTCAATCATATCCTTTCACCAGGGTGGGGTGGCAGGAGCACAGGGGGCCTGTGTGGCTGGAGGGAGGAGGGGATGGAGGGGGAGGAGCAGGGGGTCATGACTGGAGGGGGCAGCAGGTCCACCTTGCAGCGCGCCTGACCCTTAACAGCAGGTCACAGGTGGTCTTTCCCCTCTTCACCTCCAACTTCATCGGCGTTTGCTTCAGCCGCTCCTTGCACTACCAGTTTTATGTCTGGTATTTCCACACTCTGCCTTACCTGCTGTGGTGCACACCTGCCAAGAAGCTTGCCCACCTGCTCAAGTATGTAGCTTTGTGGCTCAGGGAAGGGGGGCAGCCAGCTTTGGGTTATCTGTATAGCTGTTCTAGGAGCAAAGGTGCGGGAAGCAGAACACCCCACCTCTGTTCCTGTGGGCAGGCCTGTGTGTGCCTTCTAGCTGGTTCCTGTTGCAGGCTAAGCACTTCTTCCCCCCTGCTCCTCTAGGGTGCTTATACTAGGCTTGATCGAGCTCTCTTGGAACACGTATCCCTCCACGGTGTACAGCTCAGCCTCCCTCCACGTGTGTCACGGCATCATCCTGCTGCAGCTCTGGTACGGCACAGCGTCCTCCCCCAGGCCCCCAGCAGAGAAACAGCCTCTGAAAAAGGCGGAGTAAGGACTGGACAAGAAGGGCCCCCACCATGAGAGACAGAGCCAAATGGGCTGGACTTGGGCTGGACACTGCTCTGGGACAGCTGCTGGTGGCTGAGCTCCGGGGCTCCCTGGGAGCTGCTGCTCACATGCAGGCACATCTTCTAGCCCCGACCTGTCAGGCTTGATCGGCAGGGGTGGGAAAGAAGGTCACCTGCATACCTGCCGCTGGGAATGTGGAGCACCTTGAATAAAAAGCAGCTGGGGACTGGCACGGGCCTCCTACCCTCTGCATTTCTTGGGGTTTGCTTGCTGCTACCTTACGGGGCACTCAGTTCCTGCTGCAGGCCTTGCTGGTTGGCTGCATCCCACCCCTGCCTGACATGGGTCTACAGGGCGACTGACATGCCTGGCCACGGACGAACATGCCGGTGCAACTGATAACTGGGTCCAGTCTCTTTATTGGCGCTCACCAAGCCAGAGACCCCGCCTGCTCTCTCACATGTTGTTTGGGTTGTAGCACAGCATGGTCAGCTTGATGTTCTCATCCCAGTGGCGGAGCAGCAGGAAGAGCTGGCGTGCGGCCCCTTTAAGGGCGGCGACATCCACGCCTTCCGGCAGCTGCTGGCCCCGCAGCCAGGCGTCCGCCTTGGCTGCCAGCAGCTCCCACTCCACAAAGAACCCGGCACAGCGATGCTCCAGCCAGGCCAGTGCCACCGCCGTAGCCCAGCTCATGTTCTCCAGGTCCCCCTCGGCTGGCTCCAGGCCGCTCTCGTGCAGGCTGAGGCTGGCCTCGGAGGCGTCGGGGGAGTGGTCGCAGGCGTCGGTCTCGGAGCCCCGCCCACTGTCCGCCTGGGCCCACACCGCCGAGCTCAGCACGTCCGAGCAGGTGCTGTGCGAGTGGGGTGAGTCTGGCTCCGGCGCCCCGTCTTTGCTGGCGCCAACCACCTCCTCCCCCCCGACTGGGAAAGGCAGGCTTGTGGCTGGCTTGGGGCTGCTCTTGGCAATCAGTGCCCAAGGAGAGGTGCTGGAGGCCGGGCTGAGGCTGGTGCGATGGGAGGCGTAGGGAGAGGCCCGGCGCAAGCGGTCCAGGGGAATCTGCACCACTTCGGAGAAGCTCTCCGTCAGCTGGAATGTGCCAGAGGCCTGCTGCAGCTGCACCTGTCATGAGGGGGGTGGGGAGAAAGGCAGGTGGCATTTAGACTTAGCTGGAAGCTCCTGGAGCAATAGAGAATGGCAAGCTCCCTTTCACCAGGAACAACAGAAGAGCCCCGCTGGATCAGGCCAAAGGCCCATCTAGCCCAGCTTCGTGTATCTCACAGCAGCCCACCAGGTGCCCCAGGGAGGCACGAGACAACAAGATGCTTGCATCCTGTTGCCACTCCCTTGCACCCGGTACTCTGAAGTAGCCTACTACTAATGTAAGGAGGTTGCACAATCCATCATGGCCTATAGCCCATGATGGACTTTTCTTTCAGAAATCCGTCCAATCCCCTCTTTAAAGGCATCTAGACCAGATGCCATCACCACCTCCTGAGGCAAAGAGTTCCACAGATTAACTACCCGCTGGGTAAAAAAGGACTTCCTTTTATCTGTTTTACTCTCCCAACCCTCAGTTTTAGCGGATGCCCCCTGGTTCTGGTGTTTTGAGAGAGGGAAAAGAACATCCCTCTATCCCTCCCGTGCATAATTTTGTATGTCTCAATCGTGTCCCCCTCAGGCGCCTTTTTTCTAGGCTGAAGAGCCCCAAACGCTGCAGTCTTTCTTCATAAGGGAGGTGTCCCAGCCCCGTAATCATCTCTGTCACTCTCTTCTGCACCTTTTCCAGCTTCACTATGTCCTTTTTGAGGTGCGGCGACCAGAACTGGACACAGTATTCTGGGTGTGGCCTTACCATCAATTTGTACAGTGGCATGATAATGGTGGGCAACTGCTGTTATCCTTTGCAATGGGGATGAAGACAGTGCCACTGTCAGGGCAGCGCGTGGGAGGCGGGGTCCTTACCAGTGGGAGGTAGTCATGAGTGGCACTGTTGCAAGGGGAGAGCTCACTCTCAGGGGTCAGGCAGTGTGTGCGACGTGCCAGGCCTTGTCCCTGTCGCCGGCTGATGCTGAATCTGCCAAGACAAATATCAGTTTCCTTTTTATAAAGAAAAAGAAAGCAAATTTCTAGTCCTCAGCAGGTTTAAAAGTGGATGTTAACATCACAAACATTGGGTGATGGAAATCATGTAGGCAAGTGGGTGACGTTTCAGTATCTCAACATAGGACTTTGATATTCCTCAGGACTACTGGAAGCAAAAAGTAAACTATGCAAAATAAGCAAATAATATGCACATTTGCTAGTTCCAGTTATGTCCTGTTGGCACCCATGGTTTCTTCTTCTGGACAATGCTGTTTTCTGTAATTAACTTCCCTACTTCTATAGATACATTTCCCTTTTTCTTACTCCCCCCCCATCCCAGTTCAAAACAAAGTGCATTCTGTCTACTGCTATCCCCTTATCAGGCTCTAGGGCTAGAATTTCACTAGCTCTGTACTTTGTACAGCACCTAACACATTACTGGTGCTAAACAAACGCGTTTAAATAGTAAAAGAGGCAAAGAGTTGTGGGGAACTCATCTGGTAAAGTGCATAGGACATGCATGGAAAACTTCATGAATGCCAAATAGGTTACAAATTCAGAGGATGTGACTTGGCATTGCCTGGTCTTGTGAAAGATTCTTAATGGAATGTTCTTCACACTGTAGATCTAAAAATGACTTGCCTGTACTTTGTCCCATGTCCCCTCTCCCACAGCCCCCCAAATAATTGCCTTGAAAGAGTCACCTGGAGCCAATGATGTTCTCCATTGACTTCTGGGAGCCCAAAGAAACAGGAGAGGGACTGGAATCAACACCTACAGGAGAGAGAGGGAGAGAGCACGCCTGGTTAGGAGCTGGAAAATAGAGCATACAGAGCTGCCCCTTTCTACAGAACTTTCCACAGTTCAGCCCTATTTGCAGAGTTGCTTCTTGAAGGCAAGAACTTTCCAATGGATGCTTCAGTGCCCAGCTCACTTTCTGTATCCAGCAAGGGCACAAGAGAAGGCTGCCTCAAACTGAGGGCGCCATCCTAACCCACCTTCAAGCACTGACACTGCAGTGCCCAATGGGGCATGTTCTGCATTCTGCAGCGTAGTCACGGAGGCCTCCTCAAGGTAAGGGAATGTTTGTTCCCTTACCTCGGAGCTGCATTGCCCTGACCCCAGTGCTGAAAAGTTGGCTAGGATTGTGCCCCAACACAGTTCAGTATTGTCTGCACTGAATGGTCTCGGCTCTCTAAGGACTCAGACAAGGGTCTTTGCCATCCACACCTGAAGATCCCACTGGAGGATGAAACCGAGTGGTGTTTTTTTTCATGCAAGGGAAGTGTTCTAATCATGATTGAGCTATGGGCCCTCCCCCAGTACAACGGAGGAAACAACAGAGGTATCGGATAAGCAAATATAAGCAAAATGTGCTCAGTCTGCGTGATATGTCAAAGCCCCAAACCCAGCTTTTCTTGGTGTAGGATTTGGGTGACCTTCGTGCACAGCTTTAGTTTTGTTAAGTGCAGGATTGACATGGCTCTTGGCGTACTGATAAAGACCCTCCTTCAAAATGTTCAATTTAGAGTCAAACAAGATGTGCGTTCAAACATTTGGACCCTCTAATTTGTGTCTGTTTTGAGTGTGTCTCTTTTTCACCAATAGTGGGCAGTGACGACTGTGCACCTGAAACAATGATGCAGGGAAGGGAAGCTTTAGCAGATAGTCCCCATCATGGTTCTGGACCATTTGGCACAACCCTTACCCCTGTAAAAAGGGGGTTAAAAGCATGCATTTCAAAGCATATTTACTTTGACCTTTAATAAACAACTCTTCACAAGCAGTAGTAACAAAAATCCCAGCCAGGTAAAAAAAAAAAGCCAGCCAGCACTTCCAGGGAACAAAAATGTCTTGCCTTGCCATTGGAAGGCATCTTTTGGGGTGGGAAGGCAGATCTCCCAGTCCCAGGGCTGAGAGTCCCTTTGACCGAGCACTGCTGTGTTCCCACCCTCTGCACCTACCTCATAGCAGCACAATACAATCAAAGGAGTCTGTAGTAGCCGGAGTTTTTACCAGCTGCAGTTTCCAGACAATTTCCAAGGGCAGTCCCACATTTTCTAAGCCCCACTGTGAATAGGACTTACCATCTGAATGGTTTTGCTTTTCCTGGGTAGAAGAAAAGATATTAACAGGAGAAGGAGGAATCTCGTCTCCATCTGGGAAGGAAAAGTAAAACAAAAGAGTCTCCCAAATTTTTTTCTTTAAACTTCATTGATGTTCAATCAATGTCCAAGTATGATGAGGGAAGCAGTGTGGAGGAGTGCTTAACCCCTTTCCCGGCCAGTATTTTCTTCCCTGGTCAGCTATGATCCTGCCCTAAATGTGATCTGATGGAAGTCTGCGATTTGGCCAAAGAAGCTTAGTGTTCCTTTTAATGGATGCAGGCATTCTCCAGAATGAAATGCAGCTGTTCTCACCTCCTGCAACAGAGTGCAGTTTGTAGACCGGCACTCAGCAGTGGCAAAGAGAAACCAGGAGTTCAAATAGAGAAGAGGCAGAGAGAGTCAGGAACTCTACGCTAGAGCACAGCAGCACCCCTTCCTCCTCCCAGAGAACCTCACTGCTCTCTCATCCCAAGAAACCAGACCCTGTGGTGTCGCCTCCTGGACCTTTTCCCTGCATCTTATCCTGGAGTCAGATGTTGATCTGTGCAACTCAGGCAAGACTTTCCTGTCCCTCTCTGCTTGAGGTTGTTTTAGTTGGAGGTGCTGGGGACGGAATCTGGGACCTTCTACATTCAAAGCATGTGCTTTACCACTGCTGTGGCGTCTCTCATTGTTCCGCAAGTAACATGTTTGAAGGCGACACCCTCTGACACGGAGATCCCATTGCATGTCTCACTGACTGCTGCAAAGGGATCAGCAGACAGATTTAGCCAGGTTCATACCTGCAGAAATGGGAGTATCATTCAGATTCTCTGAGTCTTGCCTCTGGCCCAGACCTGCTGAGTAACTACGTTGATATCGGCTCCCAGACCGTTGCTGGTAGCTAAATAAGCCCCCTAGAAAGAAGCACATCATATCTGGTGTTTAGTGACCTGCCTGGCCATTGCTGTGTGGCAACTGGATTTGCAGAATTTGACTTTCTGTGCATTAATGCATATAGATTATATTATGCTACTAGTAAATGCAGCTTCCATTCTGTAGGCGTAAGTGTTCTTGGCTGCCGCTGGAAATCCTTCTTCTCTCTGTCAGAGATGGAGTCAAGTTGAAAGGGCAACTAAGGCAACTAGCCCTAGTTGCCTGCTAGTAACATAGGAAGTACTCAATTTCTGTGGAAGTTGCATTCTCCTACAGGACAAGGGTGTAGTTTATGGATATAGGAGACATCCAGCTCTGCAGGAGGCCAACTGGGACATACGTTAATGTTTCTAGGCTATCGACTTTCCCAAGGCCTTCCTGAGAGAGCAACTAGTTCACGTTGCATGCAGGCCCCAATTCCACAGGAGCTTTGCACTACCGGAACTAGCATTCTGGTAGCACAAAGCCCTTGACGGCAGCACGAAAGCCCAGTCAGCCATGCACTTCTGGGTCGCTGCTGCAAATGGCCAGTGCAACATGTGTAACAGCAGTTGCAGAATCCTCCGCAGGTGCTGGTAAGTTGGCAGCAGTGCTGTATCATGGGCAGGGAGGGGGAGGGCAGGGGACGTTTCAGGCTGCAAAGGAAGGAGGGCAGGGGAGGATCGCAGCAGCAGCAGCAGCAATATGCACCAGGTTCCTATCCTCCTCCTCCCCAGGGCACCCCACCCCTTTACTCAGCAAAAATGCATGGCATAAGTTCAAGGAGACCCATAGATGATTGGGCAGCCTACCAGCGAGTGAGTAAAAAAAATACCTCCCGAGAGTTGCTCTCACATTTCAACCACGCCAGGAAGGAACTGCAGAACATTATTTTTGTGCAATCTGTTGGATTCCCAAAATTGTGTCGTCATTTTAATAGGCTCTAGTGATAATGGTAGAATCTTCCATTGAAGCGGAACTGAGAGTGCCCAGCAAATCCTGGGGGTGTGACCCTGACTGAAAAAGCAGAGCTGTGTGCATCCACCCTAAAGAGTCCTACCTGTGTGGCGAACCTCAAGGGCAGAGGGCAAGATCTCCTGAGTAGACGAGTCCACAGGCACCATGGAGGTATAAATGGAGGACGTGTTGCAGGCCTTGCTGGACTGGACAGCTTTAAGGCGGAACCTTCGTGAGAAACCTGGAGAGGAGAGACCATCTCTGGGAAGTTAGGAGGAAAGTTGGGTTATAGGACAGGCAAAGGGTGCACTCGGAATGAAATGGAGAGATGGTGTTAATTCTGAATGTGACCCTACCAAGAGGAGGAGCTTGCCAGCAGTCTAGACTGGCCCACCCCAGAACCACAGGAGAACTGCAGGTTCATTTGGCGTGTAGCTCAAAATTTAGCACAGTTGCAGGTTTCTACTGCCTTTGGCTTCAAAGAGAGGCTTGAGAATCTCAGAATCCAGTAGGGACTGACTTGGATGACTTAATCAGGGACTTAATCAGGTAGTCAATGCTCTGTGTAGCTTTTTGTCCCTTTTCAGCGGTAACAAACTAAATTAAGTTATGCAAAAGATGAACCTAGATGCACTAATTTGATTAGTTTGCACACATTGTTCATGTTGTACAATTTGGCTGTTCTTGATACAGAATTGGATATTGCTTTCTTTGGTCTGCATGCTAGAGATTGGCAACTGGAATCCCCAAACCCAAATACAGTTGAGCCACCCAAAGAGCACCAGCAATGGGGCTTTCCAATTGCCAAAACAGAGGCAAGCAGGTGGTTGTGACAATAGGTCAGCTTCTAGTTCCCTTTCGGGGCGGAGAGGTTAGCCCGTTCGCCTTCCTCCTGGCCCTACCATGACACCAGTGGCTGGGCAGGACAGCCAAGGCAAAGGGAGGCTCACCATGTTCCAGCTCAGCTTCCCTTTGGGCCATGTTCTCATTATCCCGGATGACAGAGCCTGCAGTCAGGTGGTGAAGCAATTTGTCCCAGGCCCAGCTCTGCTGCTGGGGCTGCTCCTCTTTGGTCTGGCCGTCTTTGGCAAGCAGCAGGGAATCCAGGCTGGCCATCGCTTCCCAGGAGATGGGCTTCCCTCCACTGAGTGCATGGATCACCACTTGGCAGCGGAGAGGAGGCCAGGCGCTGCCCTCACACTCTCCTCGCTCGGTGGCTGGCGACGGGCTGAAAAGGTAGGGGGGCTCCAACAGCATGTCCCAGTCCAGGTGAGCTGGAGAGATCAAGTTGCCTAGGAGGGAGGGGAGGGGAGAAGGGTCACATCCGGCTATCTCAGGCTCCAGCTGGGTCCAAGGGTGCCCTCTGCACTTCCCAAAACAGGTAGACCTCCCCACCTGTGGTTGCATGCGCTCCACTGAGTTCACATGTGGACAACCACGACATGAACATTTGCAGGCATCCACACTGCTTGCCAGTCTCAGCGACGCCTATGATCTCTGGTCTCGTGACCAAGAGGAGAGCGGGCTTTCTTGGCCACACGGCTTTCCCTCAACCTCCTTCCCTCCCGTCACTCACTGGAGTCGGCGATGCTCTTGCGCGTCTTCTGCAGCCCAGGCCCGATCTCGTCCAGCTTCCCTTCCAGAGACTGGTTCCGTTTCTGGGACACCTTTTCCAGGGCCCGGCGCAGCCGATGGGCGTCCAGCTCACCGTGGGGAGAAGAAAAACTACGCCCAGACAAGGCAGCACGGGCCAGGGCCTTCTTCCTGCGCATCAGCTCCTCCGAGCTCAGGGCCACAGACACCTGATGGCAAGGGGAAGAAGTGGGTCAAGGCTGGGGAAACTCCAGGCCTCTGCAAGC
The DNA here is from genome assembly GCA_029204185.1 of Lerista edwardsae. Classification (NCBI taxonomy): domain Eukaryota; kingdom Metazoa; phylum Chordata; class Lepidosauria; order Squamata; family Scincidae; genus Lerista; species Lerista edwardsae. The sequence continues at coordinate 1,631,050 of JAJKFI010000142.1, forward strand.
TGTCAGAGCCCCTTGCTTCTGCTGAGTAGATCCAATGCTGCTGGACCTGTTGCTTTGCCTGACCTGAGAAACAACCCAGAGAGCGATCGCAATCTCACTCACTCACTCACTCACTCACTCACTCACTCACTCACTCACTCACTCACTCACTCA
>JAJKFI010000142.1:1631212-1657682 GCA_029204185.1 Lerista edwardsae
TCACTCACTCACTCACTCACTCACTCACTCACTCACTCACTCACTCAGCAAAGATACTGCCAAGGAAATTATACCAAGAATACTAATAGATGGCTGAGAGATATCAGTTAATGCCTAGGGAAATTCTGACACATAAGATATATTGCTGTGTGCAGGTTTTACATTAAAAATCTAATTAACGCAAAAGGTACTTTAAGCCTGTTGAGTGAAAACTACGAGAGTTTGAAGGGTAACCACCTAGCAGACAAAATTCTGTGAGGCGCCCCCCCTTTCCCTTGTCCCTTGAAATGGTCAGGATACTCTCATCAAGGCCACTTTGGAACTGCTCAGTCGATGCAGATGCAGAAGCTGCCCTCCTCTTGTTTTATTCTGGACAGATGCATGTTTGGCTACCCCAAAGCCCGCCCTGATGTGAAACTGACATGAAATAGGCACTAACCACCTTACAGAAACACTGCTGGGGACCTGAGTCACAACTTTTCAGAACCGAAAGGATCAAAGTGAAGGTGAGGGAGCAGCCCTCAGGCACAGCGTTCTGATAGCCCATTTAGCACAAGGAGGTGGGGGCAAATTCATCTTCCTGCCCACATTGAATTTGCTAAGAGCCCTACAGCAAGTCACATTTCATCACAAGGCACACCTGAATCCTCTCCTTTTTGGAATACTTTCTTTGCCCTTTCCATAGGACATCAAAGTTGTAAGAAACAAAATGGCTTCACATCTGGCAGGGTAATAGGAAGAAATAATATGCAGAAGAATCAGACACCCTCTTTCCACCCGTCCTGTGCATTTTTCCCTTGCAGGCAATTACATTACATAGCCTACACTGGATCAGGAGCTCACACATCTCCTGCAGAGAATGACATGTGACTCACTCATGAATTCTCCTTTCTCTCTGATCCACACCCCATGTGGAAAGGCTAAAGTTTGATCTGCATGTTATGGTTGTCATTTGGAGACTGCCTGAAAGAGACTTGGCATGAAGACCTACACCCACTGAACTGCATCCAGAATCAATCACATGGTTAAGAATGGCATGATGGAGACACTCCACATAGATTCAAAAGTACAGCATGGAGACTTGGGATAACACGATGGTTCCCAGACTATGGGTTGGGACGCACCAGTGGGTTGCAAGTCACTTTCAGGTGGGTCCTGAAGCACCTAGGGCAGCCATATTGAAAATAGGGGAAGATGTGATGCTGGAAAAGGGGAGGGCTGTGTGGTTGTTTTGCTTGTGTCAAGGTTGTAAATAGGCTCTTTCCCCTTTGTGATTCACTTTGCTATTAAAATGGCTGAGGAATAACCCAAATTATTGCTGCATTCTCAGGAAAGCAGCAGGTTCTAGCATCACAGTGATGGCACTTCCATGGCATCACTTCTGGTGGGCCCTGGACTGACTGTCATTCTAAAAAAGTGGGTCCCAGTGCTGAAACGTTTGAGAACCACTGGGTTTACATATTGTGATTGTGGCCAACAGGGAGGCTATTTCCTGTGGTAACCATAACTTTGCAGAATGAGATTCAGGGCTCATGGCTGGGTAAATTCATGTCTGAAGGACTCTGCCTGACCATAAAGGAATGTCCCCTTTATATTAGTGGTAAGCTTGGGGGGGGGGGGAAAACTACACAATGCGCATCAAGAAAGGAAGAGGCCCGCCCTCAGAAGGGCAGTGGCTTCTGTGTGCCTCACCTTTGTCCCAGCACTCTGCTGAGCCTGGGGGATTGGAGCAGACTTGGTGGAGGAACTGCACAAGGAGACACTTTTCTGGCCTTGCTGAGAACTGCTCTCCGGGGGCTGCGCTAAAGAGCCCCCTTCTGGAGGTGCATCTCTGGAGCCAGTGGACTCGCTGCTGGTGGAGCTGTGGGAGAGCAGGCCCTGGCTGCGGTCCGTGCTGACCGAGCAGTGGGTGAGGACGTACTGCTCCTGGATGTAGGAGGGCTGGTAAATCCGCTTCCAGATGTCTCCGCCTGAGATCGGATCCGCACCTGCCAGGGAGAAGGATCTGCAATGACTGGAAAGAGGAAGGAGGGAGTCGCAGAAATAGCCAACCTACAAATCAGCATGTTCTGGTAATCTGAAGGGCAGGATAGCCATTTCCTTAGCAGAGGATCTAGAGCAGCAGCATAGCCAGGGAGGGGAGCAGCAGGGTATCCGGCAGCCGCTGCAATGTGCCATGTAAGCAGCCCCCTTCCACTCACTATTGGAGCCATTCCGGGCAGCAATGGCACTACACAGTGCTCCTAGGTGTTGCTGTTGCTGCCTGGAATGGTTCTGACAGCAAGTGGGAGTGGCAGCTTACACGGCGCCTGCAGGACTTACGGCACTGCCCCCCTCTGGCTACACTACTGATCTGGAGTAAAGTCTAAACATCCTTGGCTCATTGCTGGCCTGTCCAAGAAGAAAATAATTCAAGCCCAGTCGCTTCCTTCTCCAAACGGAGTGGCCCCTCCCCTCCCCCCCCCACAGCCCAACTCACTCTTCATAGACTCCTCGGTGCCTCCAGCTGAGAATTCCAGGGATATCTCACGGGAAATGTTGTGAAGGGCTCTGTAAATGTCTTCGCTCTCCCCAGCTGGGTGCTGATGGGCTCCTTCCTGTCCAATCACCTCCTCCTGGGACTGGAACACGGAACCCGCAGAACCCTTGGAGAGGCTCCGGCATATCTGCTCTTTTCCCTGGGGGATAAGATGACCCCAACCCCCCATGTTACTGCAGGCATCAAAACCAAGCTTCACCCAAAGGAACTGGAGGCAAATACCAACACCCAGGCACCTCCCCCCCCCAATGCCTTACTCGCCAGGCAAGGCTCCTATCAGTTGGCTGGAGAGAATTCTACAGCACCAGCCAGTCTGGCAGTGGAGCGAATTAAAGAGCAGTGACTCCACGGGAGTTGAAACAGCATCCCCTCCAGCCCTGCATTATTTAGCCTGCACTGAACCCAGACTTTCTAAGGTCCAAAGAGGAGGACCTTCCCTAGCATAGGAGAAGGCAGAGATGGGCTTAGAGGCCTCTCCTATGTGCAAAGCAGGTATTCCACCAGCAAGCACTGCCATGTTTTCACTAGGCTGCCATGGCCAGCTCCTCTCAGCCAGGCAAGTCCTACTAGGACACAAAACAGCTGGTATGGTGGAAAAACTTTCCTGGCTGCCCATGAAGTCTGAAATGCTGCAAACAACTCCCTACACATACAAACTTAGTACATAAAGTAGAAGGCTAGGCAAGAAATATTCTCCTTGACACCCTAGTTTTCTAGGTGAAGGATTAAAAAAAAATAGCAAGTGTATTCAATCACGCAGCCCTATGCCACCGGTAGCCTGAAGTGGTACAGTCTTGGAACAGTTTTTCCATCTCAGTTCTGCCTGGAAGATATGGGTGAAGTGATCATAGTTCCAAAGAGCTGAAGATGGAGTCAACCATTGAGTAGAGTATGTCATCATCAATCAATACAATAATTCAAGGTGCTGCCAGTCACCTTTAAAAGGGGCAAAATATCTGCAGCCTTCCTCCATGTGAATCTGCCCATTTGATAGGGACTTTCAAATCAGTCAGAGCACTTTATCAGTGGTGCCCTCCCCCCTCCCATGGAACTCCTTCCTCCTGTGACATGTGCCTGGCACCCTCTTTTGGGACCATCTCAAGACGTTATTGTTTCAGGTGTCTTTGCTGGCCTACTGCTGCTTTTGTGTATGTGCGTGTGCCTGGTTTTCTTTTGGATCTAGTTAATGTAGCTACCTTGAATACTGTTAAAAGAAAGCATAACTTTTTTAATTAAGTAAGCAAATAAGCACAGATGGGCTTTGTAGCCCAGAACAGATGGGGAAAGCCATGCCATTCAGGGAAAGGATGCTCAACTGTTGCCTTCTTGTCACGGAAACTGGCAATGTGGTACAGGGTGCAGTAGCTGATGAGCCGGTCTCCAGGATATAAGGCTGCAATCTCATTGGGCGACAGCAGAGCCTCCATGGTGTCCGGCACATACCAGTCTATCGTGATGTCACTCACGGCTGGCTCAATGGCTCTCTTCAAAGACTTTATCAGCTGGGGGGACAATCAGAGACATTCAGCGCTTATGCCTAAAAACACATCACCAAGCCACACTTATTTACTCTGTTCATGGCCAACAGAGCAGGGTGTGAAGCATTATTAACACTCATTAACAGCAAGTCACGGAAGTAGCGCAGCCAGAGGGGGCAGCACAGTAAGTACAGCAGCTGCCACAACATGCTATGTAAGTGGTCCCTCCCCCTCGCCATCAAGGCATTAGGGCATCCATGGCAGCACACTGGTGCTTGCCTGGCAGTGCCCCAATGGCTCCCACGGCAAGGGGAAGGGATGCTTACATGGCCCATTGCTGGGCCACCATACTTACTGTGCCCCTCCCCCTTTGGCCAAGCTTCTGAGTAGTAGGAGTGGAACAACTGAAAAACAACCATCTCAGTTTTCAACCCAAATGACTCAGATGGGTTTCTATTAAAAATACAGCCACAGAAATGCCAAAACAATTCCAGCCATGAGAAGGAACTGGCTCCATTCTACCCCAGCTGAAGTCATTCTTGCAGGTGTCCCATTGGTGGGTGCTAAAAGAGATTTCCAGAACACTGAAGACGAAAGAAAGGCTCCTTATCAAACAGCATGGGTGCAACCAGAGCATCTTCTCGGGGCAAATGGAACAGCTGGTCCTCCTTGAAACTCTACAAACAACCCTCTGCCCTGAGTTCTCCACCTTAACAGACTGTTTCTGCCCTTAGACTGTTGTTTAGGGGCAACCTTATACTGCTCTGAGTCAATCATAGAGACCAGAGCTCTGCCTGTTCTGCTGGCAACTGATATCTCAGGCCAAGGTCTTTCCCATCCCCGGCCCCAGAATCCTCTTAACTGGAGGTGTCAGGGACTGAACCTGGGACATTCTGCCTGCAAAACATGTGCTGTGTCACTGAACTACAGCTCTTGCCATAACTTTCTAAAGCTCATTTCCAGAACTTTGTACGTTTACTATGGAACATTGAAAGCCACTTTGGAGATTGGTATGGAAAAGGCAAGATATACACTTTTCAAATAATAACACAGAACCCCTCAACCCAGGGCTGGACTTCTGTTTTGCAGCCCATGGCTACCAAAAAGAAAAAAAAAAGAAAAAAAAAAGATCATTAGTATGGATTGGTTCTCATTTCCATGTATCAAATTGGCCACTTTTTTTTTGTTGGTTACTAATTTGTTGGGTGACCTGTACTATAGTTAAATAAATTAAGTAAGTAAGTTGATGGGGGTAACACCAACCCTAGTGATAACACTGCACTAAATGTGTGCATATGCTATTGTAATTTATTCTGCATGGTTGAGAGAAAGAGATCCATCATGGGGGGGGGGATGCGCTGACCTCCTGTACCGGGTGACGCAAACTGTAGTGACGCCACTGGGTTGGAACACAGATCAGCTCTTATGCTGGATCCTAACCCCCATCCCTAGCCCAGCTGGCCTTGCAGTTGCACCAGCAATTTTGCTGGCCCAGCTCTGAGTAGCCATATTGGGGCTGCTGGGGCTTACCCCAGGGTAAGGGGGAAAATATCCTCTTGCCCTGAAGTGGCCTCCAGCTGCTGCCTAAAGTGCGCTAGATTCAGTGCAGGCCTTCCGACCTGCCTGTTCTGGCACAGGTAAGGATTGGGCTGCCCAGCAAGGAACAGAAGCCCAACTCTCCACTGTGATCTCCCTCACTTTGATGCTCACTGCTCACGTTTACGTCCAACCCTTCCTCACACCCACAGAAGGAAGGGCTGTTCTGCTCTCAGGTGTGGCTAGGGACAAACGTCCCTGATGTAGCTATCAGCACAAACACTAAACTGTTGTTGCACATCTGTGTGACACTGCTAGTCACCAATTGTTTTATACTACTGTGGACACAGCCTCGCTAGCCAACACCTGGCACCAGTTCTGAACCTGCCACCAAAGCCAGAGTATTGGCACTTGAGAGCACATACCTTGGGCTGCAGCCTTTCGCCTGGGCTGAGGAATTCAGCCCGACCTCTGCTCACTTTCGCCAGTCCATGCAGTAGCCTATGGCAGACACCGGAGCCCAGACCAAAGGTGAAACACCTGTGGAAAAGAAGCCCCTGAGCTACAAGACAGGCACAGGCCTGTTCAGAGGCCCACCTAGTCTGTCTGGTTGCTAGATTTCATAGCATTCCATTCCAAGTTCTGGTCAAATGTGCATTACCAAGGCACTGGGTAACATTTTGGGTGCTTGGAGTGCTTCACAAAGGCCATGTGAATGTGCAGGCCCATAAACAGGCCCAGTGATGTCATGCAGGGGGTACGCGGGGGTACGCGAGTACCGGTTCCTAGGATTACGGCTGGCCCCGCCCACTCGTCGACTCTGCCCCCTGCAACGTTTGAATTTCCTGCACGTTTGAGTTGCCTGCATGTTCTCAGAGCCAGGCAGGCAGGCAGGCAGGCAGCGAGCGGAGCCTTGCCTTGCCTTGCCACTGAAAAATGAGCTGCTCAGGGGTTTTGGAACTGTTGGGTCACTTTAACATGATGCCAGGCCTCCTTAACATGCTCTGGGGGTGCTGTGGAATACTGTTGCAACTGTTGGGTCAGTTTAAAATTGTCTGAGGCCTCAAAAAGGGCTTTTTTCATGTCCCTTCCTGCCACGACCTCACTTCCGGCTTATGACGTCACTTCCGGTGGGCGGGTCCCGACACGTGCCAATCAAAAGTGAGTACCTGTTCTTAAATCGTTTAGATGACACCACTGAACAGGCCTCCTGCACACCCAGTTGCAGGTAGATGGGAACAAGGCCCGTGCCTGAGAGCTACCCCATACCTGACGGTGCTCGCCTGCCTCCTGACCAGCTCAATCGCCTGGCCTGTGCTGTTTGCGCCAGCAGCGTCCATGAAGATAAAGAGCTGCCGCGGGTACCCACGCCGAGGAGGCTGCCCCAGGAGCCAGGCCAGAGCAGCCAGGAGGTTGGCTCCACCCATGTCAGCCCGTAGCTTCTGAATGTGCTCACAGGCCAGCCTGAGGGTCTTCTATGGACGGGAGAGAGAGATGGGTTAAAAGGCGCTCTGCTAGGGGCGCGTGTTACTGAGCCAGACTCTTGCCGCAAAACATCTCCCTCGCGCACACAGACCCACGCTCTGCCCAACTCTGAACGCACAATGGAAGTGGGTAGCACAGCTTGCCTGACCTCTCCTAGTCATAGGGCAGGGATGAGAAGCTGCAAGTCCACGGGAAAGTGTGACTCCATCAGGGTCAAATTACGTGTGACATTTAATGCACAGTTTGGCCCTGCATGTTTGGGATTTTTTTTTAACATTAATAGCATCTGCTATCAGGATCAGGACCATGGTGTGTAAGGAGGGAGCAGTTAACTCTTCCCTGTACATGGCTGTTTTGACAACACTATTGTCCCCAAAGTTAATACAGGTGGATGATCCCTCATCCGGACAGCTTGGGACGGGAAGGTGTCTGCATTTCGGAATAATTGCATAAATATAATGAGAAATGCTTTCCCTTGCTCTTTTCATCGTTGCCCATTTGGGTGTCTGCTGGCTTTTTTGACATTTCTCAACATTTGACATTTTTTGACATTTCTCTTTGACATTGCACACATCACAGGGCAGAGTATAGAACTTACAGATTGTGTGCGCATTACAATTTACAGCACGAACACCTGCACATTGTTTTTGCTGCCCCAATGGCAAGTGGGAGGGGCCACTTACATGGCACATTCAATTCATACGGCACCGTCCCAGTAATCTCAGGCAGAGGTGCCTATCCCAGCCCCGCTATCAGAAACCCTTTTAGCTGGAGATGGCAGGGACACAGCCTGAGACTTTCAGCATGGAAACATCTGCTCTACTGCTGACCTATAGCCCTTTCCCAATAGTTTTACTTTCCTGTCCATGAATGTCTATCATAAGCAGAATGGTATCCATTCTGCAATTTTGCAATCATGCTGCAGAAGTTGGAATCTGATACTGCTTGCAGAATTCCATATCGTGAAAATCTTCAGCTTTTGCAAAAAAATGAGGGCCCGATCTTATTCAACTTTCCAGGGCCAGTGTAGCTGCAATACAGCCATAAGGAAACAAGTGTTCCCTTACCTGGAGGAGGCCTCCCTGACTTCCCCCCTACTGCAGGAGGCAGGGCTTGTCCCATTGGCACAGCTGCACCAGTGCTGAAAAGTTGGATCGGATTTGGCCCAAGGTTTTCAGCACTTATGACTGCTAAGATAAGCTAACAAACAATGAATGGGGTTGTCTCAAAAGGAGGGGAAGGAGGGAAATATCTGGGGAGAATTTCAAGAGGCAATCATGGGGCAGAACTTTAGTTCCCTGCATAGCTCAGTCTTGCCCATAATTAGCAAATTAAAGGATACAAAAGAAGCCAATCTGTGCAAACTTGTATGCTTTGTACAACATACATAGAATCCAGCTTCTCTTGGCATGGAGTTTAGTGACAAGGACTGATGATGTGGCACTGCCTTCTGAGAACCAAATCAGCACTCCAGCCACAGCTGGTGGCACTCAATTGACCCATGCGTTCTTGCAAGCTAATGGGAGCTCTGGGCAGAACAGCCAGCCCTGCCACAAAGGGATAAGAAGGAAGTTGGGTGCAAAGCTGCACAGCCCAGAGTACTCACACTGTCGCAGGGCTTGCTTGCAGTGAATAGGGGCTTGATGTTAGCACCAAAGCCAGCAACATTCAGTAAGGTGCTAGAAGGGAGGCTCTTGACAGCCACTAGCAAAGCATCCTGAACAGGAAGGGAAAGCAGGAAGTCAAGATTAAACGAGTAGAGTCCTAAAAGCTGATCATAAAGGCAGTTCTCATGAGTGTTGAGTTTACGGCCTGTCTTGAGTCTGACTAACTCAAGCTGTAAAGCTGGATATTTTCCAAACAGACATGAGAAAACCAGGCCTAGTAGTCACAGCAGTGTGGGAATGTGTGAGAAGGCCAGCCGGCAAAAGAACAGAGTACAACCTTGAGGACCTGTCAAGGCTGGACAAGACTGACTGCTGAAGCTCGACGGCAGCAGCCAAAGGAGAGAACCACACTGTGAAGGTCACATCTGGGACTGAGGAGTTTGTGAGTCTCAGAATACCATACATTTCTTTAAAAACCCATTGAAAAATGTGGTTTAGACTAGCCTGCCCCAGTGAGCCACCTTCAGCATTTGCTTCGGCATGGGAAAGGCCTCATGGTATAAATTCTTCAAACAAACCGCAGGCCATGCATGATGGTCAGGAAACCCTAGCTTGCATGTTCCTCCCTTTGTCCAGGGTCAGGCCTTACTGCTCATTCCGATTTTCCTTAGTGTGCCTTGTTCTGTGTCTTGGCTTCATCTACACTTCGACAGCTGCCTTTGCAAGCAAGTTGCCCCGAGGGATCCAGGCTGTCAGCTCACTTGCCACCACCTCAACCCTTTAGGACACAGAAAACAAACTGCATTCTCCAAACACGTGCACATCACTCCTCCCACATTGGCATGAGAAACCAGGTGCCCCTGCAGTTCTCACTGAGAAGCTGAGGACACAAAGATTTGAGTGGAATAAGACAGCTGTTCTGATCTGGCTGCCTGAAGAACCATGACAAGGAACATGTGCCACCTAATTCCTCTGAAAGGAACAAGGTGCTTGATGCAATAATGTTGCTGTAAGAGTCAGCCCTTGTTAGGGTTCTGGGAACTCTTGCAGATAGTGAATTTGCAGATAATGAACTATTGATCCTATGGGATCTATCAAGGGGTACCTTATGTGCCATCAGAAAAATCCTGAAGAGACCCTCAGGAAGGCAGCAGAGTGCAGCAGGAAGTGCCAAAAGATCTCTGAATGCTACAGGGACCTTCCAGAGGCTGCAGGGATCTTCAGAATGGCACCTGCAACCAGCATGGACCTCTTAAACATGGCTGGTGGATGCCTCTGCCAGCCATTTCAAAGGGGCCAGTGCAGGTTGCAGGTGCCATTCTGGAGGTCCCTGCAGCCTTTGGAAGGTCTCTGCATAGTGGATAACGAAGATAAAGGTACAGATAATGAGGTAAGTGGCAATTCTGCCCCCCACAAAAGCATCTACTGCCCCACTTACCTTGATCCCTTCAATGCTGGATCGGCTCATGCTTTCACTCCTGTCTATGAGGAATAGAATTTCCCGGGTGACATTCTGGAAATCGATGGGAACATTGCCCATCTCAGGGCAGAAATTGAGCATAAGGACAGGGTTGTAGAAGATGTCCTTGTGGAACCTCTTCTGGACAAAGGCAACCTACACAGCAAAGAGGGAAGCAACGTGGCAGCTTCAGCTGATCTTTGAATCAGCAGATCAGCTGATCTTTGAATATGCTCATGTTTTTGGGACTTTTGAAGGGTCCATGCTTCGACCTGGACACAATACAAGCATTTCAACCCCACAGAGGTAGCCTTGTGGAATCAGACAGAATCCCACTGCCTCCAACATTCCATTTAAATCAGCAACCACAAAGGTGCCTCTGGGAAGCTGACAAGCAAGGCCAAAGGTAATGGCCACCTCATTGTCTCTAGTATCTGGTATCACTCGAGTATTGAATATGCAGAAGTATACAGTCCCTGAACTTTGGTTCCTATTATCGTGACTAATGCCATGGAAATTGTCTTCCATAGATAAAAGTCTGCTCTTTAAAAAAAAATAATCTAGAGCCAAAATTATTATACCATTGTACAAATCAATGGTAAGGCCACATCTAGAGTACGGCGTACAGTTCTGGTCACCACATCTCAAAAAAGACATAGTGGAGCTGGAAAAGGTGTAGAAGAGAGCAACAAAAATGATTATGGGGCTGGGGCACCTCCCTTATGAAGAGAGACTGCAGCGTTTGAGGCTCTTCAGCCTAGAAAAAAGGCGCCTGAGGGGGGACATGATTGAGACATACAAAATTATGCACGGAAGGGATAGAGTTGATAGAGGGATATTCTTTTCCCTCTCTCAAAACACCAGAACCAGGGGGCATCCACTGAAATTGAATGTTGGAAGAGTAAAAACAGATAAAAAGAAATACTTTTTTTACTCAGCAGGTAATTAAGCTATGGAACTCCTTGCCACAGGAGGTGGTGATGATATCTGCCCTAGATGCCTTTAAAAGGGGACTTCTGGATGGATTTCTGGAAGAAATGTTGGAAGCCATGATGAGTTGGGCAACCTCCTTACTTCAGAATGCCAGGTGCAAGGGAGTGGCAACAGGATGCAAGCATCTTGCTGTCTACTGAACTCCCTTAGGCACCTGGTGGCCACTGAGATACAGGAAGCTGGACTAGTTGGGCCTTTGGCCTGATCCAATGGGGCTCTTCTTATGTTCTTATGTTCAAAGTGTCAATGCCACAATTCTGTGGCAGAGACATCCATAAGTTATGTGCTTTATGAAAAGTACCTCCTGTTATCTCTATAAATACTACCTCCTTCATTCCATAAAGCTGATTGATGTGGTACAAAATGCACATGGTACCATCATTCCGAAAGTCTTCAAAATGATGAAGGCAGACTGCATTTGGAATATCCTCCTTTTTTTTTAAGCATTCACATATCATGGAGAAAGCAGGACCATATGTCTTTCTTCCCCCCCACCTGATATGCTACCTAGCAGAAATGGATAAGCATTTTATTTATTTAAAATATTTATGACTTGCCTTTCCTCCAGATTACCATTATTATTAATAGTAACACTTGCTTACTTATTTGCAATCTTTCTAGATCTCCTTTCTATCAAGTGATACGGTATACTAACAGTACAAAATACAATCAACATAAATATACAACATTTATATACTATATAATGTTTAATGACTCTGTATTAAAATATACTCAGTCATAAAAACAAATAACACATAAGCACCAAGTTATGAAACCACCATACAAACCACAGCTGTATCAGCCAGTCCCCAAAGCACGAATTTTAAGAGGTCAGCCCATAATTGTGGCACCAGCACACAAAAGTGAAAACCACACACAGTTCAATATGGTACCATCCCTGAAGGCCTCCACCACAATTCAGATGACTGGGTCAGTTCAGATGACTGGAAGCCATGTGGTAGGGGGTCAAAAGCTTGTCATTTGTAACGTGATAATCTGCCCCCTCCAACTAGCTACTGTTACACGCTGTCTTTGCTATTCCAGGGACCTTGCTACGTGGAAGTGGTGGGCTAATGTTGCTTCCCACACCCTTCCAGGGATCATGAAGCAGGCTTTTCAGCTGCTTCCACGTTCTTATTGAGCTGGAACCCATTTTCAGATGGTCTTTACAGGAAAAACGGTCACCTGTCTCTCCCCATCGTTGTCTTTTTTGGCAATACGAGTGTAATCCCGACGGTTCCTTATGTGCGCCTCGTATTCCTGATACGTCAAGGCACCGTCTTCAGTGAGGAGGTGTGGTTGATGAGGTTCTTAGGGGAAAGAATTGTAAAGAATGAGAGTGAGCGCAGAGGACAGGACCGCTTCAACCGCCATTCAAGGCCCTAGTCACCCATGGGCTGGTGGGTGGTCTTGGGCAACTCACCCTCTTCTAGACTCTGTTTTCCAACTGTAACAGGGGGATAAGAACCACCTCCTCCCCCAGAATTGTAGTGAACACATGAAACAGCTTTTTTCTATATCAAACCACTGAGTCACTTACGGCGCAATCCTAACCTGGAATTAGGCTGGCACAGTTAAACCAGCAAAGTTTGACCGGCACAAGGGCTACTGTAAAGTGCATTTGGACCACTCTGGAGTCAGGGGTGGCACATGTCTGTGCGCTGGCCTCTCTGAGGGCGCAATCCTAACCTGGAGTTAGGCCAGCACAAAGGACACCATAAGGTACGTTTGGACCACTCTCCGAGTCAGAGAGGACAGCACACAGATATGTGCCATCGTCCCTGATTCCAAGAGTGGTCCAAACGTGCTTTACAGTGGCCCTGGTGCCAGCCAAACTTTGCTGGTCTAACTGTGCCAGCCTAACTCCAGGTTAGGATTGTGCCTCAAGTCTAGTACTTTCTATTCTGACAGCAGTACCAATCTAGGATCACTCCCTTGCACTGTTCCTACATTAGCAGGGGAGTCTCAATCATCACAGCTTCTCCCTGCTGAGAAAAGGTTCTCTTACCACAAGGATACAAGATAATCTCCAGGTTCCTGTCACAGCTGTGTTTTTCTGCTAAGGTAATGCATATGGTTGAGGCAGAGTTGGCATAAGGATTTGCATCAGCTCGCAGAACATGGGACGGACTCTCCAATCCTGCAGGAAGACACAGCGCAGGGGGAAAAGGCATTACTGACTGCACAGCACATTCAACGTGCTGTGAGGTTGCAGTGGCATTCCTACAGGGGGGCAAAATGCTAAGTTTTGCAGGTGCCTGAGCTCCTGTGTAACACAGTCCCTCCACCTCCAGAGCCACTGGCAGCTCCAAGAGCTGGCTCTGGGCTTTGCTCTCAAGCCACTAATGGCTCTGGAGGCAAAGAGGGGAGACCGCGGTACACAGGAGCTCAGGCTCCTGCAAAACATAGTGTTTTGCACCCCCTGTAGGAATGCCACTGTGAGGTTGTATCTTCTAACATTTACTCTCTGGAAATAGCGTCATTTGTTTTAAGTTGAGCAAGGACTGGTTCCCATAACCATTCCAATAAAGCTTGATGGCATGCAGCCAGAGAAGAGAACCACTGTGAAGGCTACATCTGAGACTGTGGATTCCGTGAATCACAGAATATTGTACATTTGTAAAAGCCTCAATGAAAAATGGTGGTTTAGACTAGCCTGCTTGTATAAGCCACTTAGGGCACTTGCTTTGGCCTGGGAACGGCGGGGTTTAAATTCTGCAAATAAAATAACTGTCTCAGTCAATTACTTGTGATCAGGCGAATAAGCCACCACTAAAAAAATAACCCTTTGTTCAATGTTGAATTCAACCACAGCACACAGGAAGGTTGACAGTAATATCCACGTGAAGAGAGCTGGTAGTTGTGACGCAACTGCAAGCGGCACACCACTTCCACAAGTTTGAGCGACTGCTGTGCTTCATCCTGTACAGTGGGCCCTCCTTATCCGTGGCCTCAGCATCCGTGGATTCCAATATCCATGGATGCAAAGCTGGAAGAATTTACCTGCTCCGGCGTGTGCTGCTCCCTGCGCTGGTGCCAAAGCAGAGGCCTTCCCGCCGGCAGGCTCAAATGGTGCACTGACACAGCGTGCTTGATGGCACCTTTGCAACAGCACGCCAGCAGAGCAGCCACCCCGCTGGCCCAAAGGTAGGTTAGGATTGTGCTGTTTGGGTTAAAGAAACGCTCTACCCAGTATTGGGGGTGGGGGATAGCTGACATCATACCACAGAGCATGCTGCTACCAGCTCAGGACAGGGCAGTTTTGGTTTCAACTCCACATACAGGAACTTGTTTCCTTCGCCCCTGGTTTCTTACATTTCATCCCCAGTTCTGCATTTGCGTGTGCATGGATACAAAACCACTGTATTCTGGCAACTAAAAGACTAAGGGTGCAATCCTAACCTGGCGTTGCGCTGATGCAGAGCTCTTGTGCCAGAGCAGCGCTGTTGCAAACGTGCCATAAAGCACGGCTATGCTGCGGATGTGGTCACTGGGCCAGCGAAGGCAGCAGTGCTGGTGCACGTGTGCCGCACGGCCCACCAGAGGCACCAGCTTAGTTCTGCTGGTGCAGGCCCGTGTTGAGGGTATGCTGGAGGCAGGCAGGAGGCATTACGGGGCAGAGAGAGGGCGGAGCCATGGGTGGAGCAGGGGGTGGAGATGGGACACGGCCATTAGGCCGCATCCAAACTCCGTCCCAGGGCTGGGTGGCCCCAATTCAGGCAGCTCCTGGCTGCGTGGACTTGCGCCTGCTATTTTGCTGGCACAGATTCAAGCAGCCCTATTGGGCTGCATGCAGCTTACTGCGGGGCAAAGGGACATTCGCCCACTTGCCCCATGCTAAGCTGCTACTGCCTCCTAACGTGCCTGCCTGCTCCAGTTAGGATTGCACCCTAACACATGTATTTTAGCGTACTTTTTGTATGGACTAGAACCTGCTAGAGCAGTGTTTTTCAGTGTGCTCCTAGGAACCCTGGAGCTCCTGGAGTGCCTTTTCAGAAGCTCCACAAGCACACCGTAAATGCCGGCATCTGCTCAGTGCTGCTACACTCTGCATTTGCACCAGGGCTCTGAGATTCCCCAAGCCTCTGTGCATGTGCTGGCAGGGCCCACCAAGACTCTGTTTAAGAGTATTAAGGGCTCCCGAGTCTGAAAAGTTTGACAGCCACTGTGCTAGAGAATCAGATGGAGTGGGCTCTGGTCCACGAAAGCTCATGATGTCCAAAACGGTTTGGGGGTGTCCCTAACAAGCAGTACCTATCAACCCTACAGAAAGAGAGAGCAGATGTTATATCATACCTGCCAGCAAGCAGGGTCCCTTGACCAGCATCTCAAAGGAAAACTCGTAGGGGAAGGGGTTGTAAACCTCACCCCTGAAGATGTCGGTCTCCTTGGGGGGCAGGAGGAAAGACTGCTCGCTCTTCAGTGTGGTGGATCGAAAACAACTGGTGGAGCTGAAGAGCAAGAAGAGGAGTCACAAATGGGAGCTGCAGGCACCAAGGCAGGACTCAGCTTAGACATGGGATCTTATCCTGCAAATGGCCTGTCCTGGCGCAACAACTGTCACAAAGTCTCCGAAGAGGCCTCAGTCCTCGCAGTTTGGTCTATGCTGTTTGTTCCTGGCTTGGTTGGAAACATGCAAGCGTGGGTATAGCATGAATTGCGAATACTGTGAGATTTTTTAAAGAGAGAAATCTCACCACATGACCCACCATACTGCTCATCCATGTAAATGCATTCCAAAATTTTGAGAGAGAGACCCATTGAGAAGAAGACAATTCCTGGAGTTGGGAAACCACACTGGGAAAAGCATCCTACCATCCAAAGCTGCTAAGATTTGGAGGCGCTGGAGCACAAATCGGAGACCCGAATGAGTTTGCACAAAAGCTCCATTTACCCTTGTTCTGCTGATGTCATTGCGACCTGCCAGCTCTTATTAATTCCCATAACCTTCTCCACCCACCCTTCTCTCTGCATGGCATATACTCTGAGAAAGCCAGGAAAATCACCATAGGGCCAACCTGTCGTCACACAAGCCTCTTGCCTCACTTTCACTTTCAGGAATGGACAGGACGAAGGGCGTGAGCACAGAAGGGAACAGGACACGCAGGGCGCCATTGGGCAGGGTTGCCAGCTCCTGGCTGCTGCTGAGGATCACAGTCAAGGTTTCTGAAGGCCCAACAAAGCCCGTGCTGATGACGAACGTGGAACGTGCCAAGTCTTCATCAAGAACCAAGTGACCTGAATGGAAGGTGAAAAGGGTGTCAGGGGAGATGCCTGCCGTACGCTCAGGGGAGAGGCTGCGAGACTTACCATGCTACTCTCTTGAAGCCACCTCTCCCACCAGGTGACCCAGAGAGCAGAGAAAACACAACAGAGTGATGTATGTCTGCAATTATGGGCAGCCCAATCCTATACTGCACCAAAACAGGCAGGACGACAGGTCTGTGATGTATCCCGTGCAGTACAGGAAGCACCTGGAGGCCACCTTGGGGGAAGGGGATATTTTCCCCTTATCCCTGGCCAGGCCCCAGCAGCTCCAATAGGGCTGCTACGAGCTGCACCAGTGATTTTGCTGCCGCAACTCTGAGCAGCCCGTGCAAGGCCGACTGGGCCAGGGGATTAGGATATGTCTGGATCCTGTTCTCCACCCAGGTCAGCCCTCTGCCCACCCTCTAGCCTAAACTGCCTCCCCCCCCCCCCCCCACCCCCCCCCATGCCAGCTGAACTAGCCGGTCTTACCTGATGCCAACTCCTGGCACAGGCAGGCTGGCGCATGTCCTCATGCTAGCCTAGCCTGCTCTGGAGTGGCGTAGGCCAGCACAACTCCCAGGCCAGCGCAAGTGACACACGCCGGCCTAAACTGGCCTCAGGGTTGCACCCTAAGTCAAATTCCAAGAGGATGAGCTAGCCTATGTGTGCAACAATGGGTGGATTTGGACGAGTGGTCTAGGAGACCACTAGACGGCCATCACAAAGACCATGGCTCTTGACGTATCTCACCACACTGTCCACCAAGAATCTGCAGCCTGGCTGGGACAGAAATGCTCTCTTGAGAAGCTTCTATTAGGTAATAAAAAGGAACCCATATATAGCAGCCTCAACCCACCACTGGTGCAGCGGAGTGGCTGGTTCAGACTGGAGCCACAGTCAAGGCAGCAGTCCTCCACTCGTTGCCGGTTCTGGATCTGGCAGGTGAAGGTTTTGCTTCCTGTCCTAGCTTCAAAACTGGCCACCACCTCCGATTCCTCCAGGGGATAAACGAATATTCCTGTGCAAGAGAAACCGGACTGATTCCCAACAGGTAGTTAACCCGCACATGCACCTTCAGCTTATCTGCCTCTCTCTTACAACCGCTGCAGAAGGGGCAGGTGATGTAACCCCATCCCATACAGGTGTATCATGGGCAGGAAACCTCACCTTCATCCATAAAATCACATTATTATAACTCATCTGAATTCTAACACAATTGAATATATCCAATGGATATGGGGTTGCTTTCTGCTTGTCTCATCAATAAGGAAGGCTCCACAGAAAAGGATAAAACACGATGGCCGATCTACGGCAACAAAGAAATAAACTCCATCGATTCTACACATTGCAACTATGTCAATGTAAACTGCAGCTCCGAAGCAGCAGAAGGTGAAAGAGTGAGGAGACATCACTGTAGTCAGGCAGAAACAGTCTACCATCCGTGCAGGCTCAGCGGGCTCCATAGCTATGCAACAACCCTCTTACCTTCTACGGGCTCCTGCTCCAAATTGATGTAAGTAAGGCGAGTGGTGAATCCCAGAGAATAGCCATTGGCACAGGCCTTCACGCACGAGCTCTGCAGAGGAAGCGCAGTCCAGGCTGGCAGACAGTACAAGCCTGGCATGATAGTCAGGTGGAACTGTCAAGTTCCTCCACCTGCAGGAATGGTGATAAGGTCAAAGATGGAAAGAGCAAAGAAGGAAGGCAGGTCAATGGAAAAGGCAAGGGCAAAAATAGTTCAGAGGGCAAGACTCACTTTGGGAGCAAAGAGGAGGACTTGAAGACCCCAAAGCTCCTCTAGAATTTTGGTGTTTTTATCCACTTTTGTGTGGACCTGTGCACGCAACCAGCCGATCTGATCCATATTTCAGACTACTGTTGATGTGGTCAAGCAGCTTTTGCATCACCTGTCCTGTTCAGACTGAAATAAGGTTTGTTGAAA
The DNA here is from genome assembly GCA_029204185.1 of Lerista edwardsae. NCBI lineage: Eukaryota > Metazoa > Chordata > Lepidosauria > Squamata > Scincidae > Lerista > Lerista edwardsae. Next base: position 1,649,502 of record JAJKFI010000142.1, read on the forward strand.
AGAGCATAAACCGCATTGTGCACATGAGCAATGAGAATGAGCAAATGTGGCTGTGAGCGCAACCCTAACCTGCGCTGGAAGAGGCAGGCCAGCTGGAATACGTGGTATCCAGCACAGGTTAGGAAGCAGCTGGAGGCCGCCTTGGGGCAAGGATGTATCTTCCTCTTGCCCCAGGTAAAGCCCCAGCCACTCCTATGGGTCTACTCGGATATGCGCCAGTGAAGCCACTGGTGCAAATCCAAGCGGCCCATGTGGGGTAACTGGGCCAGGGTTAGGATCAGTGGTGGACCTGGGAGGGCAAGGGGTGCAAATGTCTTGGGCGCTGGCCAGGGGGGTCAATGCCAGCTGCCCCCCTGCCGACCCACCACCCCCGCCATCACCAAGAACAAAGCCACTCCGGGAAGTGGTCATGCAGGGCTAAAACAAGTCCCATATGGCCACTTCCTGGACCAGCTCTGGTGCAGCCGCAGTGCCGATCTGGGAAATGGCCTGCAGGTGGCGCACCTCTGATGGTGTGCCCCCAGGTGCCGACTTCCCCAGGAACGCTCCTGACGCCACCCACCTCCCCTGGCCAGCCTGCCCAGTCCCACCCTCCCCTGCCCCATTCTGCCCCAAATCTGGAACTCTTATTTCTAGGGAGGCCCAACTTGCACTTTCCCTGGTGGCAACTGACCACTGTGTGGAAACCCTCCTTTTCTGATGGCTGCTTAGCCTGCTACATGCCTACATTGTTACAATTATCTTGCCACAGTATTTATTTCTATCCTGGAGCTTATTCATATTTACTGTTGTATTGTATTCTTATCTTGTTTTATTGTTAGTTGTCTCAAGCATATTGTGGAAAGGTAGAATGCAAGTACTGTATTTGGAGAACTGTACCAATAATTTCCTTACTCCGAAAGGACTGTACACAGAAAAAGCCCCCTTAAAACAATCTGGCCCCCAAAAAGTGTTCAGGAGGTGATGTCCTCAACCACCAATCTACTCACCCACTCTTTTGAATGAGGGGCAAAGGATGTGAATGTTGATTTTCGTGTGTGTGTTGTCTCCTGTGGTACACTGAAGCACCCTGGGACCAGTGATGTAATGCAGGGGGTACACAGGGGTACGCGAGTACCGGTTTCTAGGATTACAGCTGGCCCCGCCCATTCGCCCACCCACTTGTCGACTCCGCCCCCTGCAACGTTTGAATTTCCTGCACATTTGAGTTGCCTGCATGTTCTCAGAGCCAGGCAGGCAGCGAGCAGAGCCTTGCCTTGCCACTGAAAAATGAGCTGCTCTGGGGTTTTGGAACTGTTGGGTCACTTTAACATGATGCCAGGCCTCCTTAACATGTTCTGGGGGTGCTGTGGAATACTGTTGCAACTGTTGGGTCAGTTTAAAATTGTCTGAGGCCTCAAAAAGGGCTTTTTTCATGTCACTTCCTACCACGACATTACTTCCGGTGGGCGGGTCCTGACACGTGCCAATCAAAAGTGAGTACCTGTTATCAAATCATTTAGATGACACCACTGCCTGAGACCATTTTAAATGTTCTGAGAAGACGTTTACTTTTTTGTCTTATTAGAAGGGGGGAAGAATCTGAAAGCTCTGCAGATGTTCTTTCTCTCTCTCTCTCTCTCTCTCTCTCTCTCTCTCTCTCTGCCATTGCATTTGGAGGATTCTGCACTGTTCTCCACGCTTCCATCTGTTCTCCAATCTTCCATCTCTCAGATTTATTTTTGTTAATAATTAATCCCACAGCAAATATTGCAGTCTTTTTTCCCCCCCTAACCGAGCTACTCTCTGCTGTATTCCCCTCCATGGCGGTGGTTAAGTCACCCAGGTAACCTCTGTGGGTGGCTTACGGGGGTGGGAACAGCAGGTGCTGCCCTTTGAAAGCAAGCAAGCAAGCAACCCTCTGTGGTCTCGTGGAACGTCTGGGCCCCCCTGACAGCTCCGGCAAACTGCAGGATGATCTGAAAATAAATCTTTGTTTCCAGGTGACCTTGTAGCACTGCCATCTATGCAGCACTAGTTACGGTGGAGAGGTCCTCCTGACCAGCTGCTGCTCATGTGAAAGATGGCATGGAAAAACAAACAGGAGTACTGTGCAAAGTGACTAATCAGCCCTGAACATCTTGGACTCAGTGCCTGTGGTGGTCGTTGCAGTATTGAAATAAGCTGGGAGACTGGCTGTTTCGTTAAGGCCACTGTTACAGGCAAAAAAAAAAAAATGCTTATTAGAAACTCTGCCCTCAGGGGCAACAACAATCATGCAAGACTTTAGAACAGTTTTACAATGTCGAGCAGTTGCATTTATAACACAAAGAATAAAGCAAGAATGCCTTCATAAGTGCTTCCAGGGAAAAGGTTCTGTAGAATCCCAGGTACAAATAGGAGGTATATGACACATAATCTAAGGCTTCCATAAATAGAATTGAGTGGATCAGTTATAGATGATGTCTTCACAATTTGGGGACAAAGGGAGACTGAATTAAATCTATTTTTGCGACACCTTAACAGCATACACCCAGCAATAAAGTTTTCTATGGAGAAGGAGGGAAAATTACCATTCCTGGACGGGTTGGTTAGTTGCAAGGAGGATTGTACATTAGGACATCAGGTCTACAGAAAACCTGCCACACCCAATCCTGTGCCCAGCTGGCTGGCCTGCACTGTATCCAGCGCAGAGTAGGCGGTGGGCAGGTGCAACTCTGAGTAAGGTAAATTATTTCCCTTTACCTTGTGTAGCGCGGCAGCCACCTCAATGGGACTACTCGGATCTGCACCAGTGAAATCACTGGTGCAAATCTGAGCAGTCCAGTGTAATGCTGGACTGCTCAGGAGGGGTTAGGATATGGCCTAGGTTGTCCAGGCCAGCCCTACCAACCTCCCAGTCCAGGTCCGCCCACCGGCTCTCCATCACCTGCCTTCCCTCACCACAGAAAGCCCATGTTCTGCCCTCCCCAACCTCTGCACTGGTGTCCCCAGGCCAGTGTGAACCTACCTTTTGCTAGTGGGGATCTGGCACACATCCTCGCACAAACCTCCCCGACTCCTGAGCCGTTGCAAACATACCTTACGGCAGATTTGCAACACTCCCAGGCCAGCACAAGGGACTTGAGCTTCACACAACATGCATCTAGCTACTGAGTAGTAGACTAGACAGGCCTCAAGACTGATCTGGCAGGGCAATTTTTATTTTTGTAATCATTCTTTAACTGGTTGACAGTTAAAACCTATAAAAACCCGTTCTCCTGTTTCTTTCAACAGAGTACAGAGAGGAGATACTACCAAAAGCACAGGCACGTCATGTCCACTCTCACACATGGGATCCACTGTGGTACCACATGCAGAACGGGAGATTCAGGTTCAAATCCTCACTAAAGAAGACTGATTGGTTGCTCTTCAGCAAATCAGCATCTCACCTCTCTCAAGCTAGCCTACCTCAAAGGCTGTGTGAAGTTACAGAATTGTGCAGCAAAAATTATTGTATAGGTTGAGTACGCCTTATCCAGAATTCCAAATATGGGAAGTTTTTGAGCACCAACATGACTTTTATTTTACGTTTTTGTCTAAAGAAATAAAATCAAACAGCATTTCATGCACAAACCTTGTTTCATGCAAAAAATTATGTTAAAATATTGTATAAGACAGACAGACAGACAGACAGACAGATAGATAGATGGCATTATTCAGAATAAAACACTGCCTCAAACTGCAATTCACCTCAGCATAATTACAAGTTCAGCAGTTTAATGGCACAAGGGAAAAAACTATTTTTCTGCCTAGGTGTTTTGGTATACAGAGTCCTATATCGACGACCAGAAGGAAGAAGGTCGAACAAATTATGACCAGGGTGTAAAGGATCTGCAGCAATATTCACTGCTCGCTTTTTGACCTGAGCAGTATACAAGTCCTCTATTGAGGGCAGGCCAGTTCTAATTATTTTTTCAGCAGTTCTAACAGTCCTCTGGAGCTGTTGCTTATCCAGTTTGGTTGTCGAGCCGAACCAAACAGTTATGGAATTACAGAGGACAGATTCAATAATACCTCTGTAAAATTGGACAAGCAGCTCTCGAGGCAAGTTAAATTTCCTAAGTTGACGCAGGAAATACAATCTCTGATGAGCTTTTTTAATAATACAACTGATAGTAGTTTACCATTTCAGGTCCCAAGAGAGTACAGAACCCTTCAGGCTATAAGGAGAGTACAGATTACCTTCAGGCTATAAGGAGCACATGAAACATAAGTGAATTTTGTGTTTAGACTTAGGCCCAATCCCCAAGATGGGGATTTTTCTAAAATACAGAAAAATCAGAAATCCAAAACATATCGGGCCCTAAGTGCTTCGGATAAGGGATGCCCAACCTCACCTGTAATAAAAATATCAACAATGTTCCTCTTATTAGTTTCTCATTATATAGTAGGTTTTTTAATGGATAAAGTACCCTAAAAACAGAGGCTCAATAAATTAAAAAAAAGTAAGTTATCAATGTGAAATAATATAAAGCCACCAAATATTTAAAATTCATTGGTAAAATCATTAATCATTTTCTCTGACTGCTCTCCAGCCCAACCCACCCACAAAGGTTTTGCAAAATGACAGGATAATGTTCAGGCTCACGCTTCAGCAAGTCTCAGGAGAAAGAATTCCAGAACTATAAAGCAACCTCCAGGCCCTCTGCACCTTGCTGAAACCAAGAAGAAATGAACAACGTGTGCTTCTCTACAGCAGAGGTCTTCAACCTTTTTTGTGCCACAATCCCGAGAAATAAATTAATAAAACAATTATGAGACTGGGAACCCACTGTCAATCCTGCCCCCCAGCCGGCACTTTATCTGCCCATAAGAACGTATCAGATTAGGCCAAAGGCCATCTGGTCCAGCTTCCTGTATCTCACAGTGGCCCACCAGATGCCTCAGAGAGCACACAAGGCAACAGGCTGCCTGATTTCTGTGGCCACTCCCTTGCACCTGGCATTCTGAGGAAAATACACTGGTGGCCAGTCAAGATTCTTCCCAGCATTTCTCTTTGACAGCCACCAGGACCACATGCTCCTCTTCAGACATGTATTCAGGGAGCACACAAGACAACTAGATACCTGCATCCTGTTGCAATCAATCAATCCATCAATAGTATTTTTATACTGCTTTTCAACACAAGTTCACAATGCGGTTTACAGGCAAATAATAATAATGAAGTTAAATGGCTCTCTGTCCCAAAAGGGCTCACAATCTAAAAAAAAAAAAAATGCAGACCACCACCAGCAACAGCCACTAGAAAGACACTGTGCAGGGGTGAACAGGGACAATTATTCTCCCCCTGCTCAATATAAGAGGAGCACCACTTGAAAAAGTGCCTCTTGTCCAATTAGCAGGGGTGCAATTCCCCTGCATCTGGCATTCTGAGGTAGCCTACTTCTAATGTAAGTAGTCCACTATGGAGTTTTCCTCCACAAATCTGACCAATCCACTTTTAAATGCACCTGTGGTGCCACCTGTGGCAAGGAGTTCCACAGATTAATTACACACTGGGTAATGAATGAGGACCCACTTCTTATCCCTTTTATGCCCTTCTAGCACTGTTCATTGTAACTAAATATTCTTATTAGAGAGAACAGAAAAAGTGACCATTAAGCCTGGCACTAGTGAAAGCTATTTTAGCACAATTGGCAAGAACCTGAGCAGGGCTGGGTCACAATCTCCTGGTCCCAGATGCCTCCCCCTTGACCTGGTGGTGCTCTAGTCCAGTGGTTTTCAACGTTTTTTCATTCCTGTATGTTGCTGTGATCCCACCACTAAGGCTTTGCGACCCCAAGGTTCCCTGCTGTAGAACGTGCTAGAATAGCCTTGCACCTCACGCCAAAAGAGAACTATGCAAACTGGCTGATATTTAAAGGGAAGAAAAATTCTGCAGCAGGCCCCTTTCCCCTCCTCCTAACCTCTACGTCAAGGCTCACGTCTTCGACCAAACTGGGATCAACGTTGCCTCACCTTTCCTTCCCCACATGGCCATGTGATACTCTATTTCTAGCACACACAGTAGATGATAAACTGCTCATTCCCAGCTTGCATGCTGTAGGAGCAGTAGTGTAGCCAGAGAGGAGGCAGTATGGTAAGTACAGCAGATGCTGCAACAAGCAGCTCCTCCTCCTTGCTGTCAGAGCCATTTGGGGTAGTGACAGCCATGAACAGGCATAGCCATTGCTGCCCCGAATGGCTCTGAGGGGAAGGACAGGCCACTTACATGGCGCATTGTGGCACCTGCTGTACTTCTGTATGGAAGAATATAAGGGCTATGGAAAATAAATTACTTACAACCCAAACCTATGCATGTCTACTCAGAAGCTACATTGAATTCAGTGGGGCTTACTCCCAGCAAAGTGTGTATAGGAGTACAGCCTTCAATAATTATAAGCTCCTGTGACCCTAGAGTATTGGCTACGATTCTCCATGATTTGTTGCTCTGGTCTTGCCTCCTTCCTATCAGCTTGGGGAGTGGTAGTTGTTTTTGCCTTGCCTTGTTCTGGATATGATCATTGGAGCATTAAAGCACTCAATATAGAGGCACAGCAGAATTCCCTACCTCACTGCAAAAGAGGCTGCCTGGGTAAGACCCAAGGTAACAGAACAATGGTATGTTAATTCCCTTACCCCAGCAGTTCCTGTGAGGAATAGGCAAAGGTATGGGGCTTTGACCGGATTCCCCTTTAAATAAGTTTGTGGTGCTGGAGATTTAGCTCCATGGATTCCACTTTGAGTGGTCTGCTCAGTGCACCAGCTGTGAGAGTTTAGTTAATTAAGGGCAGTGGGGAAGGAATTGCTTGATTGGTAGAGTTTGGTTGTAAGAATAGGAAAGTGAGTGAGGAGGGTTTTGGGGGCATTCTTCCTCCTTTTATTGTGGGTACCTGTCTCAGCAGTTTGGGTGGTAGGCTGAAGAAAGGGCTTTTGTGGTTAGAATGTAGGGTGAATGCTAGAGAAGGTGTTGGGAAATTTAGGGCGCAATCCTAAACTGAGTTAGGCTGGCATAAGCTAAGCCAGCAAAGTTTGTCCACCGCAAAGTATGTTTGGACCACGCTTGGAATCAGAGAGGCCAGCACGCAGACGTGCGCCATCCTCCCTGACTCTGAGAGTAGTCCAAACACGCTTTATGGTGGCCCTTGTGCTGGCCAAACTGTGCTGGTTTAGCTTATGCCGGCCTAATTCCAGTTTAGGATTGCGCCCTAAATTTCCCAACACCTTCTGCTAACCCCTGCTAACTGGACAAGAGGCATTTTTTCCAGTGGTGTTCCTCTTATATTTAGCAGAGGGAGAGTAACTGTCCCTCTTCACCCGTGCACAGTCTTTCTAGTGGCTGTTGCTGGCGGTCTGCCTTGTTTTAGATTGTGAGCCCTTTTGGGAGAGGGAGCCATTTAACTTTGTTATTACTATTTGCCTGTAAACCGCTTTGTGAACTTCGTGTTGAAAAGCGGTATATAAGTACCTGTTTGTTGATTGATTGATTGATTGATTGATTGATTGATTCTAAGTCTCAATTATTTTAAGACCATGTGTCCTGTAAGTGTCTCCTGTAATGTTGAGTTGCCTTTTTAGCTTGGTGTAATCTCTTGTGTTAAAATAAATTGGAATAATCTGTGAGCAGCTGACTTTTTTGGTGAATGAAGAGGTTGGGATGCACTGGGATGCTAACATCTGAATCTAGCCCTGACAGGGTGACACAGAATTGTCATGAAAAACCTGCTGCCCTATACAACGTATAGACAATTCTCACAAAACCTCAGGAGGCAATTGAAGAAAGATCTCAGAGACTCTCCATGCATTGTCAAGAGTGTGTTGCGTGTGCAATGACCCTGTGGCTTCTATTTGCCATACTGATTGGCTGCTGCACTGTTTACCAAGGACTTAATATGGAGTCTGCACTGGCTGTTCTTCTTCTTCATCTTTTTTTTTAATTACCAGTGCCTTTTACATTTATACTACCAAAGTAAACAAGACCCATCTGCTCTTTGCATGTTTTATTTAGGCAGTGGTGAGGCACTACAATGAATAAATGCAGATCCACAGTTCTCACCCTGTGATTCTCTTCTCTCTTGTCGATCCCTGGCAAAACATGGCCTTGAATTCTTGCTGGCCCAATCCTGTCCAACTTTCTAGTGCTAATGCAGTCATCCCAACAGAGCACACACTGCATCCTGC
>JAJKFI010000143.1:103-33684 GCA_029204185.1 Lerista edwardsae
AAGAAGCCACTTCTAAATGGATTTGTTTCTGCGTACAATTCAAAGTGCTGGGTTTGACCTTTAAAGCCCTTTATAGCAGAGTTTCCCAGATATCTTAGGGCCTGCCTTCTTCCATGTGAGACAGCCTGCCCCCTAAGGTCATCTGGGATGCGAGCCGCTTGTCTTCTGATTAAGATTACCAGCTACAAACTGGGACAGAGTGCCTATACCTTTAACCACTGTATAGCAGAGGGAATTTGGGCAGGTGCAGCCTTTGAAACCCTTCCATGATGAGCTGCACCTGCCCAAATTCCCTCTTCTAGACAATGGTTAAAGGTATAGGCACTCTGTCCCAGTTTGTAGCTGGTAACCCTACTTCTGATGTCTGGCTGGTGGCCACAAGAGGAACAGCCTTCTCTGAAAATTGTTGTTTTGATACTCTTCAGTGCTATTATTGTGTTAATTTGGATGTATTTTTATTGCTGTATTTTAGTTTTAATTTTTTTTTATTGTTAGCAGCCTTGGTTGCTTATTTTAAGGAGAAAGGCAAAATACAAAGGTTTTAGAATGAATTGATGAAGTGGTGACTGTCTTACATTGAGCTAGGGGAGAGCAACTGTCCTTTATTCAGAAAGCAGGTGAGGCTATTTTCTGTGGACCACTATAGCGTGGTTCTGCTTCACCATTCCCACACTGCACATCCCTGCCTCATGGTAGCTGTTGTGTCTCATTTGTGTGTCCTTATAGATTGTGAGCCCCCTTGGGGCAGGGAAACATTTTCTTGGTTATGTATTGAGAACTGTGTTGTTGAAAAGCGGTCTATAATGATTATATTTATTTATTTTTTATTTGTTTATTGTTAAGCAGTATCAGGTTCAAGACAGCCCCTGCAGAATCTCACTGGTTGTTTCTTACCCACCTGATAGCAATTGATTAATTGTGGCTAATGCGTGTGGTTTTCATGACAATTTCAGAAATATAAAAGGTATATAAAAAAGCACAGCTGCAAGAGGGAAAAAAATTGTTGTTTTGGCTGAAAACCTTTCATTGTTTCCATGAGCAAAACTAGTTAAAATGACCTGCATGTAGACATTTTAGTGACTTAGATCAGAGAGAAAACGAAAAACACATTGGAATTTAGAGAGATACCTAAGTTTTCCATTGCTTAATGATAATTTTTTTTAAAAAAAAATCTAACTCCATGTGTTCTTCATTAAGTAATTCGTATCACTATTTACTGCAAAATAATGGCACCAGAAATCGAGTTTAATCTGCCGCACATTGTTTTTTATTCAGTAAATAAAACTGACCTTTCATCTTCGCTTCAGGCTTCTAGCAAAGTTGTGCGACAGCAGGAGGACGAAAATCGATCTGAGCAGCTGTTAAGCATCCCACACGAGGGAAACATGGTGCTATCACCACCATCACAGTCAGTGATAAATTCCGCCATTCCACAAAACCGCAAACCAGCCAGAGAGTGATTGCCCAAAGCCGACAGTTTCTCAAGGAAAGGAAGATAGTGTCTTTCTTGTGTTGCCTTCATGATGCTGAAGCCATTGTGAACGTCACTGGAAATGGTGCTTTTGAAAAATACAAGGAAAGTCATAAACATGTGGTTCTAAGAACTTGTCTTGGCAAGCTTAAAAATACACAAGGAGACACTGTGGTCTTATAGACCTGGGGCACAATGTCCTCCCATATTTGGCAGTAGGGCCTGATATTCTGACACCCGGGGCCAGGAAAAGGGTAAGCAGCAGGTTTGGGATTTTTATAAAGGAGATTCAGACAGTAAGAAATAGAGCATTTTTTCCTCCTTGTTTTTCACCTGGTGCACCTTGCATTCTCATGATATCCTATATCAGTGTTATTCAAACTGTGGGTTGGGACCCACTTGGCACTTAGTGGGTTGCAACCTGATGTCAGGTGGGTCGCAGAAAGCTGGGAGCAGCCATCTTGGAAACTGCAGGCCTTATTCTTGTTAGATTCCTTTTGTGAGTTTTAACAGTTTGAATTTTCAAGTGAGGGTTTCCCAAAATTTTGTTTTTACTTCAGTGCTTTTACATCATATTTTGTCCTAATTTTGCTTTCTGTTAGGGCTGTTTCATGGTTGCTGCTGAACAGTGGCGTTTCTACAGGGATGGCAAAGCTCTAAGTTTTGCAAGAAGCCTTACCTTGCAGTGGAGATTACTCCTCTCCTGCACCGTTTTAGCCAATCTTGGCGTTGCTTACTGGCTACAGCAGCAAGGGAGAGGAGGGATTTACATGACAGGGTAAGGCTTCTTGCAAAACGTAGAGCTTTGCCATCCCTGTAGAAACGCCTCTGCTGCTGAAGTCCAAGAATGCCAATTTACATTTCAGGAGTGTCATTTTATTATCTTATTATGACAGCACTTCCTGCTTGAGGATGTCACTTCCTGCCACTTCCAGGTTATTGACATCACTTCCGGTGTATCCCACATGAGTGTCATTCTAAAAAGTGGGTCCCAGTCTAAATAGTTTGAATACCACTGTCTTATTTTATGGTTGCTTCAAAGTAACTGTGCATTGCAGCCTAAAATGACTGTCTTGGGACCAAGTTATAGCACACAGTAACATCTTTTTTTTTTCCCTATTTGCTTGACCATGTTTCCCAATGATATTTGGCAGTGGGTCAATCCCATATAAATGCACATGGTCCATATTTCTGCCCGTATTGTTTCCTACAAAGTGCACTCATCATGTAATTCTATGTATGTTTACTTAGACTTAAGCCCCAATGAGTTCAATGGTACTTACTTCTAGTACTTCAATCTTGTTTTTATTATATGGAGATCAACTGGGGTGAGATTCTTCTCTCTACTATTCCATGCCACCTCCACCTCCTCCTTCTCCTCTTAAATCTTTGTTTTTCAAATCTAATGTCCATGTTCATGTGAAACTGGGGCAATTTTTTATATCAAGGAAAAGCAGCAGACAGTAGATCCTGGAGATGGTAATTTTAGAACTAAAATTTAAGAAGCTCAGTAGACTTCTTTTTTGAAGGAGTTAAGTGGTTTGAAAATATGCATTACATGAGTTTCACTTGATTTCTCTGCATTTGATTATTGTACACTTGAGGATTGTATTAGCAATGAATGTGGGAACTGATTCAGAGAGCAATTCTATTCTCAAACTTTTTAGCACCAGGACCCACTTTTTAGAATGACAATCTGTCCGGGACCCACCAAAAGTGATGTCATGGCCAGAAGTGTTGTCAATGTGACACCAGAATCTGCTGCTTTTGGTTTGGGAGCCACTGGTTTATCATAAGAAATTACATGATCATCATATTCCAGGTCTATTATGATAATCATAATCATATAGTCCTGGTATAGACCATTTGGAACAGCAATTTTCAACCTTTTTAATCTCATGGCATACTAACAAGGTGCTAAAATTGTCAAGGCACATCATCAGGTTTTTTTTTTTTTTTTACAATTGACAAGGCACACTGCATTGCCAGCAAGAGGCTTACATCTCCCCAGTGGCCCTACTAACAAATGACCGTCCCAAATTCCCATAACACACCTGCAGACCATCAGCGGTACACTGGTTGAAAATGGCTGATATAGAGTGATGTCAGTTTTTGAATTCTTTAAGGATATGAGCCTTTAACTAAAAGTATCCCAAATCCAAATATACCATAGCTCTCCTAGAAAATGTATTATTTTTTCATCACTGGGATGCTTCTGTTAATCCAATTAGCATTTTATGGTATTTTATGGTATTTTATCATGCCCAATATTATATTGGGACATGGTGGCGCAGCGAATTAATCTGCTGTTGCTAGGCTTTCAACCGCAAGGTTGGGAGTTCGAGACTGTGTGACGGAGTGAGCTCCCGTTGCTTGTCCCAGCTCCTGCCAACCTAGCAGTTCAAAAGCACCTAAAAAATGCAAGTAGAGAAATAGGGACCACTTCAGTGGGAAGGTAATGGCGTTCCATGCGCTACGGCATAGAGCCATGCTGGCCACATGATTGGACAAAAACGCCGGCTCTACAGGCTTTGAAACAGAGATGAGCACCGCCCCCTACAGTCGGTCACGACTAGACCATCCGGTCGTGGGGAAACCTTTACCTTTTTATCATGCCCTACAGTGATTTCCTATATTGTGAAGCATATGATGCATGAGTTCTACCTTTTTCTGTTTCACGATTGTAACAGATTCTGCATTTATAAGATTAAACAGGAAATATTATCTCATGTTAATTGGCGGTACTACTGGGCTCGAGTGAAAAAGTCCAGATGACAGTTTGAAACTGAGAGTATGTTTTTTTTTATCACACTTGCATTAATCTTGCATTAATCCATCCTTTTATCTTTTAATTAATCCTTTCTGTTATCTTATTTTTCCTCCAAACCATTCAAAGCTATTTGTTACTTTTGCTGATTAACAGGCAACATTCCAAATCACAAATCAAAGTCTATTTTTTGCTCCAGCTTGTTGGGACAATGAGACTTAAAATTTACTTTTGCAAAATAAAACTCAAGGAGATATATTGTTTTTTTCCATCAAAGACAAGGATTTTTCTGACATGATTTTTTAAAAACGACTTTTGACGGGGATAAGCTTGGGAAAATTCAGTCTGGAAGATAAATATTTGAATAAGTATGAGTGTTTACAAATGGAGGTTGGAGTATATATTATTGCATGCACTACCAGGTTTTGATGTAAACAAAGAAGATTTATTAGAATGGTGACTTTTCAACACAGGTGTTTAAGCTAGATTGCTAACTGGAAATGCTGATGATTATATACAGGGGGTCTAGAATCTACACTAAAATCACAAACACTCAGAGTTTAATAAATAATATTTGAGGATGTTTTTGGAAGTTATGGCAATGTTTGACATACATATGGGCAGCCATTTTGTCACAACTCTCCAAAACACAAACACACAGGTGCAATGTGAAATTTTTGTTTCAGTTTTCATCATGATTGGAGGTGGATTTGGGGACCTGCACCAGAGGTAAGAGCTGGTGTAGTGAAGTAAATAGAGCGATGGTTCTCAAACCTTTCAACACTGGGACCCACTTTTTAGAATGTCAGTCTGTCCAGGACCCACCAGAAGTTATATCGTGGCCGGAAGTGCCATCATTGTGACACCAGTGCCTGCAGCTTACCTGAGAATGCAGCAAGAAGTTGGATTATTTCTCAGTCATTTTCCAATAGCAAAATGAATCAGAAAAGAAAAGAAAAGAAAAAAAGGCTTGATACAAGCAAAATAACTCACAGCCCTGCCGCTTTCCAGCATTCCACCTTTCCAAATATTCAGTGATGGCTGCACTAGGTACTATGCAACCCACCTGAAATTGACTCACAATCCACTTAGTGCAAGAGTGTCAAACCTAAGGCCCGGGGCTGGATGCTGCCCTGCAGAAGACCTTCATCTGCCCTCAGGCTCTTGCAGCATTACCATCAGCTGCCCTTAGGTGTCACTGCTAAAAGGGCAGCCTGCATGATAATTGGAACTCTCCCATAACTAGGAAATATGATCAAGATTTGCATATTTTTATATTTGCAGGTAATAAGTTCCTAGGTGAGGAAAAAGGGCTTGTTTCTGGGCATGATCAGCTTCATGACATCATTACCTGACATCGCTTCCATCCCTCAGCAGGCATCACAAACGCTATTCGTCCAGCTTTATAAAATGAGTTTGACACCTCCGACCTGGTGGGTCCGGACCCCCAGTTTGAAGAAAACTGAAAGAGAGTGTGTTGCATTCAGTCCAAGACCTGAATCCCTGCTCACTTTCAAAGTTGACTGAGGGCGCAATCAGTGGCGTCATGCAGCCGGAACGCTGGGCGCAATCCTAACCTGGAGTTTGGCTGGCACAGTTAGGCCAGCAATGTTTTGCTGGCACAATGTAAAGTGTGTTTGGACCACTCTCAGAGTCAGAGAGGCTAGCAGACAGAGGTGCGCCATCCTCCCCGACTCTGAGAGTGGTCCGAACATGTTTTACAGTGGCCCTTGTGCCTGCTGAACTTTGCTGTGCTGGCCTAATTCCAGGTTAGGATTGCATCCTGAGTAATCCTGGGCAACCACTATCTCTTGGGCTCATCTACCTTACAAGGCCATTATGAAGATGAAAGAGAAAAATCCATATACGCTTTTCTGAGCTCCTTGGAGGAAGAATGGGACTATAATATGCCCTGAGCAACTTGTTCAGGAAGAGCAGGATACAAAAATGTGATGAAGAAAATAATAAAACAATTAAAATAAAAATATGCAATGGGAGGCAGGCAGGGTGCAAATGTTTTGATCTCAGTCGAATGCTCTACATGCATTTTTCTCAATGCACAGTATTCCTCACCACTATGAACTTTGCAGAGGTCCTTAAGAGGTTTTATGACACTTATCTGTGAATGGGTCATTGGCATTCAGAGCTGACTTATGTTTTTCATTTATTCCCATTTTTTGTTAGTGAAGATTTTATGAGAGTAGAAGTCATGAATTGAGAATTAGCTATTTTTAATTTGCATCAGGAAATGTATAAAGTGCTGTTTTTACAATGAGCTGGAGGTGTGTTTTGCAGGTATTAGCATCCAGGGAGCATCTTGAAAACTAGGTTCTCTCTCAATACTTTTATTTGGGGGGGGCATTTCCATAACATCTAATTGAAGTGGAGACAGGCTGTAGATGTTCTGCAATTGTAACTTTAAAACTTTGCCACTTAGCGCACTGGTGCTAGTATATATGTGACTATTTAATAGATTTAATAGCTTGGCCCATGCATATGTTTGTGTACAATTACAGAGGTGGGGTGGGGTGAGGAGGCTGCCTCTCTCCCTTTATGTACTTTAAAATCTGGTTTCTATTACAATTACCACTCCACTTATTCAAGTTTACATATATGAACTACAAGTAGAGAGTACAAGCACAACAGGTCCCCTATAAAATAGTAAGTGATGCATTACAGCACACTCCGCAGGAGTATGTAGATAATAAAATAGTTTTAAAGAGTGTTGCATTCAAAGTAAGTCATCCATCCTGCATTTGAACATTATCATGTAATTCCTAGGGCTTGATCATTTTTCTGTCCGTGGAAATAACTCTTTGAACTCTGTGCTATCATGAAGTGTTCCTTGTTAAAAGAAAAGGTCTTGTAAAGCCAGTTATTATGTATGAATTACACGAACAACATAATTTCATACAGTCATAAAAAATGTAATAATTCTTTTTTAAAAAATTCTAGCTATAATATCCCAACAGTCAAGCATGCAATTTCTACAAGAATCAATGTTTTCCCTTTTCTCAAAATAGTGTTATTCAAACTGTTATTCGACCCACTTGATGGGTCACAACGTGATGTCAGAAGGTTGTGGAAAGCTGTGAGCAGCCATCTTGGAAACATTTCAGGGGTGTCATCTTACTATGTTACAATGACAGCACTTCCTGCTTTATGATGTCACTTCCTGCCACAACATCACTTCCAGGTTAATGACATCACTTCCGGTAGGTCCCGACATGACCTTCTAAAAAGTGCATTCTAAAAAATGCATCCCAGTCTAAAAAGTTTGAATACCATTGCCCTAAATCGTACTTCATGCATTCATTATAAATATGTTGTCATCCTTTGTTAATGTACTTGAGAGCCCAATCCTAATCTTCCCCCTCTGTTGATGTAGCTACACCAAAAAGGTGCACACTGTATCCAGTAGGCAAGATTCAAAATCAGGAAGTATCCAAATCACGAAGATTTGGAGGGAAAGGGGGAATTATTTCCTGTTATCCCTCCATAAGCATCCTGCTCTGCAATAGGTCACCTTGGATATTATTATTATTATTATTATTATTATTATTATTATTATTAATTAAATTTATATCCCGCCTTTATGCCCGAAGGCACAAGTGCTTTATGCTCTATAGCTGGCACAAGTCCTAAGAGAAGAAAGGGACAGGGAGGTTTGGAAAAGAGGGGAATAGCATCTTGCGCTTGCCATTGCCATTAGATCCACACCCTCCAGCCACTTCTCCACCCCATTCCAACCCCCCGTCCAGTTTCACCCCTCCCTGCCCCCCCGCTGCCTTATCCGCTTCAGCAGGTGAGGCAGGAACCAGTGGTGGCATTGTGGCGCTGCTGCCTGCTGCAACAGCACATGCAATATGACCGCCAATGGAGCACTCCGCATGCTGTTGGTGGCCATTTTGTGACTGCAGAAGTCAATAGGAGTGAGCTGTAAGGGCCAGAGGTCAATAGCTGCCCAAGACGGTATCTGGCTAGAGACAGTATCAGAAACCCAGCACTGTTTGTGTGGTGAAGCCACGCAGGTGCCTGTTCCATCTATGCGGAATTGTACGATAACGGAATTGTACATATTACACTTTTATCTCATTGTGGAATTCAGGATGGGGCACAGGGGGCTTGGCTTCAGAAACATATGCCCTCTGGCCATACAGATGTCTGGTTCATATATTTTAAAAAACTACATTTAAGTACACTGTGGGTTTTTTCTGTAATGTGTCCCATACATGTAATTATCAGATATATTTTCAAAAAGATATATTTCTTTGATTAAATATTGTCTATACAATTTATGTTGCTGCACCTCAATGTTTTGTGAGACTTCTGATTTCTGATTTCTGTTGTAGGTCAAGGTTAGTTCCTTTTGTTTCTCTCAGGAATAACAAGGTGAATTTCATTTGTGGCCTACAGTATGTTATTCAGGAAATTACTTTGCTTTTTTTCTATGGAAAGTTACTATTGTTTGTTTTTCTCTTTTCAACACGGTTAAGGTAAAAAAGAATCTGCTTGTTTTTTAATCGGCTCCAACAGGGTGCCCAAGAGGGTATGTTCTATTAGAACAAACAGGCAAAAACAAGTTTGACACAGTGAGTCAGGCCAACGGTCATCCCAATTCGCATTAACAACACAGAATAAATCTGGCTGACTGAAAAACATAAGGCCAAGTGGGACAGATATTTCCATGGGGCTCTGACTGACCAATCTGCACAATGTCACCAACTATATGACAGATACAATCACATTGATAGACACAGGGCCCAATCCTAACTAGGCTTTGTGATATAAAGGCATGTAGGACAGCATATATGCCTTGACAGTGTTGCAACCAGCAGTACACTGCTGGCCATTTAGTAGGCTACCTCAGAATGCCAGGTCCAAGGGAGTGGCCACAGGATGCAGGCATCTTATTGTCTCGTGTGCTCCCTGAGGCATCTGGTGGGCCACTGTGAGATGCAGGAAGCTGGACTAGATGCGCCTTTGGACCGATCCAGCAGGGCTCTTCTTATGCTCTTATGTTCTTATATTGCAAATGGCTATGGTAGTCCCGGCACACCTGCACAGATGTAATGGGTGGGGGGACAGTAGAATAGCTAGACGGGTCAAAACACTAAGTATTTATGATGTGCCAAAATGCCATGTAAGTGGCTCCTCCCCATCCCCACCAGAGCCATTCTGGGTGGTGGAAGCATCGTGGGGGAGACTCCTCCGCTTTTCTTTTGCCACCCGGAATGGCCCTGGCAACAAAGTGGAGGGCTGCTTACACAGCCCATTACCAAGCCATATGTACTTGGCGTTTTGGCCTCTTTAGCTACACTACCCGGGTGAAATGGGATGAGGAGGAAAGGAAGTTTCTGGACAAAGGGGAATGTGGAAGGGGTGCATTCCGGTGGCACTGGTATGTGCCAAAATCCTATCCCTGTCTTCCCCCTCTCCCTTACTCTCCTCAGTTCTGCTCCAGCTAAATGGCTAGCGCAGTTCTGAGGAGCCCTCCTGGAGCAGCAGAGGCTGACCCCAAGGTAAGAGAACGAAAGTTCCCTGATCGCACTGAGACCTCCAGGACTGCCCCGCTTCAGGATGCAACATGTGCCCTGTTGGCACAGCTGCATTGGCAGAAGGGTCAGCCGGATAGGGCTGACGTCACGCTTGGAGGCCATGTGATAGTTCCAAGATACATAAAAATAATCAGCTTGTAATCATACCCAGTCTTTGCAAATTGTTAGTAAACTGTTTCAAGTGCCAGGAAAGGTGGCAGTTAAGCTGTTACATTAAACAAAACAAAACAAAAAACCCAAGCTCAGATTCATCCTGGGGCTGCCAATACTGACTGAAGCTATTACTGGAAATTTCCCCTCTGCTCCCCCAACACAAATTAATTAATCAAACATTATATTTTCCCCTAAAGTTGGTCACTTGCAGCATGTGGTTGCCTTCAGCATCCTTCTTTTTAGGTTTTGCTGCAGACCTGGAACTACTTAGGCTGCAATCCTATACACACTTTCCTGGGAGTAAGGCTCATTGAACGCAATGGGACTGACTTCTGGGAGGACATGAATAGGATTAAGCTATTAGTTTCATCATGGTGCCCCTGCTTCTGCAGCAGCAGCAAGTTGCAGCAAGCTGCATAAGAACATAAGAAGAGCCCTGCTGGATCAGGCCAAAGGCCCATCTAGTCCAGCTTCCTGTATCTCACAGTGGCCCACCAGGTGCCCCAGGGAGGCATGAGACAACAAGATGCTTGCATCCTGTTGCCACTCCCTTGCACCCGGTACCAGTAGCCCACCACCATTGTAAGGAGGTTGCACAATCCATCATTGCCTATAGCCCATGATGGACCTTTCCTCCAGAAATCTGTCCAATCCCCTCTTAAAGGCATCTAGACCAGATGCCATCACCAGCTCCTGTGGCAAAGAGTTCCACAGATTAACTACCCGCTGGGTAAAAAAGTACTTCCTTTTATCTGCAAGTTGTTGCAACTTCACCTGTGGACATTTAATTAACAAGTGGGAATGTTGATCTCCATAGCAAAGAATGCTTCACCTGCATATCAAGTTGGTCTTAGGCAGAGGAGCTGGTCAGTCTGGTTTTTCTGGTAAGTTGGCGACCTTATCTACAAAAAAGGGGAATATTTCAGGTCTGATACGTACCAAACAACACTGCCCAATACATTTTATCTTGTACCATTTTTGTTTTTTGTTTAGTTTCTTTCATTAGTATCTTTCCCCTGCATTCTTTGGGTTATCACAAGCAGCAGAAGAAAAACACAATTAGGCTGAAAGACATCACAAGAGTTGACTAATTGCAACACAAAAACCCTCCTTGTTATCCAGATACTTTTTTAGAACATTTAAGAAGGGAGATTTCACAACCTAAGAACATAAGAAGAACTCCGCTGAATCAGGCTAAAGCTTCCTGTATCTCACAGTGGCCCACCAGATGCCTCAGGGAGCACACAAGATGCCTATATCTTGTTGCCACTCCCCTGCACCTGGCATTCTGAAATAGCCTACTACTAACGTAAGGAGGTTGCATCACCCATCATGGCCTATAGCCCACTATGGACTTTTCCTCCAGAAATCTGTCCAATCCTCTTTTAAAGGCGTCTATGCCAGATGCCATCATCATCTCCTGTGGCAAGGAGTTCCACAGATTAATTACCTACTGGGTAAAAAAAAGATTTCCTTTTGTCGGTTCTCTCTCTTCCAACACTCAATTTTAGTGGATGCCCCCTGCTTCTGGTGTTGTGAGAGAGGGAAAAGAACATTCCTCTATCCATCCGCTATCCAATACCTCTCCATATTGCTTTTTCCATTGCTAAATAACGGTACTTTGCCTAAAAGCATTATTTAGGCCCAATCCTACCCACCACTGCAATTTGCTATTGTAATCAAGAAATGTTGGGGGGAAATGTCACCAAAAAACCCGACCCCTTACCATTAGAAAAGCAAGTTCCATTAAGAAGCAAGTTCCATTTACAGCCCAATCCTGAACTTCCCAACTGCTGCCAGTGCAGCGGTAGCCAGAAGGCTACGATGGTTGTCCCCTTCCCCTGGGGAAAGCCCAGAATGGGGCTCCTCAGCTCACCATTGGCCATTTTGCCCGTGGTGAAACGAGTAGCCCCGTGTCAGTAAGATACAGCTCTCCCCTCACGGCCGGCTCCTCCCCGGATCCTAACGGGCTCCGTGGCTGGTTCCAGGTTCCTGACAAGTGCCAATCAAAAGTGAGTTCCTGTTCCTAAATCATTTGAATGACACCACTGGATCTGGCACTGTATGAGTGCCACCCCAACATGAGGATACACATGTCATGGATGTGCTTTATGGCACTTTTGCAACATTTTCATGGGCAGCGCACGCGTACCACTGCGATAAGGCCCTTCGGGATTGGGCCCTTAGTTCAACAGAACATACTCCCAGGGGAGAGTGTATGCCGTCTAAAAGAGTCATCCCAATCCCCAGGTAGGAGGGTGATATGTGGAGAGGCTGACCTTGGAATGGACCTGATCATCTTCCGTACACAGGAAGGCAGGCTCTGAAGGATGGGACCAGACACACTAGTTCGGAGTCTCTGATCACATGCGAATTAGGAAAAGAATTAGGAACAAAGAATCTAAAAATTTGGCAACGACAGGAGCTCTGCATCCCCACTCCTCCACAATACATCACAGTCACATTCTTAAATATGAGTCATTACGTGTAAAGCTGGATATATCTTCTGAACGATTCCACTCAAAGAAAATAATGCTGTTTTCTGGTGCTAAAATTAATGATGGAAAGGAAACCTACCACAGGCAGTGAGTTTAGATCTTCATTTTTTTTAAAAGATCTTCCAAAACAGACACAAACCAGAGACAGATGTAGGAGCTGGATCCTGGACCGATTCCCTTGCAGACATTGAACTTCCTCTTCAAACTCTCCCAATAAAGATTTAGTGGTAAAGTAATGAGAAAAGTAAAAGGGACATGGTGGCGCTGTGGGTTAAACCGCTGTGGCTGAGCTTGCTGACCGGAAGGTTGGCAGTTCAAGACCACGTGATGGAGTGAGCTCCTGTCACTTGTCCCAGCTCCTGCCAACCTGGCAGTTCAAAAGCACATAAAAATGCAAGTAGATAAATAGGTACCACTTCCGTGGAAAGGTAACAGCGTTCTGTGCGCCTTGGCATATAGTCATGCCAGCCACATGACCACAGAAACTTATCCTTGGACAAACGCTGGCTCTTTGGCTTAGAAACAGAGATGAGCACCATCCCCTAGAATCGGTCACGACTAGACTATCCGGGTCACGGGGAAACCTTTACCTTTTTTTTAATGAGAAAAGTATCCATACATGAGCTGCGGTAACTATATATACCTTCTTAATCATACTTTATTAACCAAATAATGTTGAACTAAGGTAACATAACTGAACCTCCTGAGAAGTGCTGCAATTGCATATCATATACTTATTTACTGCATATCTATCCATGAGGTCTGATTCAGAGGAAATCTGATTCATGTGGGTGAAGAAACCCTGATTTATTAGATCAGGAACAAGAAATGAGCTCCAGCCTCTTTCTTCTCTCTTCTTCCTTTCCTGCACTTGTCTGAATGAAAATCACCTTTGATTTATTTAACCACAGTTTCTCAGGACATCTGAACCAGAGCACTGTGGTCTGAGCACCATCTGCAACCCAGGTTATCTATTCAGTTGTGGACCTATCATTATGACCGTGGCGGGGGTCAAAAGCCCTAAGCGTGGCACTCCTGGGGCGGAAGGAGGGCAGCAAAGAGGCCTAGTCAAAAGGTGAGTGGTTTCGACCTGCCCGCCTGCCCCTACCATCGTTTGGCTCCAAAATGGAGCCAATGAGTGTTGCAAATGCACCATAAAGCATGTTTGCAACATTCTTGGAGTCAGGGAGGCCAGCTCATGAACGTGCACCATTCTCCTTGACTCAGGGCACAATCCTAACCTGGAGTTCAGCTGGCACAGTTAGGCCAGCAAAGTTTGGCTGGCACAAGGGACACGTAAAGTGCATTTGGACCACTTTCAGAGTCGGGGGGTGGTGCATGTCTATGTGCTGGCCTCTCTGACTCCAAGAGTGGTCCAAACATATAGTACTTTACAGTGTCCCTTGTGCAAGCCAAACTTTGCTGGCTTAACTGTGCCAGCCGAACTCCAGGTTAGGATTGAGCTCAGAGAGAGTGATCCAAACTCGCTTTATGGTGCGTTTACAACACTCATGGACCGGCACATCATTCTTGTGCCAGCCTAACTCCAGATTAGGATTGCACCCACAACCAATTGATTGGTCAAGGACAGATGATTAGTCAACTACTTGGTAGTGGTTGGTGTACAGCTTCCATGATTTTGGTAGCTACTATGAAATAGCTCCCCTTTATGACAACAGGGCAATCCTAGGGAAGTTTACTCAGAATACAGTGTTACAATAAACCTACCATTACAATTATGGACTGATCATTTCTTTGTCAGTGGGCAAACGTACAAAATCAGCAGGGGATCAAATAGTTTTTCCCCTCACTGTATGTCCACGTGAGCTTACTCCTGGGTACATGTATATAGGATTGTCTTGTAAGAGTTCAGTTTTGTGCATCTTTCCATAGAAGTAAATGCCGATGAATTCAGTAAGACATACTTTGTCATAAACAAGTACTTTGACTGCGACTGCAAGATGGCAACAGCATGCAGTTTTTATTTGGGAATAAGTCCTTTGGGCGCAGTTCAGTCTTTATCTGAATTAAAAGTGCATAGGATTGGACGATCCTTTTCATTCATTCAAACTGCAATAGAGCTTATTCTGATCCATCAACAGTACATTCAGAACAACTGTATTGCAATCAATAATGGTGACACAATTATTACTGAGCTCCCAGCTCTGTACTTCCTGCTCGCATTCCACATCTTTTAAGTTGGTAACTGAAGCAGCCACAGTGTTTGCTTTCAAGCCACATTGATAAATCACACCCTTACCAAGTACCATGTTCTCTGTGTTATTTAGCATGACAAAGTCCTTCTAGCAAGACTTCTGACATTTTTCGTGTTCTCTGGCATTGTTCCAGGTTTTTTTTTTTTTTAATGCTTAGGCAGTGACCTTTGGGGAGATATAGATGGTGGCGTTAAAATTTTAACTGATTCCAGTCCTTCAGAGGTGTGTGTGTGTGTGTGTGTGTGTGCGTGCGTGCGTGCGTGCGTGCGCAAATGTGTGTGCGTGCAGTGGCATAGCTAGGTCATTTGACACCAGGGGCCCATAAATTTTTGTCACCACCTCTACGACAATTTTATTTATTCACTAGCTTTTTGTTACCCGGCGTTGCCCGGGTAACAAAATGATCTTCCAGAGTTTATGAGCTTTGCACCCGTTCTCGCCCCCCATGCCGACAGGGGCCGAACCCGGACTCCAACGGCGACGGGAGCGTCGCCGCTCGCCTCGGCGACCCCCGAAACTACGGACTCTACGCCGATTTCAGCCGTTTTTGACCATTTTCACATGGGGCCCCCTGCGCACCCCCACCCCCGGGGGCACTGAGGGGGCCTGACCCCCACAGTGTTTGCCGCCAGGCCACAAGGCATACGCATGCTGATCACTCTGGCACCAATCACTTTAGGAGTCACAGTGAGGCATGGCGGACATCTCGTTTCGCACCCCTTCCCACCCCCCATGTTGAAGGGGGGCGAACCCGAACTCCCACAGCATCAGGAGCGTTGCCGCTCGCCTCGGCAAACCCAGAAACTACAGAACCAACGACGATTTCATCTGTTTTCAACCGTTTTCACGCGGGGGCCCTGGGGCACCCCCATCCCCAGGGGCGCTAGGGGGGCCTGACCCCTGGAGTGTTTGTCGCCAGGCCGCAAGGCACGCGTTTGCTGAGTTTAGTGCGCGTCGCTGCAAGCATTCCAGCAGGGCATGGCGGATGTTGTGTCTCCTACCCCTTCTTGCACTCTACGCCAAGGGGGGGGGGCGAACCCAGACTCCGATGGTGTCGGGAGCATCGCCGCTCGCCCCGGTGACCCTGGAAACTGGATTCGACGCTGATTTTGGCCATTTTTGACCATTTTCACGTGGGGACCCCCACATACCCCCACCCCCAGGGGTGCTAGGGGGGTCTGACCCCCACAGTGTTTGTCGCCAGGCCGCAAGGTGTATGCGTGCCAAGTTTCATGTTGATCGGTCCAGGCGTTCCAGCAGGGCATGGCGGATGTTTTGTTTCGCACCCCTTCTCGCACCCCACGCCAAGGGGGGGCCGAACCCAGACTCTAACGGCATTGGGAGTGTTGCTGCTCATCCCAGCGACCCCGGAAACTATGGATTCGATGCCGATTTTGGCCATTTTTGACCATTTTCACGCGGGGACCCCTGCGTACCCCCACCCCTGGGGGCGCTAGGGGCCCCTGACCCCTGCAGTGTTTGTGGCCAGGCTGCTAGGCTTCTGCATGCCGAGTTTGGTGCAAATCGGTCCAGGCATTAGAGCAGGGCATGGCGGACATTGTGTTTCGCACCCCTTCTTGCCCCCCACGTCGAGGGGGGGGGCAAACCCAGACTCCAACTGCATCGGGAGTGTCACCTCTCACCTCGGCGACCCTGGAAACTATGGATGCGATGCTGATTTTGGCCGTTTTCGGCCATCTTCACACGGGGACCCCCGCATACCCCCACCCCCGGGGGTGCTAGGGGCCCCCGACTCCCACAGTGTTTGTTGCCAGGCCGCAAGGTGTATGCGTGCCAAGTTTCGTGCCGATCGCTCCAGGCGTTGCGGAGCCTATGCAAAACATACATACACACATACATACACACACACACGCTCTTCTTCATATATATATAGATTTAGAATTTTTCACATTTTATACACCCTTCCTCTAAGGAGCACTGGGTGGTGTGCATGTTTCCTCCTCTTCTTTTGTCCTCACAACTACCCTGTGAGGTAGGTGAGACCCGGGCAGCGCGATCCTAGGCAGGCAGCACCGGTCCTGTTGCACCTGCACTGGGCCTCTCTCACATTGGCCGAAGCCAGCACAGCACGAGGGATGCTCCATGTCGGGCCATGCGGGGGATTGGCTGTGGGAGGGAGATTGTGGGCGGGGGGAGGACAGGACCTGGGCAGAATCCGGATTCGGCCGCACAGCCCCAATTTGGGCCGTGCAGTCTCCTTGGATCTGCGCCTGCTAAACAGCAGGCGCGGAACTGAGTAGCGCATAGGGGAAGCTGGAGCCTCCCCAACTGTACGGGAGCGCACATCCCCTTGCTGCAGGGAGCCTCCAGCCTTGCCAACTCAGCGCAGGGTTGGATTCTGCTCTGAGTGATAGCAGTCGTCATGACATGACATGAAATGAATAATAACAGCCAGAAAATAAATGCAGTGAATATTTCCCCACAAGCAATGGATGAACGTCTGTATCCTCCCTTGCTATTGCTCCTCTGCACATAGAACTCAGTGACATACTGAGGTTCAATGTATCCTGTATCTGGAGGTTCAATGTAGCCATCATATATGATCAGCGGCGTCATGCAGCCGGAACGCTGGGCAGGAGGAACGGGTGAGCGGCAGCCCGCCCGTTGCGTACCGCTCCGTTTTGCTGTCTTTCCCACCCCGCAGGGGT
This sequence comes from Lerista edwardsae, assembly GCA_029204185.1. Classification (NCBI taxonomy): domain Eukaryota; kingdom Metazoa; phylum Chordata; class Lepidosauria; order Squamata; family Scincidae; genus Lerista; species Lerista edwardsae. The sequence continues at coordinate 17,436 of JAJKFI010000143.1, forward strand.
GCAGCAGGGCGGGGGGAATGTGATGGTTGAAAGAAGGGAACTTTTCACTTGGCCCTCTCATTCACCCATTTTGGAAATGTGAAGGGGAAATCTAACAGTTAACACTACACCTCATCCCAGATTAACAGCAGAGGGTGTCTGACAGTATTTTTCTTGAGATGCTTTTCAGCCTTCCACTTTTTTAATGTATCTGCCCTTCTTGTCAATGGTGTAATAGAACAACTGCTTCGACAGCGGATCATTAATGTATTTTATCCTGCACTGTAGTTCTAGGAGGGGTAGGCTAGCAAGATGCTTGAAAATTCTCAGCACTCTCACCAAAGCAAAGGTCCTGGAGGTTTTTTGCCTTCCACTTGGCATCAAGCAGGGGTCACTCGACAGGCTAGTTGACACGTTTCTATGAACAGCTTTAAAAGATTTTCAATAAAAAATAATCAAGGCTACCTTTAAAGGTAGAAATAAATGAGCATGAAAGAAAAATAATGAGTTAGAAAGCACTTTCTGTCTTCTCGGTTTTTTTAATGAATATATTGAGCATAAAGTCTGATTTCGTGATATAACAATTTGCTATGCAGCCAAACTAGCTGAATCTACAGACTGAGGGTGCAAAATTGATGTTGGGCTGATGCAATGTGCTTGCGATGGCTCAATGTCACTGGTGTCGACTAGCGCTGTTGGGCTGACACTAGCAGCAAGAGTGGTTCTGGGCATGGGCAGGACGGGCGGGCGGGCGTTTCTGGGTGGGGTGTGTGCGGGCCGTAGGCGTGCCAGCCTGGGTAGGGGGCAGAGATGGGATGTGGCCAGCGTTGTCATGCAGCCGGAATGCTGGGCGGGAGGAACGGGTTAGTGGCAGCCCGCCCGTTGCGTTCCGGTCCGTTTCGCCGTCTTCCCTGCCCCTGCGGGGGCGGGCTGCCGCTCACCTTTTCCTCCCGCCCAGCATTCCGGCTGCATGACAACGCTGGATGTGGCCAGTAAGCTGCCAAGCTTTCATCCCCTAGCCTTGCTGCCCCGAATCAGGACATGCAGCCTCCTCAGCTTCGCGCCTGCTATTATTTCGCTATTTAGGAGGTGCAGATCCAAGGAAACCATAGGGGAGGCTGGAGCCGGCGTACCAAAGCTGTGCTGGATAGAGTGCAGGCCTGCCGGCCTCCCTATTCCAGTGCAGTTTAGGACTGCACTCTGATTGTAGTTTAGTTGGGTTTGGTTAGAGGCGTACCTGGGTGATCCTGCGCCCATAGCATGCAACATCATGATGTCACAACGGGGGGCTGCCTAGCAGGGGCTTGGGGGGGCTCACAAATGGGGGGCTGGGATGATCGTGGAGACTCATGGGGGCCAGGAGCCCCTGAGCCCTCTGGAGTTGGCGCCTATGTCTCTGGCCAACCCCAAGTTTTCCACAGATCGAGGGGCTGCCTGGCAGGGGCTTGGAGGGCTAGCAAATGGGGGGGGGCTGGGATGATCATGGGGGCTGTGAGCCTGTGGACATATAGCACACTCAATACACAGTGGCACAAATTAATTGGCCTGGTGGCATCCGTCTTGCAGGGTGCTTGTGGAATGCAAGGTGCTGCTAGTTCAGCTACTAGCTGGAATAAAAAAGGTTAACACTGGATAGAGCAAATTGACCTCAAAAGACCCTTAGACTGAAGTAAAGGAGCAACTACCCCTGCTAACTGGGCAAGAGGCACTTTTCACATGGTGTTCCTCTTATATTTAGCAGGGGGAGAGTAACTGTCCCTCTTCATCCCTGTGCAGTGTCTTTCTAGTGGCTGTTGCTGGTGGTGTTTTGCATATTTTTAGATTGTGAGCCCTTTGGGACAGGGAGCCGTTTAACTTTATTATTACTATTTGCCTGTAAACCGCTTTGTGAACTTTGTGTTGAAAAGCGGTATATAATTACTATTTGAATTTGAATGAATGAATGAATGAACTAGCATCGGAGGAGACTCCTTCCCCTGGGGTCTTCCTAGGTCCAATATTGAGGCTGCGCCAGCGATGTCATCTGCCTGTGCCAACATCCAGAACGCAGGACGGAGCCACCGGGATGCATGGGTGATTGGCAGCTCCCTGCCCCCGTGCGGAGCTCGGCCACGCCCTCCTGCGCCTGGAATAGCTCCCTATCGGAGCGAATCAAGCGCAGGGGAGGGCAGGAGGGCCAAACAGCGCGTGGCGTCTGCTGCACAATCGCAGCCCTTCCACGGAACAACAGGGACGGCGTACCGGCGTGTCCTGGCCAGATGACATCACTGGGCTGCGCCAACCCACATTCATTGGCAAGCAAAATTTCTATATGCCCTCTGGTGGACGGAATTACGCCTTGCTATACTTGCTTTTCCTGCCAACCTAGCAGTTCAAAAGCACCAAAAAATGCGAGTAGACCAATAGGTACCACTTCGGTGGGAAGGTAATGGCGTTCTGTGCTCCTTGGCGTATAGTCATGCCGGCCACATGACCATGGAAACTGCCCTTGGACAAACGCCGGCTCTTCGGCTTAGAAATGGAGATGAGCGCCGCCCCCTTGAGTCGGTCAGGACTAGACCATTCGGTTGCAGGGAAACCTTTACCTTTAGACTTGCTTTTGGGGCCAAACTTGGATTCACACATGTCCCTTGAGCTTCTCTGACCACCTTTGACCACAGCAAGCTCAGAGTCCATGTGTGAATGCAGCTGGGCAAAGAACTTACTTGCAAGGCTTCACAGGCAGCAGGGGAACTGGACTGTGGTGGAGACTTGGCATGATCAGGTAATTTTGGCTTTGGGGCTTGGCAATGGGGAACCTGCCATTTCCTCCATTTCTCCTCTGAGATCTTGGCTGGGACCCTTTCCTGCTCTATTGGTTGCAATGAAACTTGTTTCCAGGTTAATTATGCCTTCTATTACCTTAATAAAAGTAATATTTTACTGACTCCGTGCAGATACGAGTTCTTCATACCTGACAGATGAAAGACTTACCCATAATCTCGCAAGCTTGAATTCCTAGTAGGTTTCACAGTCAACTTATTAGGCTGACAGCTCTAGTCTAGATCCATTGGTTCTGATCTTTGAGAATGATCCACCATAATGAGGGCTAGAAACCAACATTTTCTTTTTAAAGTGTAAGTTGAGGCTCCAAAAGTACCATATATTTCTTGATTCCATGAAATCATCATTGTGTAAATACATAGCCCCCAGGATAAATTCAATTTGTTGGCATTTGCATTTGAAATATATCTGATGTAAGAGAAATATAACATCAGAACTATCTTCTGGATGAGTTATGTTCATCTGTTGCAGCAAAGAGTCTTTTGACTCCTTAAAAGACTAATCAATTCATTTCAGGATACATTTTTGTGGTCTCCAGTCCGGTGGAGTGTGAAGAGCGTAGCTGGGGGTGCCTCCCCAGGGGCCAAACTGCGGGGGGGGGGGAAGGATGTCCAAGAGGCTGCCCCAAGATATTTAAACTTCTTTTTTTTAGAAGAAACGTTTTTCTTTTAAACTTACTGTATTTTTCACTTGTTTATTGCTATGATCATACATACAAAATTATGTGTGTGTGTGTGCGCGCGCGTGTGTGTATATAAACTTACAAAGTTAAGATAGATCAAGAGAAAGAGCGAGAGAGACATACATACATACATACATACATACATACATACATACATACATACATACATACATATGTACGTACGTACGTAGATTTGCACATTTTCTCTTGTCATTTGCAGCTAATGAGTTTCTATAGGAGAACAAAGTGCTTATTTCTGACCATCTGCTTAATGATTTATTTATTTGAAGAATTTATACCCCGCCTTTCCTATGTCGAAGCAAATGCCCAAAGCATCTTACAGAGAACAAAACAAAATACAATGTAACCATAATAAGTAAAACATAATAAGTAAAACACATGGGCTGCGCAGTCCAAGCGTGCCCCTTGTGTTGCCGTGACATCACTGCATCGCAAGTGGTGGAGTGAGCAGCACCCCCGCATCGGCGCTGAAGCTCTGAAGCCGACGCGGAGAGCAGCGTCAGCTTCAGAGTGCCGACAGAGAGCCTCCCTTGCGCCAACTGAAGACGGTCAGCGCAAGGGATTCTCTGCCGAGTATCGGGACGGGGATTGGTGGGAGGGGGGAGGCGGGACTTGGGAGGGACCTGGGCAGGCTTGGGAGGTGGCCGTACGGCCACATTCTAAGCCCATTCTGGAGGCCACGCAGCCCCGATTCAGGCTGCACGGTCTCCTCGGATCTGTGCCCACTCTTCAGCTCCCTTGCCACAGGAGGCTCCAGCCTCCCCCCACCCAGCGTTGGATATGGCGCTGGCCAGCTGGCCTTGCCATTCCGGCGCTGGGTAGGATTGCGCCCTAAAACAACATATTAAAACAACAACAAATTAAACATTAATGGGAACACCGAGAGTGAACCGGAATGAAAGCTAGACCCAATTCACCATATCAGGACGTATTGGAAGGTAGGAAAAACCATTGACCAAGGGAGTGAAACAGCCTATGCCACTATACCAGAGCGGCAGAGGGCAGACAGTCACACGGTCATCCAAAGGCCAAACGAAATAGGTATGATTTGAGCCCTCTCCGAAAGGCCATGAGGGAGTGTTTAGTTCTCAATTCTTCTGGGAGGGAATTCTATATTTGTGGATCCGCTACAGAGAAGGCTCGTCTCCCAGTTGCCATCCCTTTAACTTGGGACAGAGGGGGCACTTGAAGGAGAGCCCCTTTAGATGATCTAAGAGGGAGAACAGGTATGTATGGGAGAAGGCGGTCCCTTAGGCAGGTTGGGCCTAAGTCATGAAGGGCCTTAAAGGTCAGTACCCTCATCTTAAGTTGGAATCAGAAGTGAATGGGCAGCCACTGCAGCTGCTGAAGGAGTGGTCCTGCTGAGTCAAACCGTCTAGCTCCTATTACCACCCGGGCTGCTGCATTTTGAACTAGCTTCCCAACTGTTCTCAAGAGAAGCCCTATATATAGCGCATTACAAGAGTCCATGATGCTTAATGATGTCACTTCCTGCTTAATGATGTCACTTCTGGTCCTCAGTACACACTTAAATGCTGTTCGGCTTACTTTATGAAACTAGTTTGACATCCCTGCACTGACTGGAAGTGGCTCTCGAGGATTTCATACCCCAAGAAGGCCCAGGGACATTTGTGCATGTAAAGCAGAGGCGTCATCCAGGCGGAACGGCCCGGTACGCCATTCCACTAGTTCTGCGGACGGGCCCGGGCCGCGCCGCCTCTCCGGAGGACGGGCGAGCTGCTGCTGGGCCCGTCCGCCTTCCCTTGTGTCCCGAATCGCTCTGAAATGGAACGATTTGGGCACTGTGAGGCTTAGGGAGGCGTGGCAGCCCTCCGCCATAGGAGTGGAGGGCTGTCAATCATCCGGGCGTTCCAGTTCTTGGTGGGCCCGGATGACATCACTGATGTAAAGCATGTGCTTTATGACAGCACCTTCCCAAACACAGCCAGTCCCTCAAGGCTCTGAGTCCTTCTACACTATTAGGGTACTTGCTGGTCTGTGGGCAGCTGATGGGTCTGATAGATACTCAGCAAAACACACACACACACACACACACACACACACACACACACACACACACAAAGAGGCTGTACTAGCATAGATGCAAATTCTGGTGAGCCGAGCAGGGTTGAACTTGTCCTGAGGTACAGAACCCCAAGCTGGGGCATCTGCCAGTAGTTCTCCCGAGACGTCAGCTTAATTTTTGGCTGTTTACCTTGGAAATGAAAGCCGAATTTCTGAGCTGCAATGTGCTAAAAATGAGGGCATTGCTCTTTAAAACAGCTGAACCCTGCAAAGGAATGAAAATGCAGCAGGAACTGCAGGTGACTACATAGTGCTGAGCCAGCTAATCGCAACATTGGAGAGCAGCCAGCCAGCCCTCGCCGGACTCCACTCTATCAAATGTCCATGTCACCGCTCGACTCTGGGGGTGTTTCTTTAGCACTGGGGTCTGCAGGCCTCGCCCTCTTACTCTGGAGTTGCCTTACTGAAGTCCATGGCCTTTTCTGAGAGAGCAATCCTAACCTGGAGGCCGGCACAGTTAGGCCAGCGAAGTTTGGCCGGCACAAGGGACACTGTAAAGCACGTTTGGACCACTCCCGGAGCCAGAGAGGCCAGAACATAGGCATGTGCCATCCTCCCTGACTCTGAGAGCAGTCCAAATGTGGATGCATCTGGATATGTGTCATGCCAAAATTCAGGGGTGGGGTGGGGATTGCGGAGAAAACCAATTGTCCTTTTTGCTCAGTTTGTAGGATTTTTCCACCTTGCTCTCTCTTCGTAAACAGTCTGGCTGATTTTCTGATAAGGCGGAAAAAAATGTGACCAGGATGACACACTGAAGCAATTTTAATTTTCTTTTTTCTTTTTTAACCGCCTTATGAAAGGAAACTCTTTCAATTCTCAGGACAGCTGGCCGTGGCTTGTGCTTAGGTGCAGGCGGTGCGGACGGATTTTTCTGCTAGGCTCGAAAATTGCAGCAAACAGTCCAGACCCGGAGTAAAACTGCAATGCCAATGAGGACCAGCAGGGTGCGTCCTGTTTTCTCACCAATTGCTGAAAAAGGAGCCAAGCCATAAGAAATAGCACAGCCATTGGAAGTGACACAGAGAATTTGGAATCTTTTTTTTTTCCTGAAAGTGAGCTAAAACGGCCGCAAAAGCCACCAGGGGTGGGGGATGCTGTAGACCTTACTCTCTTAGGGTGCAGTCCTAACCAATTTTCCAGCACCGGGGTAATGCAACTCTGAGGTAAGGGAATAAGCATTCCCTTACCTTGAGGAGGCCTCTGTGACTGCCCCCCGCAACTGCAGGATGCAGCACATGCCCCATTGGCACAGCTATGGCAGTGCTGGAAAGCTGGTTAGGCTTGCACCCTCATATTTACTTGGGAGTAAAGGTGTATCAGTCGGCAGGTGTATCAGTCATCCAATCCAATCCAGCCCCCTTCAGATGATGTATGCTCATTCCTCAGGGAAACGGCATCTTGAGTTGTCATGCAAATGCAATTTTTCTTGCTGTTCAACCTTACTTGAGAGCAGGCCTATGCACTCCTGCTGCTCAGCAGGGCCGGCCCACCCATGAGGCCAACTGGGGCAGTCACCTCAGGCAGAGTTTGGGGGGGGCAGCCATCTCTGTCTGCCTACTTGCCTCCATGGCTCCTCCTTCCACTCCCTGGATGGGAAAAGGAAGCCAGGGACAGGGAGGACAAAGGAACATGGAGAGGAGCCAAGTGCTGAGTTGCACCTTGGAGGGTAAGAGGAGCAGAGGTTGGCACATCATGGGACAAGGGGGGCAACGTTTGGCATGCTGACTCGGGTGTCAGGAGGTCTTGGGCCAACTCTGCCTATCAGGCTACGGAAGGTTTGTTTTAGCCAAAAAGAGGGCTCCATCCAGTGGTGTTATCCTACCGGTATGCTGGGTGGGACGTCCAGGTGATCGGCAGCCCACCCGTCGCGTACTGCAGCGCTACGCCGTTTGCATAACCCTTTACGCCGCTTGCGTACGTTATGCAAACGGCGTAACGCTGCGGTACACGACGGGCGGGCTGCCGATCACCCAGACGTCCCGCCCAGCGTACCGGTAAGATAACACCACTGGCTCCATCCCTTTGAAAGAGAGGGGACTTGGCCAGCTTTCTGAAGATGAGAAGGGATGTAGCTAGCTGCATCTCCCAGTGTAGGAAGTCGCACAGTGCAAGCGCACCCACTCTGATGTCCCTGCGGTTGCAGTTCTGGCCCATGCGCCACACAGGGCCAGGACTGTAGACTGTTGCCTGCCTGCCCCCCACTGCCCGCTGCCCACTGCCGACTCAGACTCACCTGATGCCTCACACGACTTTCAGGCAGTCAGCCGACCTTCCAGAGGCTTGCAAGTGTTCCTTCCAGTTTTCGGCGAAAACCAGAAGTAACACTTAAAAACCTTCCGTGGCCTGCCTGGCCGTTAGGAAGGGCCCAGAGGGCAGGCAGCAGCAGCTCCAGAGGGTGGGCAGCAGTAGTGCCCAGGTCCATGTGACCCCCCGGACCCCCCAGTAGGTCTGCCCTTGTATCCCTGACCTCTGAAAGTGGTAAACAAGAGCTCCCAGTGGGCATTCAGAGTCATATGGAAAGAGGCAGTCTTGCAGGGATTTTCAGCTCCCCTTTCCAGCTTCCCTAAGCCACACTTGAAATTTGAGGAGCCCTCCAGTATAACGTCCATTATAAGGGACATAGTGGTGCTGCGGGTTAAACCGCTGAGCTGGGCTTGTTGACCAGAAGGTTGGCAGTTCGAGACCACGCAATGGAGTGGGCTCCCGTTGCTTGTCCCAGCTCCTGCCAACCTAGCAGTTCGAAAGCACCTAAAAATGCAAGTAGATAATAGGTACCATGCCGGTGGGAAGGTAACAGCGTTCCGTGTGCTATGGCATATAGTCATGCCAGCCACATGACCACGGAAGCTTGTCCTTGGACAAACGCTGGCACTTTGGCTTAGAAATGGAGATGAGCACCGCCCCCTATAGTCGGTCACGACTAAACCATTTGGTCGTGGGGTAACCTTTACCTTATTACCAGTATAGCACCCCATGCCACTTCAGCATCTGCAGCTGGATGGACAAGTCAGTAGCCCTCCCACCTAATGAGCATAGGGCTCAAGTCTAGTGAAAATGGACCCACCTGAATTCTCTGGAAACTGACTGACCTTAAGAGCGTAATCCTAACCTGGAGTTAGGCTGGCACAGTTAGGCCAGCAAAGTTTGACCAGCACAAGGGCCACAGTAAAGTATGTTTAGACCACTCTTGGAGTCAGAGAGGCCAGCATACAGATGCGCGCCATCCTCCCTGACTCTGAGAGTGGTCCAAATGTGCTTTACAGTGTCCCTTGTGCTGGCCAAACTTTGCTGGCCTAAATATGCCGGCCTAACTCCAGGTTAGGATTGCGCCCTTAATATTTAACAGCGCCATTGACTTTTACTGATTTCAAAGAGTGCTCATGTTTGCTGGCCTCAGCTTGTAGAGATGGGCTTCCTTTTCCAGATGCCTGAGGGTGGTTTGTAGTGACAACAGTTCAAATGTATTTACGCAGTCCGTTCAAAAACGTGGAAGTTTCAACTTTTTAAGAGCATGTTTTTTAAACATCATTGGTAAATGGAAATTTTGATTTTCTGCCCAGGACACCATGACAGCTTCTCCTTTACAAAAAAAACATCAGCGAATAAGATAATAAATCCCAACTTTTCCTCTCTAAACAAGTGTTGCTTCGGTTATACTGACTGTAGCTTTTTTCTTACCGTCTGGCCAAGATCCTTGAGATGATTGTATCTATTTAATAAAAGACTTTCAGCTCATCTATCTCTATCCACACTTTACTGATTTCCATTTAAACATCATTGGCTAAAAACTCTAATGTATCCCGACTGTTTTGCCTAGCCGTTGTATGATAATTTATTTTCATGTTGAAAGCTTTGGTGTTTATTTGAACTGCAGTGAGCTGGGTGCCAGGCAGCAGCACAGAAAAGAACAAGGCATTCCAAATGCACTTCTCAAACATTTTATATGTGGGTTTCTCAGAGAAACTTGTGCGTGCCTAGGGACTTTGGCTAAAACAAATTTTCATACACATTCCCAAATTTTGCAACATTTCAGAATTCAGTTTTTAACTGATAGGAGCTTACCATAATGAATGTGCCGTGCCCATGTTAAAAAATCATTGCTGGCTTTCATTTTGTTTCCAAGTCCATTTCAAAGTGGTGGTTTTATCCTCTTTTTATTGGATTGAGGCGCTTTTTCTTTCATGCTGTTCTCAGAGGCAGATCTACAGGGAGGGCAAAGCTCTAAGTGTTGCAAGAAGCCTTACCCTGTCATGTAAATCCCGCCTCTCCCTTGCTGCTGTAGCCAGTAAGCAACGCCAAGATGTTGCTTTTCCCTGTGAGGATTGGCTAAAATGGTGCAGGAGAGGAGTGATTTCCACTGCAAGGTAAGGCTTCTTGCAAGACTTAGAGCTTTGCCCTCCCTTAGATCTGCCTCTGTTCTGTGCTGCAACAAACATGGCACACTAATGGCCCAATCCTATCCAGGCCTGATGACAGCGGATCTCATGAGCCACTGCCACAGGCCCTGTTGCCTCTGAACGAAAGCCGTGCCACCATGACATGCAGCAGAGCCACTGGTGGAGATGGCCAGCAGCTCCACACACATGCCAGGCTCACCCCAGTGGCCCGTATAAGGTGGAGGACTGGGCAGATCATGGGTGGTTTGGTGGAGGTTTGGGGAAGGGAGGGGGAGGCAGGAGTGGGGAGTGGGCTGGAGGGGGGTGGCAAAAGCACCTGCCGGATCCTAGTCCCCATTTTCCAACCCACCCGACTCCTTCCTCTCCTGGAACTTAACACAGAGACCAATATGAGACCAATAAGAGACCAATAGATGGCCAGAAGGCCTAGCAAGGGAAAAGTAAACAACTTTTTAAAACTTTGCTTTTTAAAAAGTAAGGTTTTTACTTACCTCCTGTTGGCCTTCTAGTCAGCTTCCCCCCCCCCATGCAGAATGCCGTGCATGCACCATTGGCGCAGTTGCATGCTAAAGCATAGGAGAAAATAAGACTGGGCTGCAACTCTTGTTGCTCCACTGAGTGGAATCCACTGTGCAGCAGTGATCCATGGACTGCTTTCTCGCATGCAGTCTTCAGTACAAGAGAAGCAGCCTAAGGGCCATATCCTATCCAATTTTCCAGCCCTGATGTAGCCATCCCAGTGGCTGGGTGGTGTATTCTGTGGTGGAGGAGGAGTCGGGGAGATTTCCCTAAGGCAATAGTTCCCAACCTTTTTTTTTTTTTTTTTTGCACCAGGGGCCCTTTTTGGACCCCCCCTAGGGCCAGAAGTGAGGTCATTAAAGAGGAAGTGAAGTCATTGTTTTAAATAAATCACACTTTTGGAAAGTTGAAAGAGCTCCACATCTTTTTTAGAATGTTCTGAATGCTTTGCATCTAAGTGACGTTTGAGTTTTGTGTTTGATTCACTGAGAACAACCTTGCACGGAACGCGTTGTGGCTTCTCTATGCCACTGCTGATCAAGGTAATAAAGCCACATTTTAGATAGTCTTTGGAGTATTTACGTTCCTCTTCCAAGATGATGGGTGCCCAGCAGTCCGGGCCCCAGGGAGGCCGACAGCACCCCAGCAGAACTTCAGCCTGTAGAAGTCAGGCAGGCCCCAAATAAAGTGAGGTGAGGCCCTGACCCACCCCACTTACAGCCTCAGTTGGTCAGCAAAGACAGGGCAGGGGGTTGCCTCACCCCTGGCTCCTGCTCCTCTTATGGGGTTTGTCCGAGGCCTGCTGCATCTAGCAGCCTAAGCCCCACTGACCCTCATCACAGGCCACTGGGGTTTTTAAAGGCCGTGGCTCCACCTCTCCATCAGCTGGAGCTACCATGTCAGCTGTGGCTTGACACACCCTGCAAAGGGGTGCGCCCGCCAGTGAGCTGTGGGACTCCTGATCAGGCAAGGCGGGCTCCCGGGGGAGACCCCGACACCAGCTTTTAAAGATGGCTGCCATTGCTGCAGCTGCACCAAAACGTGGATAGGATTGGGTAGTTTTTTTAAAAAAATGCCATGGCTAAAAGAATGCTAATTACATGCAATCTGAAGTGTGTGTGTGCATGCATGTACGTGTGCATAAGAGGGAGGGAGGGAGGGAGGGAGGGAGAGCACATTACCCATAAGTTAGCAAAAGTCAACAATCGGGTCTCTTTCTGAATAAAGAAAGATATTCTTTTATATTGTATTTTTTATATTGTTTTTAATTACTGTTTTTAATTCTGTTGTATTTTATTTGTTTTAACTTGTTTTTGTAATGCCGCCTTGAGGGCCTTCGGGCGGAAAGGCGGGGTAAAAATTCAATAAATAAATAAATAAATAAATAAATAAATAAATAAATAAATAAATAAAATAATTCTTGGTTGATTTCACAACACACTCCCTCTGTACACCATGGATTCCCTTTTGATCTGCTCATTTGGGTCAGCTGTAGGATTTCAACAAGTGGAAAAAAAAATCTCCTGCTTATTTAGCAGACATGGTACTTGCAATGCCAGAACAAAGTTCCTGCAGCATCACCGTAAATATCGTGTTTTGCAATGGAGCTCCATTGTAGCAGTGGGACTACCCCATCCACAGCCCTTATTTGCTGGCACAATGGAAGCCTTTACGAAAGCCTCAGAATAAACAAGACATTCTTGGATTAGACGGTCTATTATCTCAAGAAGGGTTGAGTACAGTAACTGGTTGGCTGGCTACTGTCAGGGACACTTGGCTTCCCCTTCTTTGCTTTGATTCCAAACTACGTTCCCTTTCTTCTCATAAAACAATGTATCAAGCTTTGGCATGATTCGGAATGCTGTCATTAGCCATTGTCCAAGGTAGATGCCTGGCATTTGCAACGGACAGGACAGAACCAGGGACAAGCCCAGCAACAATCATACTTCACAGGTTTTGCTTTGGGGAAAGGACTTGCCCTAAATCCCATCTGAATGTTCAAAATTGTAATTCCATTGCTCTACTTGATCCGCATTTATGTGTCTCGCAAATATTTGGTCTTCCTTCTCTTTCCCCTTTTCTTTCCTTCTTGAGTCTCATCAATGTATTATGTAACCTCAACATGGTACTACCTAATGTTTCATCTTAGTAGAAATGGAGCCAAGTTAGCATGTTGCCATTGTCGTGCATTTCTCCTGCCAGAACGCCTGCCTTTTAATCCCGGGTCTGACAGCAGGTCCACCTTGTAGCCTTGAATTTAGCACTTAACCGCCATCTATCTGTAAAATGGGGATAATTATACTTTCGTCTTTCCTATAAGACTGCTGTGCAAATTAATTAGCCAACCCTAGTGAAGAACTTTGAAGCTTTCTAAGCACTTTGATGCTGTTATGGGAGAGGCAGTCTTTGCTTTTGCCATTCCCATGGCTTGAATTCCCATGGCACAATCCTAACCTGGAGTTAGGATGGCACAGTTAGGCCAGCTAAGTCCCTAGGCACAATGGACAGTGTAAAGTATATTTGGACCACTCTCAGAGTCAGGGACATGGGCGCCAACTAGGGTTAGGGTTAAGGTTAGGGGCACGGTTTCGTCACCTGCCATGGGCGCGTTCTGCCCTCCGTGCATCCCTACCAGTGAAGCACCAGCTAAGGACAAAAGAAGAAGAATGCTACTGCTGAATCTAGAATAGCACATCCATCATGTTGACAGACCTGTCTAGCAACCTTTGACAGACTTGTCCTCCATGAACATGTCCAACCCACTTTTAAAGTGAACCCAACTTATTGCTGCATTCTCAGGAAAGCAGCAGGTTCTGGTGTCATAAGGGCTTCCAACCATGACATCACTTCTGGTGGGTCCCGGACAGAGTGTCAGTCTAAATAGTGGGTCCCGGTACTAAAATGTTTGAGAACCACAGCCCTGACAGAAAAGGAGGAAAGTCTATGTTTATCTTCGGCAAAACATTTCTCAGGTCTTACCACCTAATCGCAGTAACAGAAACTCCAGCCATGCCTGTTTGTGTCAAGTCATTGCCTAACCACCATGATAATTGAGACACGGTGTGGCTGCTTTAGCTCTCAGTTCCACAGAGCATCATAAAACCAGAAATTCATTTCAGAGGGAACAGCAGTTCAGAGAGCGAAGCGCTGTCTACAGCTGGCCATGAAAGGCTTCTTCCTGATTCCAGAGTAAAAATGATATTATACACATACCAAAACATAAACACATTGTAAAGTGCACTTTCAGCCCGGACTCCAAACACATGGAGCGTTGCATGATTTAATGGTGGATGAACTCAGAAGGATGTCCTAACGGAGGAAATTGCTGGCTCCAGAATGACAGCTGCAATCATTCCAAAACCAGAAATTGTTTACAAATGAATTATTTGTCATGATTAATTACTGAATGACAAGGAAATCAGATGCTTGCCTGCTGCCACATTTTTTTTTTCAGTTTCACGAGGCGCAGAATCCTGGCTTCCCCTGCTTTGTGTTCATTTTCTCGATTTTTAGATCCCCCTCACCTTCCAGAGGCTTCCATGATGATGATGCACATTCCAAAAGTCTGTCACCTGCAGGAAGCGGCTCTGTCTTTTTGGAGTCCAGCGCCATTATAGAAGGGCCACATGACCTCCTAGGCAATGCGCCTTTGCAATCTTCATAGCTAAAGCTTCCCCAGAGACAAAGGATTCTGGGTGAGGCTCTTTCTCTTTCTGGTAGGGCCCACTGTTTGAGTAGCCGAACCCCCCTGGCTAGATAAGGGATGGGAGATCATCAGAAGAGCTCTGCTGGATCTGGCCAAAGGCCCATCTAGTCCAGCTTCCTGTACCTCACAGTGGCCCACCAGGGGCCTCAGGGAGCACAGAGACAACCAGATACTTACATCTCATTGCCACTTCCCTGCATCTGGCATTCTGAGGAAGCTTACTTCTAAAATAAGGAGGTTGCACCACCCACAATGGCCTGTAGCCTGTGATGGACTTTTCCTCCAGAAAGGCACCTAGGCCTTTCCTCCTTTTAAAGGCACCTAGGCCAGAGGCCATTACCACCTCCTGTGGCAAGGAGTTTCACAGTTTGTTTACCCACTGGGTAAAAAAGTGTTTTATCTGTTCTCACTCTCCCAACACTCAGTTTTAGTGGATGTCCCATGATTCTGGTGTTTTGAGAGAGGGAGAAGAATTTCCCTCTATCTACTCTATCCATCCCCTGCATAATTTTGTAAGTTTCAATCATGTCTCCCCTCAGGTGCCTTTTTTCTAGACTGAAGAGTCCCAAAAGCTGCAGCCTTTCCTCATAAGGGAGGTGCCCCAGCCCAGTAATCCTAGGTCCTAGGTGATCCTTACTTCGCCAATTGGCTGACTTCGAGATTTGGCTGAATCGAGATTTGCTGATCCCACAAACAGAACAGCACAGAGATTCACCATCTTCATGTTAAGCTGGAGGGCCAGAACTAAGGCCACATGTCAAAGAGTCAGCATCCTCCCTAGTAAGCTTTATAAGTAGAGGCTTGAAATTTGAGTCTAAACTTTGCCTGACTATCACAAGTACAGAACTAAGAGCACAATCCTAACCTGGGGTCAGGCTGGCACAATTAGGCCAGCAAAATTTGGCCAGTACAAGGGCCACTGTAAAGCGCGTTTGGACCACTCTTGGAGTCAGGGAGGATGGTGCACGTCTGTGTGCCGGCCTCTCTGACTCCAAGAGTGGTCCAAACATACTTTATGGTGTCCCTTGTGCCAGCCAGACTTTGCTGGACTAACTGTGCCAGCCTAACACCAGGTTAGGATTGCACTCTAAAATGCATTCAATACCTTCCATGAGGATGATGGGCGAATAAAGACCAAAAACTGCTAAGAAGTATTCACAGTCTTGCACATTAAAGATCCTTTTTTGGAAGCTGGCAATACAGAGAGTGAATTCTGATGTCAAAGCTTGGAGATACAGATCTCTTCACAATCCAAGCATTCACCACTTTATGCTTGAAGGTTTGGGTGGTGTTTTTTTTCCTCCACAGTGAAAGCTTGTATGTGATGACCTGGCCTGCCAGTCATTTCTGAATATGGTATTAGCCTCCTTTTGATGTTTCTTTCTGAAAGCCATTTGGATGCATCACCTTGTGAGCAGCTTCAGATGTAGGGAAGCCTGTTGGCCCGTCTTGACTGTATATAGAATATGAGGAAGGATAAAGAGGGAGCTTAGTTTCTCTAGCAGGAGTGGAAATGAAGCGTAACAATGGAGAGGGCTTTTAGTTCTTTGCTGATCGATAGATAAAGGCCTCACAGATCCCAGTCAAGGGTCTCTTCTTTGAATTCTAAGAAAGCATCTTCAGATCAAGAGATAATCAGCAGGGGTTAACTTTCAAGCCAGAAGTGACTGTAAGGAAAATATTGATAACTTAACTATAATATGACAAGGGAGGGGTGGAATGTCTAGTCCACACTGGCTGTGCTCAGCATCTTTTCCCTAGAACTGTGAAGGCCCTGAACAGCTTAGAAGCCACATTCTTGCCCTGTACTAACTGGGCAAGAGGCACTTTTTCTAGTGGTGTTCCTCTTATATTGAGCAGGGGGAGAGTAATTGTCCCTCTTCACACCTGTGCAGTGTCTTTTCTAGTGGCTGTTGCTAGTGGTGTTCTGCATTTTTTTAATAGATTGTGAGCCCTTTTGGGACAGGGAGCTTTATTATTATTATTATTATTATTATTATTATTATTATTATTATTATTATTATTATTATTATT
>JAJKFI010000143.1:34086-46545 GCA_029204185.1 Lerista edwardsae
GATTGATTGATTGATTGATTGATTGATTGATTGATTGATTGATTGATACAAGCCCTGCCTTGCCCCATACTACTGGACTGTCCTGCCCCATATAAGCCCTACTTCTACTCATGATACTATCACTGAGAGAAGGATCTCTGAGTCTGCAAGGAAGAGAAGGGCATCAGCCCCATAATAATTGTTATGTGCAAAATGTTTGATTTTGATCAGTGCATGATTGCTCCTCAAAAGAGTAGCTCAAAAGAGATCAGTGCATGATTGCTCCTCAAAAGAGTGGCGCATGGAGAGCAATGGTATCACTAGGTCATTTGACACCCAGGGCCATATATTTTTGATAACTCCACCCCATACAACATCATTCATTCATTCATTCATTCATTCATTCATATTTTCACATTTTATACATCTTTCCTCCAAGGTGCTCAGGATGGTGTGCATAGTTCCCTCCTTTTGTCATTACAACTCTGTGATGTACAGTAGATAAGGCTGAAAGATAGTAGTAATGACATGAAATGCATAATAATGGCCAGAAAATAAATGCAGTGAATATTTCACATCAGTGCCCTCCCCTATTATTTCTCCCTTACACATAGTACTTAGTGACATACTGCTCCTGTATCTGGAGGTTCGATGTAGCCATCATACATAATGTTACTGTACAGAGTGATATTTTCATGTTGTGGTTTTTTGCCATAACTTTTGATAAAGATACCACACTCCGTTTTTTTTTATTGAATTCCTCATGAAATTCTGCATTGAATGGTACATAACATGATGGTATTATTCCTAAAAACCCGATTTTAACAAACCATGATTTTTGCATGTTGAATTTTTAGTTTTTCGTCTTTTGGCCGTAACTTTCAATAGAATAAAGATATTACACTCTTGTTTTTTTTGCTACATTCCTTGTGAAATTCCTCATCGAATGGTATATAACTTGAAGGTAAAGGTTTCCCCACGACCAAATGGTCTAGTCGTGACCGACTGTAGGGGACGGTGCTCATCTCCATTTCAAAGCCTGTAGAGCCGGTGTTTTGTCCGAGGACAAGCTTCCATGGTCATGTGGCCGGCATGACTATACGCCATAGCGCACGGAACACTGTTATCCTCCCACCGAAGTGGTTCCTATTTATCTACTTGCATTTCGAACTTCTAGGTTGGCAGGAGCTGGGACAAGCAACGGGAGCTCACTCCGTTGCATAGTCTCGAACTCCCAACCTTCCGGTCAGAAAGCCCAGCCACAGCGGTTTAACCCACTGCGCCACCATGTCCCACGTAACATGATGGTATTATTCTGTAAAACTGTGGTTTTAACCATTTTGGTTTCTAGTGGTGACACACACCCCTGAGGGTGGCACCCGGGGCACCCTGCCCCCCACCCCATAGGTAACTACACTACTGATAGGGCGGAATATACAGGAGGATGCCACCCTTTAAGCGCAAAGGGCCCAGGCAATTATATTAGAAACATTCTGTCCTGTAATCCCCAAATCTGCCAACTGTGGAATGCTCCCCACCTCCTCCTTCATCGTAGCAGGAGCCCACCTTGCAGATCCAAGAATGTTAATGTGTGCCTCTTTGCACCTTATAGGCAGTGGTGTCATCCAAATGATTTAGAAACCGGTACTCACTTTTGATTGGCACTTGTCCAAATGCCAAACAAATAATGATTTAGGCCAGCTCAACTTCTAGAAACCGGTACTCGCGTAGTGGTGCGTAGTGGGTGCATGACATCACTGCTTATAGGGTAGGAATTATGACAGGTTTCACACTATCAGTCATTTAAAACAGGCAAGCCCAGTCACGGGCTGCGGTTTAAAAATATTTATTGCAAACAATGGGGAACACTTAAGGACCATTATTTTCAGTCGAGATGACATTGTGTTTAGCATCCATTTCCTCTGACTATGAAAACGCGCAGCTTGAGGAATCTGTCAGCTTTCTCGGCAACCCACATGGATTTGAAGTGACACCTCCTGGTGAGTAACTCAAAACATGGAGGGCGGGAGAGAACACAGCGCAGTGGTCCGGTGACCTGTTTTACATTATGAGGATTTTCTGCAAGAATCTGACATTAGAATGACAGTATGGCTGTGGGGAAGATATTGTGTTACACAGCACTGAGTGCAAGCCTTGTATATAAGCACTGCCAAGACCGTGCATTGTTTTGTTCTAAAGGAGAAACACACAGAACAAACCAGTGAGCTACTAGAGCACAGAAGTATCGCCAAAAGGTTCATCGTAACATCCATACTATTACGATTACGGAAACTTTATTGGCATAAACGTTGCACACATAGCCCACTGCTCCCAGTTGGGGGTCATCATCGTATGTACATAGATATATCCTGAATACACAAAACCTCATACATACAGACTGTTTAGGTGGGACTGGATCTAGCCCAAAACTTCTGCTAAACTGGGAGAAGGAATTTCGCCACTCTCTCAAAGACCTCAGGAGGGCCATCATTAAGAAAGAAAATTAGTTTCTCTCTCTCTCTCTCTCTCTCTGTCTCTCTCTCTCTCTCTCTCTCTCTCTCTCACACACACACACACACACACACACACACACACAGAGAGAGAGAGAGAGAGAGAGAGAGAGAGAGAGAGAGAGAGAGAGAGAGCAGGCGCAGATCCGAGCAAGCCCATTGGGGTGGACAGGGCTGGCTCTAGCAACAGCAGGGCCCAATGTGGGGCATTTCTGCGGGGCTCCCAACCCTCCCTGTGGGCCCCCCCCCACTCACCAAGAAGAGCTCTGTCTGTGCCACATGCAAAGCATGGCATGTGGAAGTAGTTGGTGGTGATATCATACCATCACCACCAACTGCTTCCAGGTGGCCCATTTTGGGCTGTTCAGAGGCAGAGGCAGGTGGGAGAGACCAAGGTCAAGCTGCTCTGCTTGCCCCACCGACTTACAGCCCATAGAGTTCCCAGCTGCAGCCATAGGCAATATGCTCACCCTGCTAGTGCGGGGCCCCCTGAAGTGCGGGGCCCTATGTGATGACATTGGTCACATTGGCTTAAAGCTGGCCCTGGGGATGGCTGGGTAAGGTGGTGAATATGCCCTTGCCCTGTGGAGGCTCCAGCCAGCTCCTAACATGTGATGGATACGGCACAGGCACATCGGCCTGCCCACTCCAGCACGTGTTAGGATTGTGGCTTCAGTTAGTGGGGAGGGAGACAGAGAGAGAGTCTAGTGAATGAGGGAGGGCATTCCAAATGGACAGGGGAGACATTTGAAAGGCCTGGTGTCACAACCCAAAAGGCCCTGCTTCTTGCTGCCCCTGGATAGCTGGGCAATCGAAGCAGAATTTCCCAAAAAGATCTAAAAACCTGTGTTGGGTCCCTAGTGCTTGCTGAACATCTGAAAAGGGTTTGTCTGAAGCATAAATGAAAGAGGAATTGCTGTGATACCTGAAAGGAATGGATGCATGTTTGGGGAGCTCTCTATGTTCCTGAGATTATCCTTGGCACTTTGAAAATAAGAACCCCTGGCAAATCCTAACACCTGGTGGACTATCTCCAATGAGTTTATCTGGCACCTTCAGAAACACTTCTTTGTACTATTTTACACACACATACACAAGAGTATCCCTTTACCTCCTGAAAACCCTGATCAACAAAGTGACATATTCTCAACAGCCCTCATTAAGGAATCCATAGGCTGTTGCTCTCAGCGCAAACAAGGCAGTCTCAGGCACATTAAACTGCGCCCCAGGTTGTCTGGGTGCACTCCCCCTTTAATCAAAGTGTCCTACAAAAGATTTGCATGATGCAAAGTGTCCAAAAACCAGCAATTGCCCTAAAGGCAATCGCTCTCTGTCTTCAAAACCAAGCAGAAATAAACGTGAATGTTAGGTTCCAGGAAGACACTTAACTTGCAATCATCATTTATGCATGAAACCCCCACCCCTTATTCCAGAAAAGCCCCCATGACTTCAGTGGGATTGTTTCCACATAAGCAGATTGGGGATTGCTGGTTTATTGAGTGTTCAGGTGCTCCATTTTTTAAAAAATTGAGATTTATATGTAAATAAAAAAGGCTTTAAACTATTATTGAGGCTCCACGTAGAGCATTATGTTGATTGTAAAAATTTCATTGTGTGATCAGAAACACATGTAGGGTAGTATTTAGAAGTCAGCCTACACCCTCGCATGATTTTATTGGAAACATAGGTATGCCCTTCAGAGTAATTGGAACATGGAATGTGGAAGTCATTTTTATAGGGGAGTGGGGATCCTGCCTCCTTTGGGCCAGGCTCAGGCAACCAAGCGAGGATAATATCAGGAAGCATTCACGTTAATTGAATAAATTCTGACATCCTAAGCCCTGCTAGCTTAAAAAAAAAATCAAAATCTTGCAGTCCAATCTTGTATTTACTCAGAAGTAAGCATCATGGAGTTCAGTGGAAAGGCAAATCGGGGCTCCGTGGCGCCCAGGACATGCCTTGTGATGTCATGACCTCGCATGATGTCATGATGTCACAAGTGGGCCTTCAGTGCTGTGACTTGGGTGATTTTGTCCTGGCTGCAGCTGGGAGTGCCTAGGCACTCCCAGACATTTCCAAGCTCATGAAGTGGACCGGAGGGGGCACGTGGGTCCCCATTGTCGTGTGTGTGTGTGGGGGGTGAAATTGCCTGGGCCATGGTGATGAGCACCCAGGCGCTCCTGTCAGTTTCCTGATTTCCGTACTGCCGCGGCCACGGTTAAATTGCCCCAGGCTACAATCCAAGTCATACTTTCATGAGAGTAAGCCCCGTTGAAGACAATGAGACTTCCTTCTTAGAAGACAAGTATAGGATTACACTGTATAGTGATGCAGGGTTCAGGCTGCGAGAAGAATATACATGCTTCATGTACTTAGTATCTAGACAAGAGATTATCTGGAAGCAGGGGTGTAGCTAAAGAAGTGCAGGGGGATGCAACTGCACCGGGCAATAAACTTTAGGGCTGCAACAAGCTGAGCCTGACACTAGTGGCCAAAATTGTGAAAACCTTGCTTTGTATGAATAAGACCTTCATGTTATATATCATTGGAAATTTAGTGCAGAATGCAATGAAACAGAGTGTAATATCTTTACATGGCCAAAAAAATAACATGCAACTGTGATGTCACTTCCTGTTGTGATGTCACTTCCAAGGCAACATTTTGCCCTCTGAACCAGGTTACACTTTCATTAGCTGCACCCGTCTGGAAGTTTCTTTTATGCCACATTGGAAGCAATTAGTAGCAGTAGTGGTAGTAGTAGTAGCAGCAGCAGCAGCTACCAGTGTTCAGCCTGCTTGTTGGCTGCTGAGGGCAAGACTACTGTAGTTCAGTTTTGATTTTCCTTCATCTCTTGTCATTTATACTATCCTAATCACATGCCCTAACAGGCTGTTTTGGCTACTGAATCCATCTGTGCATTTCTTGTAGCAAACAGATGGTTTCCCGTCAAGTCAAGCTACTAATTTACTTGCTGGGATTTTGGTGGTACCTAAAGGTGACCCAGCCTGGTATTTAGACTCCATTATGTCTATAATGTACACGTGATACATGAAATGCTTCTGCCAAAAGGTTCAAGCAGCAATTACACTCTCCAGCCTGTTCTGCCCCGGGGAGCTTTTCTGCAGGGAAATGGGACATTCTGGCTGACTTGCCTGTGCTTGCTTGGGGGAATTCTACAAGCTCACTAGAAGCAATTAGACCGCCTCTTGAGACTGAAAGTTTGGTTCAAGGTACGGTAGGTTATTGTACTGGCTTTGTTTTAAATCCTGCCTCTTTTTAAGAGCATAGGCCAGAACACAAAATCTTCAGCTCTGCTAATCAGCACTACAAGGTAACAGAAAAAAAAATAGAAAATTAACAAGGAGCATCCTACAAAGTTAGAAGCATATTCATACATAGGACCACAAAGCATTTTTAGAGGTCTTTAAGGTGTGCAAAGCATTCGCATACACGATCTCTGTCATCTTCGTAGCATTACCATCCTCATATTTCAGATGGGGGACTAGTCTCTCAGAAAGTTTATGGCAGGGGCAAGATTTGACCTGAGATTTCCTGGCTCATATCTCTGGGCCAAACTAGAGGTCAGAGACCTGTGATTGACTTCTTTAAAAGAAGCAATGGGGTGGGCAAGTGATGGTGGTGGTGGGAGGAGCCCAAATCAGATTGGACAATGGCAGCAGGGCATGAGATATTAACTCTTCCTGCCTACACCATTTCTCTAACTGAAATACAGGCATGCCCCGGTATCTGCTGGGGTTCCGTTCCAGCCCACCACCACCCCAGTGGATACCTGATACTGGGGACACCTTTTTAAAGATAAGGGAATATTAATCATTCAAACAAACCGTATTTATATACCGCACATCAGTGGGTTTGCTGGAACAAGGTAAAAAAAAAGATTTGTTTCATGTTCCCCTATCTTTTTAATAGGTGTACCAATATCCGTGGATAACTGAAACTGCGGATACTGAATCAGTGGATACCAGGGCATGCCTCTACCTCCCCTTCCCTGAATGCTGTTTAACAGGGGGGCAGGCAGGGTGAGCCGGGGGTAGATGAGAGATGTGTTTTTCTCTTTGGCAGCTAATAGCAGCTTTAAAGGTAAAGGTAAAGGTTTCCCCATGACCGACTGTAGGGGTCGGTGCTCATCTCAGTTTCTAAGTCGAAGAGCCGGCGTTTGTCCAAGGACAAGTTTCCAAGGTCATGTGGCCAGTATGACTATACGCCGAGGCACACGGAATGCAGTTTACTTTCCCAAGTGGTACCTATTTATCTGCTCACATTTTGATGTGCTTTCCAACTGCTAGGTTGGCAGGAGCTGGGACAAGCAACAGGAGCTCACTCCATCACATGGTCTCAAACTGCCAACCTTCCGGTCAGCAAGCTCAACAGCTCAGCGGTTTAACCCGCAGCACCACCATGTCCCTAATAGCAGCTTTAAGAGAGATTTAAATTGGGGGGAGCACTAGTAGGGAAAGGGTTACGACAGTGTTTCTCAAACTGTGGGTCAGGTGGATCACGAACCAATTTCATGTGGGTCACAGAGCACGTAGGGCAACCTTCATTGAAAATATGGCAAGATGAGACATTGCAAAGGGGGAGGGATCTGTGGTTATTTTGTTTGGGTAAGGTTGTAAAGAGGCTTTTTATCTTTCTGATTCACTTTGCTATTGGAAAATGGCTGAGAAATCACCCAACTTATTGTTGCATTCCCAAGAAAGCAGCAGCCTCTGGTGTCATGATGACATGGCTATGACATCACTTCCAGGTTAATGACCGCTTCTGGTGGGTCCCGGACAGATTGTCATTCTAAAAAATGGGCCCTTGTGCCAAACATTTGAGAACCACTGGGTTACAACATCTTCTCCCCCGGCGTTGTGACACCAATACAATTTGTCCCCTACCAGTTGCTTTTGAGTCTAAAAAAAGACATCAGAAGATCTGCCTAGGAATCTCCCACATCCCACATAACATCTATGTTCATCCTCAGGCCCCCAATTGCATGTGATGCTAGTAACCTCATTAGTCCTACTGTGCTTGCTTTTTTTCTGGTGTAAATAGCTCATATGGGTGTGATCAGGCTTAGGACCATAGTTTGGGCAGCCCTATTGCCTTTTTGAGGCCCGATCTGGCCCACACACACTCATATGTGCTATATATGCAAGAATAAAAGCTTTCATTGGTTCCCATGCATCCCTTGGCCACTACTGTATGCTATTGTAGTAGCATCATAGCTCCAAGCCCTTTTGGGACTATGTGAAACATGTGTGAATACTGCTAAGCAGGGCCAGCCCATACGTGAAGCAAACCACACAATTCACATTGGGCAACAACAACCCATGGCCCTGCCTTAAGAAGTAATGCTGCCGAATTGAAGCCAGGGGACAGGCTTAGCAGCCATGTTTTCGTACTCAAAACAATGCTGATTCCAAGCATTTCACATTGCTTTGCGCGTACTGTTTAGGACTGAATAGTTTACTCCTGAAGTAAAAACTTACGAAAATAAAAACGTGTGATCGTGTAGAAACATTATTATACACACAAGAAATTACACAGCTTCAAAAATAATGTACTCACTGAACTGTAGTTTTATTGAACCGATGTAATGAGAATACATGAATCTTTCCACGGAAATTAAGTCCCATTTTTCGTACAGCGATTCGCACACCCGTATGCAGAACACGCAGGCATGATTAAAAGGTTTTACACGCGTGCAGGGAGATTTTTATTCGTGAATTTGCGGCAAGCCTCCTCCTTCGCGGCAATGATCTGAGTCAGCCATCTTTTATACCCACGGCTTCAAGAAAATGACGTCATGCCTTCTCCAGTGTATATAAGCTTCTTGGGCAACAAACGGGGAAAGTGGAAGGGTGGTGGACGTAAGAACATAAGAAGAGTCCTGCTGGATCAGGCCAAAGGCCCATCTAGTCCAGCTTCCTGTATCACACAGTGGCCGCCTCAGGGAGCACAAAGACAAGATACTTGTATCCATGGAGTTATTATCACTGGAGGGAACATGACGTCACATTCTTGAAGCCATGGGTATAAACTGAGATCATCGCCGCGAAGGAGGATTGCCACCGTGGAGTCACGAATCAAAATCTCCCTGCCCGTGTGTAAAAGTTAATCTCAATGTCTTTAATCATGCCTGCGTGTTCTGCATACGGGTGCGTGAATCGCTGTACGAAAAATGGGATTACTTTGCACAGGTACTTAAAATCATTGTGATTCATTGCTACAGAAAAATATTACTTCATAAAGTATGCAGCCCTTCACAAACTGAAGTAGATATGAAGAAATAAAATAAAAATAAAAATAAAATATTACTTCATAAAGTATGCAGCCCTTCACAAACTGAAGTAGATATGAAGAAATAAAATAAAAATAAAAATATGAACCTTCTTTGCGAGTGGGGACGCGAGCGGCGAGTGCTGTCCTGCGACGAAGTGCCTCGTCCGAGACCAAGTGCCAGGTAACAAGCGAGTTACGCATCTGTGCGAGTTAAGCAGCAGGGCGAGGAAGCCAGGGCCCCAGACTCTGCCCTCTCTCTGAGAAGCAGGGCAGCTCATCCCTAAATAAACAGAGAGATGGAGGCAGACAGCCAGCAGTTGGGCGGGGGCTATCCAGTGTTTTGCACAGAGTGCCACATGTATGACTATATGCCTCTGGGGCATAAGTCCTGGGTGTGTCCTCGGTGCAAGGAGCTCCAGGGACTCAGGGAACGCATCTGCTCCCTAGAGGCCTTGGTTGCGGACCTGGAGAAGCAGAGGCAGGCAGTGAGGGTCCATGGTGAGACATCCGGGGACTTGCAGGATTCGTCCCACCCTCAGAAGGGCAGCCCTCAGCTGCTGGGGAAAGGAGTCTCAGGGCTGGAGGACGTCAGCCTGGAACAGAGGAAATCAATCCCCCAGTGGGGGCCCCTTCTTCTAGTGACGAGCCCGCATCCAGTCGCACTAAGGATGCTCCTCAGCGGGAGGGGGGTTGCGGTCTCCTTGTTGTGGGCGATTCTATAGTTAGGAATATAGAGAGGGGGGTCTGCGACGGATGTGTGGACCGCACGGTGACTTGCCTGCCTGGTGCGAAGGTTGCGGACATCACGTCTCGTCTAGATAGGCTGGTTAGGAGTGCTGGGGAGGAGGTAGCGGTCGTGGTGCATGTTGGCACCCACGATGTGGGGAAATGTAGCCGGGAGGTCCTGGAAGCCAAATTTAGGTTGCTAGGCAGGATGCTGAAGGCCAGGACCCCCAAGGTAGCGTTCTCAGAAGTGCTACCCGTTCCACGTGCAGGGCCAGCTAGGCAGGCGGAGCTCAGGGGTCTCAATGCGTGGATGAGACGGTGGTGTCGGGATGAAGGGTTTAGATTTGTTAGGCACTGGGGGACATTCTGGAACAAGCCAGGCCTGTACAAGAGGGACGGGCTTCACTTGAACCAAAATGGAACCAGGCTGCTGGCGCTTAATATTAAAAAGGTGGCAGAGCAGCTTTTAAACTGATCCCTGGGGGAAAGCCGACAGGAGCCGAGTGGCGTCCGGTTCGGAACTCCTCATCCCTACGGGAAGAGGAGGGTGGAGGAATACCAAAGAGTAATGGAGGAGTAGGAAATAGAACTTCTATGCTGAGTGTAAGTGACAGTTTGTCCAGTAAAAAGAGAGGAGGGGAAAAAGGATCAAAAAACAGTCCCTCTTTAGAGAACCCCGTATATAGGTGTTATTATGCGAATGCTCGAAGTCTCCGAGCCAAGATGGGGGAACTGGAATGTTTGGTGGCTAGGGAAAACATTGATATAGTAGGCATAACGGAAACCTGGTGGAGTGCACAGAACCAGTGGGATACTGCCATCCCAGGCTATAAACTCTATAGGAGGGACAGGGAAGGGCGTGTTGGCGGAGGGGTGGCCATCTATATCAAAGAAGGGATTGAATCCAGCAGAGTAGAAACTGAAGGTGGGCCAGACTCCACCATGGAGTCACTGTGGGTTAAACTGCCGGGCCGTAAGAGCAATGTAATAGTGGGGGTGTGCTATCGTCCTCCCGATCAAAAACTTGAAGGTGACCTTGAAATGAGGAAACAAATCAGAGCAGTGACCAAGAGAGGCAGGATTGTAATCATGGGGGACTTCAATTATCCTCATATTGACTGGGTCAACTGCTGCTCTGGTCAAGAAAGAGAGACTGGATTCCTTGACGAGCTGAATGACTGTGCCTTAGAGCAACTAGTCATGGAGCCGACCAGAGGACAGGCGACTCTGGATTTAATATTGTGTGGTACTCGGGACCTAGTTAGGGATGTAAGTGTTACTGAGCCATTGGGGAACAGTGACCATGCTGCGATTGGTTTTGCCATGCATGTCCAGGATAGAGTGCAGAGCAAATCTGACACAAGAACCCTTGACTTTCGAAGGGCAGATTTCCCTCAGATGAGGAGACTAGTTAGACAGAAATTGAAAGGGAAGGTAAAAAAGAGTCCAATCCCTCCAGGCTGCATGGAGGCTGTTTAAAAAAACAGTAGTAGAGGCCCAGCGGAAGTGTATACCGCAAAGAAAGAAGGGTTCGACAAGGTCCAGGAGGGTGCCTGCATGGCTGACAAACAAAGTTAGAGAAGCTGTAAAGAGCAAAGAAGCTTCTTTCCGTAAATGGAAGTCTTGCCCCAGTGAGGAGAATAAAAAGGAACATAAACTCTGGCAAAAGACAAGTAAGAAGGTGATACGGGAGGCCAAGAAAGCGTTTGAGGAACGCATGGCTAGCAACATAAAAGGGAATAATAAAAGCTTCTTCAAATATGTTAGAAGCAGAAAACCTGCCAGAGAGGCGGTTGGCCCGCTGGATGGTGAGGGAGGGAAAGGTGAGATAAAACGGGACTTGGAGATTGCAGAGAAATTAAATGAATTCTTTGCATCTGTCTTCACAGCAGAAGAACTTGGGCAGATACCACAGCCCGAACAGCCCTTCCTAATGAAGGAATTAAATCAGATACTGGTTAATAAAGAAGATGTTTTAGATCAAATTGATAAACTACATTTAAATAAGTCACCAGGCCCAGATGGTATACACCCAAGAGTAATTAAGGAACTAAAGAACGAAGTTGCTGACCTCTTAACTAGAGTATGCAACTTGTCCCTTCAAACGGCCACGGTGCCAGAGGATTGGAGGATAGCCAATGTCACGCCAATCTTTAAAAAAGGGAGAAGGGGGGACCCTGGAAACTACAGGCCGGTCAGCCTAACGTCTGTTCCGGGTAAGATGGTGGAAAGCCTCATCAAAGATAAAATCCTAAAACACGTAGAGGAACAAGTACTGCTAAAGGAAAGTCAGCATGGCTTCTGTAAGGGTAGGTCTTGCCTCACAAACCTTTTGGAATTCTTTGAAAAGGTCAACAGGCACGTGGATGTGGGTGAACCTGTGGATATCATATACCTAGATTTTCAGAAGGCATTTGACAAGGTCCCCCACCAAAGACTGCTGAAGAAACTTCACAGTCAGGGAATAAGAGGGCAGGTCCTCTTATGGATCCAGAATTGGTTGAGGGCCAGGAAACAGAGAGTGGGGGTCAATGGGCAATTTTCACAATGGAGGAGGTGAAAAGTGGAGTGCCCCAGGGATCTGTCTTGGGGCCCGTGCTTTTCAACTTATTCATAAATGACCTGGAGACAGGGATAAGCAGCGAGGTGGCTAAGTTTGCAGATGACACAAAACTTTTCCGGGTGGTAAAAACCAGAAAGGATTGTGAAGAGCTCCAGAATGATCTCTCCAAGTTGGAGGAATGGGCAGCCAAATGGCAGATGTGTTTTAACGTAGACAAATGTAAAGTGATGCACGTTGGGGCCAAAAACCAAAACTTTACCTATAGGCTAATGGGTTCTGAGCTGTCTGTGACAGCTCAGGAGAGAGATCTTGGGGTGCTGGTGGACAATTCAATGAAGGTATCTGTTGCAGTTTCACACCACACACTCCAGAACTGGTTGAAACTGGCAT
>JAJKFI010000143.1:56545-72910 GCA_029204185.1 Lerista edwardsae
TATTTTGACAGACTTATTTTTTGAAATCTACACAAGCAAAAATAAAATGGCCATGCCCCATAAAAAAAAAATCTGTAAATGTTCAGAATTTCATAAATATTACAGTAGAAAATGAAAGGCGGAAAAATAAAGTGTGAACGGGAAGGAAAGAAAAAAAGGGGGAGGGTGGGCAAAAATTAGATAAATATATAGGAAAATTACATTAAAATCTCTTCATAACACAAGTAGTTGTCAATATGAGAGTAATTCTTTTTTACTTCTAAACTATTAAGAGTATTTTTTTAAACTTCTACACTCACCCCCCATAAAACAAATTCTGTTAATGTTCAGAATTTCAAAAATATTACAGTAGAAAATGGAAGGTGGGAAAAAAAGTGTAAAAGGGAAGGGGGGGAAAAGGAAGGGGAAAATTTTTTTTTTCACCTTCTAGACCATTAACAGTGGGTGTCAGAAAATGGTGAATAAGATTGCTAGGAACAACAAGAAATTACACAGCTTCAAAAATAATGCACTCACTATTTCAGTGAATTGTAGTTTTATTGAACCGATGTAATGTGAATACATGAATCTTTCCGTGGAAATTAAATCCCATTTTTCTGACAGCGATTCGCACACCCGTATGCAGAACACGCAGGCATGATTAAAGAGGTTGAGATTAACTTTTACACACATGCAGGGAGATTTTCATTCCTGAATTCGCGGCAATCCTCCTCGGTGGCAACGATTTGAACCTCCTTGGATCTGACTGAGTCAACCATATTGGTTGACCCCGATGTGGCTTCAAGAAAATGACGTCATGCCGCCTCCTGTGATTAAACCTTCTTGGGAGGAATGCTCAAATTATTTGTGCAGGCTCTTTAAATGAAGCAGGACTGCACTAGGAGCCATCCCACAATTCCTGGTTTGATACAAGAGCCCACGAGGATATGGAAACCAGGCAAGGGGTGTGCAGGCTGGGGCAGTAGAGCTATTGGTTTGTCTTGAGTAGTTTTAGCCAACTCTGCTAAGGCAGAATTGAAATCAATTGTAGAAGCTACATTCAAATTACAGTGGGGAGAAATGTAGAAACCAACTTCACCCTCACGTGGGAATAGCCCTTCGTTTAGGAACTGCGTCCCTTTAAAATTAAGTGAATTCATTCCCAAGTAAGAGTGTTTAGGACTAGAATAGAAGAATCTGATCCATTCTTGAAAAACAGCAGCAGCAGCAGCAGCAACAAAAACTCCTTTATTTCAAGTTTTACAAATAGGACTTTGTTTCAAAAACTAAGGTGCTGCTGTTCCATAACCAGGTATCTCCAAGAAAGACAGATAAATGTGACTCTGTTATCTTGCATTATCTTTGTTCCCCCCACAGGAATGCAAAGAGAGCTAAATTCTGCATTCCTTGCACATGTTCTGCTTAAGTAGGTTTGATGTTTGGGCTGAAGGACTGCTTTGGGATGAGGGTCCTATCGGAATAGTTTGGCTTTTCCTAAACCAGGGCACAAATGCTGCCAAAGGGCTGTATTAACAGCTACAGCAGTGCTATATCTGAAAACACTGACCAGGCTCCAAGGAGCCCATTACTGGGGTATTTCTGCGCATTGTGCATCTATGCATTTGCACTCCTTTCTGTTTTTCAAGCCTGCAGCTCCTCACCCTTTATCTGGATCTGCTCTTGAACTTCTTCAAGAAGTTCTGGGATTGATTTCTTAGATAGGACGCAGAGCTGCCATCAGAAGGGCTTTGGACTCCCAGTATAGTCCTATATCTGTGTGCAATTATTAGAGGTGGGTGAATCCAGTGATAACAAAATAAAAACACATAACACCACTTTCTGCACTTCTAATTTTTGTAAAACAAACCAACCAACCCAGCAACCCTGCTTTATTTGGTTATTTGGTTTTTATTTAATATTTAGTGGGGTGCATGAGTAATACTGTGGCTTCATTTGCAGACACTACACCACCTATATCACCTAACTCAGTGGTTCTCAAACTTTTTATCACCGGGACCCATTTTTTAGAATGACAATCTGTCCAGGACCCACCAAAAGTGATGTCATGACCAGAAGTGCCGTCATTGTGGTGCCAGAACCTGCTTCTTTCCTGATATTGCAGCAATAAGTTGGGTTATTTCTCAGTCATTTTACAATAGCAAAGTGAATCAGAAAGAAAAAAGCCTATTTACAATCTTGGTACCAGCAAAACAACCACACAGCCCTCCCTCTTTCCAGCATCCCATCTTCCCATATTTTCAATATGGCTGCCCTAGGTGCTTCGTGACTCACCTGAAATAGGCTCGCAGCCCACTGGTGGAGCCTGATCTGTTTGGGAACCACGGAGCTACCTTGTATGCTTTTAAAGCAATTATAATTTATAATTATAATGTAATTTTTAAATAAAAACACATAATACCACTTTCTGCACTTCTACCTTTGGAAAACACTGACATCCGCAAAAAAACAAAAAAAATTTTTCTCCCAGCTCTAACCATTATATTTTTCAGATCTTGCATCCTATGCAAGTATTTATGAATGGAAGTTGGAATAACACCATGAATATCTATGGATCAGAAGCCATTGCCATTGCTCTAGCGCATCCGAGCAAAGATCACATTCAAGATTTTTGGAACAATTATGGTTTATTCACTGGTGTAAATATTTGGGATTAGCAGTGGAGAGGGGGAAGTTTGACACCATGAAGATCTGTGGAGAAGACACTTTTGGCAGTGTTTAGATCCGGCCACATCTGGTCACTCCCAAGGATCACACCCATATATATATATATATTTGCAAGTTTAATTTCATTGCGATGACCTACGTAATCAGATCTTTTAAAACGGCTTCAGATTCTGCACAAAATGTTCTGTGCTAATAACTGGTCTTGCACTGCGGAGGTTCCCTTTGAAGTCCCAAATACAGATACATGATCCCATTTAGTGACAGCCCTTTAAATTACAGGCTGCTTAAATCCCGGAGAATGCTTCTCATCTGTTCCATATTTCTGTCCTGCTCCACTGTAAAACAAAGCTGCGCCCAGGGCTGTCCGCAAAAACACTGTCCCAGCCCAACCGGTGCTTTTTGGATCTGATAATAATGGCGAGCGCTACCTCGAGAGAGAGGACCGACAGGCAAACATGTCACGCAGAGCCCCGCTTGACTAAGACCAGATACATGCCACTGGTCATAAAGGATAAACACTTAAGACATTTAACCCAGCTGAGAGGTCCTAAATGGAAGGCAATGGTGATCTGGCTTTTGAATCACCTAATTGACATGTCAGAAAATAAGCACTTTATTGACAGGCCGTGATTGCCGAGAAAAGTCATTTTTCATTTAAATTGCCAAATGCCTTCCCTCCTCTTTCTTGTTGAGCCCCCCAGTGATTAGTGATTGTTTTGGCATAAGACTAAAAGGCACGGTGCTATATACACACGTCATTTTGCTGGGTTGCTTCTTCTGCTGTTCGGCTAACTTTCAAACGAGGCCACAATGAATATAAATATCCATCCACCCGGCTTGCCTCTGATGTGTGTGAATTCCAGCTATTTTCTGCTTACTGTGCAATGTATTGAAAACACACATGCATTCACCCCTGCTCTTTCCTTATACCAGATTGAGAGTGCAGTCCTAACCTAGAGTTAGGCAGGCACAGTTAGGCCAGCAAAATATGGCCAGCTCAAGAGACACTGTAAAGTATGTTGGACCGCTCTTGGAATCAGAGATGCCAGCACACAGACGTGTCCTGTCCATCCTCCCTGTCTCCGAGAGTGGTCCAAATGTGCTTTACGGTGGCCTTGGTGCTGGCCAAACTTTGCTAGCCTAACTTTTGCTAGCTAACTGTGCCAGCCTTACTTCAGGTTAGGATTGCGCTCTGAGGGTGCAACCCTTATCTGGAGTTAGGCTAGCACAGTTAGGCCAGCAAAGTTTTTCCAGCACAAGGACCACCGAAAAGCACATTTGAACCACTCTTGGAGTCAGGGAGGATGACGCACATTTGTGTGCTGGCCTCTCTGACTCTGAGAGTGGTCCAAACATACTTTACAGTGTCCCTTGTGCCGGCCAAACTTTGCTGGCCTAACTGTGCCAGCCTAATTCCAGGTTAGGATTGTACTCTTGAAGCTAATAATTGTTTGCTGCAGATTTCAGTAATGGAGGCCTCTGCTTACATTGTGTACCTTGAATGAAGACATACACCTCATACGTCTGGTATAAGACGAGTAAACTTGTTTCTCAGTAATTTGAAACATGGCTGCAAAACAATGGTTAAATCCAGAGGCGGACAGAGGTGTTCTGTCCTGGAGCAGAGAAACCAAAAGCCCTTCCTGAAATTGCGTATGCACAAAGTGGCCAATGGTACGATTGCTCAGTGAGGAATGGTTTATGCTCTGCACATGCTCAGAAGTACTCTTCTTGGTGCTTTACAAAAATGTTCCTCTACTATCTCATTCTTACATGGAGCTCTCTCTCATCCAGAGAACTGGTAGTACATTTGATAAGATTAAACATCATTCACTTACATTCCTTTACAATTAGGCAGTCATGAATCAATCAATCAAATAGTATTTATATACCGCTTATAAACACAAAGTTCACAAAGCAGTTTATAGGCAAATAATTGTAAAGTTAAATGGCTCCCTGTCTCAGAGGGCTCACAATCCAAAAAAAAATGCAGAACACCACCAGCAACAGCCACTAGAAAAGACACTGTGCAGGGGTGAAGAGGGACGATTACTCTCCCCCTGCTAAATAATATAAGAGGAATGCCACTTGAAAAAGTGCCTCTTGCCCAGTTAGCAGGGGTTGACATTTTAGAAATGTGTCAGATTTGTACAGTTTTTCATATCACTATTTAATGTTTCGGCAGCCTGAGCATTCAGCTGGCACAGTTAGGCCAGCAAAATTTGGCATTTGGGCCACTCTCAGAGTCAGGGAGGATGGTGGACATCTGTGTGCTGGCCTCTCTGACTATGAGGGTGGTCCAATAGAGTGGACACTATTTTACAGCGTCCCTTGTGCCAGTCAAACTTTGCTGGCCTAACTGTGCCGGCCTAACTCCAGGTTAGGATTGCGCTCTTAGTCTCATAATGCCAGATTTAAGAAACATGTGGTAAGCTCCCATCCAGAGCCACCACCAACCAACCAACAGGTACTTATATACCGCTTTTCAACACGAAGTTCACAAAGCGGTTTACAGGCAAATAGTAATAATAAAGTTAAATGGCTCCCTGTCCCAAAAGGGCTCACAATCTAAAAAAAGGCAGACTGCCAGCAACTGCCACTAGAAAGACTGCGCAGGGGTGAAGAGGGACAGTTACTCTCCCCCTGCTAAATATAAGAGGAACACCACTGGAAAAAGTGCCTCTTGTCCAGTTAGCAGTTAGCCTCAGTTCACAAGTACTGCGATACACACAAGGAACTCCTGCATAGACCTTTAACTTCATTCATTTCAGAAGCACCTTCATTAATATAATTTTATACATATTTCAAAATAAATTTTTAAAATTTAAAAAAGGTTAAAACTAGATATCATTCGCCCAATACTGGGCCACTTCAACAGCATTCTCCCTTGCCATCATAAGATCTTCCATTCCACATATTGAGGGGCACCATGTGACGTAAGTACAATGGTTTGTTCTTCTCCACATTCACACAACATGTCTTTTATGGGGAATCCCCATTTCCTCAGATTATCCTTAGATCTTCCTACCCCAGCACACGGTCGATTTAATGATTTCCATGCAGGACATTGTTGCTCTGGCCTGGCAGCAGGCATACATATCCTACACAGATGAATTTTACATTCACGTTAATGGAAGGCGCACCTCAATTACTAAAGAGGAACACACAAAGAGTTGTCCTTTTGTTGATATGCCTGCAAAAGCCCTTTGGGTGGACGGAGGGCACATTGGCACCCTCCTCTCAGCATATAACTAGGCCTAAGGAACATTGGTGGCGCTGCGGGTTAAAGCGCTGCTGCTAGGCTTTCTGACCAGAAGGTTGGGAGTTCGAGAGTTCGAGTGCCACAGGAGGTGGTGATGGCATCTGGTCTAGATGCCTTTAAGAGGGGATTGGACGGATTTCTGGAAGAAAAGTCCATCGTGGGCTACAGGCAATGATGGATTGTGTGACCTCCTTACATTAGTAGTAGGCTACTTCAGACTACCAGGTGCAAGGGAGTGGCTACAGGATGCAAGCATCTTGTGGTCTACTGAGTTCTCTTAGGCACCTGGTGGGCCACTGTGAGATACAGGAAGCTGGACTAGATGGGCCTTTGGCCTGATCCAGCAGGGCTCTTCTTATGTTCTTATGAGACCATGTGACCAAGTGAGCTCCCGTTGCTTGTCCCAGCTCCTGCCAACCTAGCAATTCGAAAGCACATAAAAATGCAAATGGATAATTAGGTACCACTTCGGTGGGAATGTGCATTCTATGTGCTACAGCATATAATCATGCTGGCCACATGACCATGGAAGCTTGTCCTCAGACAAAAGCCGGCTCTACAGGCTTAGAAATGGAGATGAGCACCGCCCCCTACAGTCGGTCATGACTAGACCATTTGGTTGTGGGGAAACCTTTACCTTTTTAAGGAACAGTGTTTAGACTTTACACTTAGTAAATACTATTTACCAGTTTTGGAATATTGGTAGTAAATGAGGCGCTGAATGGAATTTCTTTTGGGCATGCCTTATTGCCTGTTGTAGGTCATATAGCAAGTGGCTGCGCCTGCTATACACAGTTGTGGAGATTTCCACACAGTTATGGATATTCCTGTAAAGGACATAAGAGCTTTGGAGTCATTCATTTGCTTTCCATCAGCATGACACACGCAATCAAGCAATTTCCTACATTTTTGTCCAAGGGGAATTAATGTTTTCGTTTTAATCCTCTGGCTCTGAGCATGCTTTCGTTCACAGAGTGACATCAGAGTTTATTTTCAAATTGATCTATAGGGGAAAACAGTGGGTGGAAGATTAAAAATGTATGAAGCCCAACAAACAACTGCGATGGTTGCTGGGGGAAGTCCCCTTGGACACAGATTTGCTTGGCTGTAAAGAGGAATTCTCACGCCATTGAATGGAATATGAATTACACCCATTTTCTGGAGCAAGTCGACCAGCTGGTGAAGACCCTTGGAAGGTGTTTTGGTAATGTAAAAAAATGTATTTGAAGCATGTGGGAAAGTCACACAAATATAACCAATGTACATGTATTTCTTGTTTGTTTGAAGAATTTATATCCCGCCTTTCCCATTTTGAAGCAAATGCCCAAGGCGGCTTAGAGAGCTACATAATAAAAGTACAATATAACACAACAATTAGTAATAAACATCAAACACAAAAGCATTAAAATGTTCATTTTAACACACACATGCACTTAAGGTGCAATCCTAATCTGGATTTAGGCCGGCACAGTTAGGCCATCTGAGTTTGGCTGGCATCAGGGCCACCATAAAGCACGTTTGGACCAATCTTGGACTCGGGGGGGGGGGATGGCGCATGTCTGTGTTCTGACCTCTCTGACTCCGAGAGTGGTCCAAACATACTTTACCGTGTCCCTTGTGCTGGACAAACGTTGCTGGCCTAACTGTGCCAGCCTAACTCCAGATTAGGATTGTGCCCACACTCTTAAAACAGGGCAAACTCCAACATATCTTGTTAGGCCATGGAGGGGAGAAAAATTGTCAAGAAGAGCGGTCAAGCACTATCCCAGAGGCACAGAGGGCAAACATCCACCCACCCACCACTCGTAAGTGCTTTACAACCCACCTGAAGTTGGCTGGGTCCCAACCCACAGTTTGGGAACCACTGATTTATAGTACTGTGTGTGTGTGTGTGTGTGTGTGTGAGAGAGAGAGAGAGAGAGAGAGAGAGAGAGAGAGAGAGAGAGAGAGAGAGGGAGAGGGAGAGAGAGAGAGAGAGAGAGAGAGAGTTTACATTTTTTGTTATAATTACATTTAACAGAGTGGTTCTTGTCTTGTTTCAATGAAAATTAGGATGTACATTTTTGGCATAAGACTATTCCCTTTCCACACACATACTGTCTCGGCAGTTGAGCGGCTCTGGGGGAGTGGCAATGTCTTAGTCCCCCTTCTGTTAGAATACTGGCCTACCTCATTGGGGTGCTATGAGGAGGGATGCAATATAGCGACTGTGAAGCTACAGTCCTATGCACACTTTCCTGGGGCTAAGCCTCATTGAATTCAGTGGGACTTACTTCCGAGTAGGCATGCATAGGATTTGGCTGAGAATCACTTACAAAATAAATAGTGATGTCACTGAAGTTTGAAATTCCTTGGTTTGGAATATAAACCTTGGTGATCCCTAAGGGTCACTTGTACTATGAGGTGAACATTACGCCTCTGAGTTCTTCTCTTGCTCGGGTATTTATCTGTGCTGGAAAAGAACTCCTCCCTTCCTCCAGCTTCCACACTTACCTGATCTAGCCATGGTGGTTAGAGTAGCAATAGAAACAGCACAAGTAGGGAAGAGTTCCTGGAGACCTCCCTTGCTTCTGGAACCTTCCAGCACCTGCTATGGCAGCATGGAGGCACCAGGGACCATGGGAGCTATAATTTCCCCAGAGCACATGAGACATGTGTACAAATTTCAGGCACTCTGGAATCCTATGTGCCAAGGGCACAATGAAACGCATGGAACTACTGTCATTATAACATACTGTGGTAATTTCATGCTAAACTACCCTGAGGAAAATAATACAAAACTAAGCTGCTGGCAGCAACTTTGGAAGTTTATAAGCAGTGAAATACTTGCAGGAATGCCCCTCTACACTTGAGATTTAGAGAGGCAGAAACCACTCGTTCACAGACACTTGGACTGATTTGCTTAGGGGCTATTCTGCAGCACTGGCATAGCCAATGAAAATGTAGCCCAGTGCAGAGGGCAAAATGATGCCCCGGAAGTGACATCACAACAGGAAGTGACATCACAGTTGTATTTTCATTTTCTTTTGGCATAACATTTGACAGAATGAAGATATTATACTCTGAATTGTTTCCTTGCATTCTGCATTAAATCCACATATTCAATGTATACCATTCAGGTACATAACATGATTTTATAATTTATACATACCAAGGTTTTCACCTTTTTAGTCACTAGTAACAAGCTCAGCTTGTTGCCCACCCCTAAAGCTTGTTGCCCAGTACAGTTGCATTCCCCCCTGCACTTCTTTAGCTACACCCCTGTTCTGTAGCACAGAGATTCTAAGCATGGGAAATCATCAGACATAAGAAACAATTCACACAAAGATCATTTTGGGATAGTGAGTCAGAGTTGTGAGGCCATATTTTTTAAAAAAAAAACCCAATTTTTTTTTTTAAAAAAAAACCCCTATGAGGTTGGGCTGTCTATTTCCAATAAAGGGAAGAGGACCTTACAGTACGTACAATAGACTCTCGTATAATTTACTAACCTTCCACTAGGAAGCTGCATCAATGAAAAGCTATGGAGGGGTGTAGACAGTGTACAAATGCATTGCTTGACATGAAGGAATGTACTCTTTCTGCTTCCCCGTTCCACAGGTCAGCGTACAATGATCTGCCTGCCATAATCTGAGAGGAAGGGTCAGCCCAGAGGTCATAGGTTTAGAAGGGAGCTACTTCAAAGACATTTATCTACTTTACAAGACCATTAAGCCTCTGGTAATGGTCTATTGTCTTTCATCATCTCAACCTCTTCACCTGCTTGTTTACTTTTACCCTAACTTCAAAATAGAAGGGAAGTGGCCAGCAGGTGCTTGCTGGTGAATGTCTGAATGGCCAAACCTCCATACTGTTTTAATGGAAATGGTCAGACTCATTGTTTTATTTTCTCTTCAGGCAACACAAGCAGACTGACAGCGCAATCCTATGTATGTCTAGTCCCATTGTGTTCAATGGGGCTTACTCCCAGAAAAGTGTGGATAGGATTGAAGCCTCACAGAGCGCAATCCTAACCTGGAGTTAGGCCGGCACAGTTAGGCCAGGAAAGTTCAGCCGGCACAAGGGCCACCGTAAAGCACGTTTGGACCACTCTCGGAGGCAGGGAGGATGGCGCACGTCTTGTGCCAGCCAAACTGTGCTGGCCTAACTGTGCCAGCCTAACTCCAGGTTAGGATTGCGCCCACAATTTGATCAGTGGTAGGCAAAAGAGCAGAAGCGCTCAAAAACCCTCAAAACATCCTCAAAACATTTCACCCTCAAAACATCCATGAAGTTTGGGAAAGCATCCAAGCTACAACTCCTGTCAGGATTTGTATCAGGATCAGTTTGGATTTGGAACGCAGAGATCTGCACTGCAGGATCATGGCTAGAAGAGTGAGCCCCAGATTCAGTTCTGCTTCTGCCATGGATTCACTAGATGGCACTGAGCAATCACTATTATCATATTGAGAGCCAGGGTGGTGTAGTGGTTCTGGAGTTGGACTTAGACCTGGAAGATCCAGATTCAAATCCCCACTCAGCCATGACTCAGCTTCCTGGGTGCCCTTGGCGGTCACTATCTGTCAGCTTGATCTACCTCACAGGTCTGTTGTGAGAACAAAAGGAGGGAAGCACACACATCAGTGCATTTTAGAGATGCATGCACATCTCCCCATGGAGACTAGTGACTTCTCTGGGACCACCTGTCCAATAAGCTTCATATGCAAGTACTTGGTTTTCAGTGTCTAAATCCAAAACAGTATCCACTGCCTCACCCTGGCTTTGTAATAGGACCTATGCCATCATAATTTGAAGAATTGTATGTCCCTATTTGAGTTTGCCTGCCTACTCCATTCAGCACCAGAGGCCCTGCAGTATCTCCCCTCTTCCTTAAATTTGTCTCCAGGAGGACAGGACACAAGGCTGGGCCGTCTTGGTTGCAGTCCCCAAGTCCTGGAATTCCCATTCCCTTGAAGCCCATTGGTTCTCTATTGTGGCCCCCCTCTGGACCCCCCCCCCCAACGAATAGGTAGGATCGCCACTGCAGGCTCCTGCACAACTTAGGGCGCAATCCTAACCAACCTTCCAGCACTGGGGTAAGGGCAAAGCCGCAAAACAGTCCCTTAGCTTGAGGAGGCCTCCGTGACGGCTACTCCACTGCAGGATGCAGCACATGCCCCATTGGCACAGCTATATCGCTGCTGTGCCCATGGGGTATGTTTTGCATCCTGCAGTTGGGGGACAGTCAAGGAGGCCTCCTCAGTGTCACAGAGTGCTTGTTCCCTCACCTCAGAGCTGCTTTGCCCTTACCCCAGTGCTGGAAAGTTTGTGTTAGGATTGTGCCCTTAGTTCTCAGTTGGTTTCGTTTTGCCTATAGTTTATTGCTTGGAATGTTGTCAGTTTTGTTGTTTCCTTATTGATGATTTTTTTTTTGACCACTTCATTTTATATGTTTTCAAATATGATATAAACTGCCTTGAGAGACCCTTTAGGGGATGAAAAATGGGGTAAAGGTCTTTGGTTAAATAAAATCAAACCTGCCTGTACACCGAAATACCCACATGTGCATAATTATTACTATGCCATTTTTCAGTGGATCAGTAGATGTTGATGTAAGAATATTTATTAAACCAGAGTATATTAACTGGTATCCTACAGTTCCGCCCAAGCATTCCTCAGGAAAAAGGGTTCCCATTTTATTTTCACAACAACCCTGTGAGGTAGGTTAGGCTGAATGACCATGACGAACCAAGGTCACCCAGTGAGTTTTGTGCCTGCACAGGGACTTGAGCTCCCCTCTCCCCAGTCCAATATGCTCTCCTCTTCATCAGGGAGGCACAGGGTGCAATCCTAACCTGAAGTTAGGCTGGCACAAGTCTCTAGAGTCTCTGTGCCAGCCCAGGAGTGTTGCAAATGCACAGTAATGTTTGCACCATTCCGAGAGTCGTCTAAATGGTGCGTTTGCAACACTCCTGGGCTGGCACGACAGACTTGTGCCGGCCTAACTCCAGGTTAGGTCTGAGCTCACAAGCTTTCAACTGCAAGCTTTCTAATCAGGCCGAGAAATGGAAAACACTGAACACCACTCTTCTTGCTTTCATCAAGATATCCCAACACTGAGCCATGTGTCCAAATACTTGTGCTGTTTGTACCCTGGGCTGGGCATTGAGGGAGATGGTTGGGTGAGCAGGCATGCCCCCTGGAGGGATGCTTTGCTCTGGAATCCAATCTCTCCCCAAGCTGAACAAACCTCAGCACTGGCATGTGTTCTGACTCACTGCAGGAGGCATTTCTTCACTGGGGTTTTGTTTTTTTTCCAGTTTGGACTTGCAACATGCTCTTTGTCCCATCAGGAGCCAGAGGAGATCAGCGGGCACTGCTCTGTGTCAGTTGCTCCAATTTTTGACAACTGCTCGCAGAAACAGTTGCTCTTTTTATCCACTCATATGTTCCAGGATCGTGGTGAGCCAAATATAAATACAAAACAGAAGGCAGCATGTTCACCGCGTCGTGCTGGAGGCAGAGGCGTTTCTACAGGGATGGCAAAGCTCTAAGTGTTGCAAGAAGCCTTACCCTGTCGTGTACATCCCTCCTCTCCCTTGCTGCTGTAGCCAGTAAGCAACGCCAAGATGTTGCTGTTCCCTGTGAGGATTGGCTGGAACAGTGCAGGAGAGGAGTGATTTCCACTGCAAGGTAAGGCTTCTTGGAACACGTAGAGCTTTGCCATCCCTGTAGAAACGCCACTGGCTGGAGGGGAGGCAGCTTCTGGTGCCCGCAGCTTCTCTGTTTGCAAAAGCAAGAGGGTGCAGGGCAGGAAGGAAAGCAAGGTGGGCACTGCCTTGCTCCCTCTCTCCACCCCACAGCCGAGAGCAATGAATCTGTGCAGCACATCCGGAGAGGAAAAAAATCCTACGTGGAGCTGAATGCTGGGGAGGGTAGAGCACTAGCAGTCTGAAAGCCAGCGCAGGCACCAAGAGGCCGAGAGCCCCAGGGCCAAGTCCTGTGCTGTGACCCCCATATGCTCTCCACTGATGCTGCACTGCACACTACCTTTGCCACTGGTACCTAGGGGGGCCTCTAATGGACACGGGCGCCTGGCTGACCTCTGACTCCACCCCGGCTGAAATCACAGCCACTCTACTCTGCCTATGCTGCATTTCATGCCTCATCTTTTCCCCAAACACACCACGAACACACATGTGTAGAAGGAGGAGCAGAAATTGGTGGAATTACAAAGTAATTTCAGAAGAGCCATGTACACGCCTTGGTTGGGACCCTTCCTGCAATCCAGGCCATACGTGATGGAAAGTGATAGTGGCGTGTGACACATTCCTGACGGTTGAAGATCCTTTCACTTGTCTGACATCGCCAGAGGGCTCCTTGCCTCGGAAAGACAGGCACACACAGATCATCCAGATAAAGCATAGTCCGCTTTATGCAAAGGGTTATGTTGGCAAGAAAGGCGCACTTTTCCATGTATTTGGCACAGCCTTGTATCCTGGTTCAGAACGCACAAATCACTTGTTAGGGTATACAGTAAAGCAATGAGTGAGGTTGCAGAACACAAATTATTAACTAATGTGTATGTATCAATGTAATATAATATACTGTAATGTACTGTATTAATGTAATGTAATGTATTAACTAATGTATGTCGTTAATGCATGCTCCATCAGTATTCAGATACCTAAAGGAGAGGCCAAGGATATTGTAAAGAGTTCCTTTGGCAGGTTCGTTCTTGCAGACTCCAAGTCAAACAACCTGTTTTTGGTTTTTTTTTTTTCCCCCATCAGAACTGGCTGAAGAATTCTCATCTCTAACCTTAGGGGCTGAAGGAACCCTTCTGCAAACAAACTCTGGTTGACAAATAACTGTTGGATTCACTTTGAGCAAGAGCCAACCACATTTAGCAAATACCGTATTTCCCCAAGTATAAGACGCACCGTTTCCCCAAAAAACCGGGGGCTAAAAATTGGGTGCGTCTTATTCAAGGGGTGTGCCAGGCAGAAATTTTTCAAATTTCTGGCCCCAAAATTAAGGTGCATCTTATACTTTGGTGCGCCTTATACTTGGGGAAATACGGTAATGCTTTTAAGTCTGGCACACGGTTGCTGTAGCTTCAAGTCCCAGCCCCCTGTCAGATGTGTTAACGTGATACAAAATATATGGCAAATGACATTAATCAGGACTGATACACCCAGCGGTGTCATGCTACTGGTACGCTGGGCGGGAGGAACGGGCGAGCGG
The DNA here is from genome assembly GCA_029204185.1 of Lerista edwardsae. Lineage (NCBI taxonomy): Eukaryota > Metazoa > Chordata > Lepidosauria > Squamata > Scincidae > Lerista > Lerista edwardsae. The sequence goes on from JAJKFI010000143.1 coordinate 70,698, forward strand.
CAGCCCGCCCGTTGCGTCACGCTCTGTTTCGCCATCTTCCCCGCCCCCGCAGGGGTGCCCCCGCAGGGGCGGGGAAGTTGGCGAAACGGAGGGTGACGCAACGGGCGGGCTGCCGCTCACCCATTCCTCCCGCCCAGCGTACCGGTAGCATGACACCGCTGGATACACCTACTATACATGCCTGAACTTCCCAGTGTTTCAGAGACGTTTGTCTGGCACCTGCTTTAAGACAAACAGTGGCAAACTGGGTATCAGCACCCACAAAAATTTTTGGGAGTGCTCTGCACCCCCAATGCTGGGCACCCCCACACAGCACAGCACCCCCACGTTCAGCGCTGGGCTGAGAGCACGCCTGTTCGTTGGAGCTGTCAGGCGCATTCCACCAGGGTCCTCCCAGCCCAGTGGCGAAAAGGCCAAGCCGAGGGCAGCGCAAGCATGCGCAGTGGTCGTGTTGCGATCGAGCCAATGAACTCCTTCCTGAGGCGGCGCTGGGAGTGCGCTTGTTCGTTGGAGCGGTTAGGCTGAGCCGAGGTCAGCGTGAGCATGCGCAGAAGGAGCTCGTTGGCTCGATTGCAACACGACCACCGCACATGCTTGCGCTGCCCTTGGCTTGGCCTTTTTGCCACTGGGCTCGGTGGACCCTTGCAGAGCGCACCTGACCACTCTGACGAACAGCGCTGAACATGGGGCTGCCACGATGCAAAGCAGCCTCTTCCGAGCCACAATGACAGTGGGTTCAGCTGTGTCAGGGGACATGGCTACATCAGGAGGCATGGCTACGTCAGGCGTGGTTACATCAGGGGGCGTGGCGACTCAGCACTGTTCCGAGCAAGTTGGCACACCTGCCTGTTGGTGTGCAGTTGGTGCAAGCATCTGAGCCAGCAGCATGTTGAACATGGTAGTCCCCTTCCTGTGCAGATAAAGAGCTTTTTGGCACCCTTCAGGTTGCCACGGTCACACTACAATAGGTCCCTGGCTGCTTTCCAGCAAATGACTGCTTCTCCACAGCAAATCATTAAGAGATGGGCCTTTGGACTGATCCAGTGGGGCTCTTCTTATATACTCAGACTTGCACCAGCAAAATCACTGACCCAACTCCCAGCCAGCCGTGTAAGGCTGACCAGGCCAAGGACAGGGGTTAGGATCCGGTCTAAGTGCTGGAGGCCAGACCTACCCCCTCCGCAGGCCAATCTGCCCATTGGGTCTCTCTCCCCTTTCCTTCTCCCTGCCCCAATCCACCCTCCCTCTGCCAGCACCCTCAACCCCCAGCACCGGCAGAACTCAGCCAGCACAAACCTACCTGCCTGGGGCAGCTCAGAGGCTGGAATCGACCTCTGTGGGCCAGCACACATCCTTGTGCCAGCCTAGCCGACCCCCAAGTGCCATAAGGCATGTTTGCAGCAGTACTAGCCTGGCACAAGGGACTTGTGCTGGCCAAAGAGCGCTTTAGGATTGCATTTTAAAAGAGAAAGAGGTTGCTTTAGGGATTTGACATGTGCATTTACTTGAGAAAATATAGACTGTGACACACAACAAGAAGGGTCCCTTTCAGCCAAGATGATGGAGCTGAAAATGTATGCCAACTATTCTAATCACAGTGGGTACATTCAGATCTATTTGGGGTTGGATATTTGCTGGCAAAGAGACCCAAGACAAGACTCAACTTGATCAGACACATGGTAAAAATGGACCAACAGTTTTTTTTTCTTAGTCTCTTCATCTAACGGTCCATCCTTCCCCTCTCCCTGCCCTTCCCCTGGATTTGTAAACAGTGTTGTCCCTGGCATGAAATGTCAACTGGATATTGTCTTCTGACATAGGTAGCTGTCAGCTCCTGAAATGTATGATACAAAGATGCAAAGATGTGGGACAATATTTATGTTTATTACTTACTTAATGGGAAAATTGAGACCCTGCCCTAGCAATTTATCTGTAATGGCAGTGTATAGTCCAATTTTAATAAAAAAATTTAATGATCAAAATCCAAAAACAAATGTGTAACACAAAAGCAGCAGAAGTGGCCTAGTAAAATCAGCAAATTTAAAATAGCAGAATAGTTACGGTCAGTGTATGAAACAGGCAGCCCAATCCTATACTGCACTGGAACAGGCAGGCTGGCTCACCTGCGCAGTATCCAGTGGCGTCATGCAGCCGGAACACTGGGAAGGAGGAACGGGTGAGCGGCAGCCCGCCCGTTGCGTACTGCTCCGTTT